>JASCZW010002077.1:0-308657 GCA_034211315.2 Aedes japonicus | reverse complement strand
GGTGCCAATGGCATGTATGGGAAAAAATTGACCATCGAATTTCAAAAACGGGTAGTGCTCAAAAGTTTCGTCTCCTCAAAAAAAGTCCCCATGCAAAATTTGAGCTCAATCGGACTTCGTTAAGTGTTGGACCAAAGCGGTCAAAGTTTGACATTTTTGAAACACGAAAAATTTCCCAAGGGGGGGGTACGTGAAAATTCCGAAATCGATTTTTTGTTTTTGATGCCAAATGTCTTAGAAATGCATGAAACGTCGAGATCTGGTGTTATCTCGAAAAAAAATTTTTTGAAAAAAATTGACTTTTTGGGACTTAGAAATTTTTTGAGGTGGAGGAGTGAAATGAATTTGATATGGAGGATTTGAATTCAATTGCTGAGATATCCATGGCAATAGTACACACAAAAAAGGAAAATTGTTTTATTAAAAGTTTTGCGCTTTTCTTCTAAAATGTGTTTATTTTTCATTAAATTGAAAGTAAAACTATCCACTGCAAAAGTTATGTATTTGATTTGAAAGTGGGTTTTTTCAGTTCAGCGTGTAAATTTAAAAGTTGTTTCTTTTACCGTGAAAATTGTAGAACTGTCATATCCACCAACACATTTTTTCATAATAGTTGTCCGCGTTCGTGTCTACTGTGTGGTGTGGTTTTTTGTACATGACTTCGAGATTAGGAGCACAATCACCGAAATACAAAACCAACATTCTCTGTCTGAAGGATGGGGTAGTTTTAATTGCTTAAAAGTATTTATTGAATTATTCAACCCCCTTTTTTGCAGCGATGCCACAAGCGATGACGAACGGCAGCAGATTCCATAAGTTGCTAAGTTTTGACATGGACCTCTCCTGATGGAGAACATTACTTGAAAGTTTTTGTTACAATAAAAATATTATGTTTTCAATTATAACGATGCCACTGTTTCATTACGAATTTCCTATTTATCTGAAAATAAAACCTTTTAGTGAAGAAATATTTTTTATTTCAATCAAAATAGCTCATTTTTATTTTTATTGCTTGACACTTTCTGGATAAAAGTTTATTTTGAAATAAAAATAATTTACTTTCCTTTTCAACGATGCCACAGTTTCGATTTGACAGTTCTACAATTTATTTTGAAAGTTTCAACTTTTGAATGTACAGAGCAGCAAAATTTTGAATTGACGGTTTGAGGGTTTTTGTTTGGAAAGCAAACCGCTTTCTACGAAAAAGAACCAACGCAACTTTTCAATTTTGGCAATGGTTTTTTTAATTTTAATAATCATTATTCTTTGTGTGTACTGAAACATGTCTTATATCATCGTTGGCAACTGCTAGCATATTATATGTGATATTTCATTAGGGTGGTTCACTTGTTTTGTATTAGGGTGGTCGATTTTATAGAAAAATAAAAAAATAAGATAATAGTATCAAAACATCTCTTATATAATCGTAAGCCATTATCAATATTAAATATATGATATTTCATTAGGGTGGCTCAGTTATTTTCCATTAGGGTCGTTAAGAACAATAAAAAATATTTCCAGCAAATTTTAACGCTATTCGCATTACATGGGCCCGGCGCAGGGCGAGGCCCACCCGGGTAATATTTTGAAATGATTGCTTGGGTTTTGTATGTGAGCATTCTCACTATGCTGGCACGGCACGCCCAGCACGGCACATCAGCGTAGTGAGAACAGTCACATACAAAATCCAAGCAATCATTTCAAAATATTACCCCGGCGGGTCTCGCCCCGCGTTGGGCCCGTTGTAATGCGAATAGCGCTTCATCCAGTCAATATTTTTCGTATAGGTTAAAACCATTAAGCTTTCTCACGTCTATCATCTTTCTCTCCAAGCAGGTAGAAAGAATAGATTGTTTACATACGAAAAAAAAACAAAAAACGTATGAAAACAATCCTATTCTTTCTACGTGCTTGAAAGAGAAAGATGATAGACGTCAGAAAGCTTAATGATTTCTCACAAAACTTTTCAATATTACCTATCTTACAATGAGAAATTCGCTTCTTCCGTTCTTTTTCATTAATTAGTGCATCAATATAATAATTTCAACCGATTTCTATCCACAGACTGTAAGATTAGCGTACGGACTACCAAAGAGAATTATTTACTAGAGACGCTCTCTTTGTGGTCCTTTTGGAAACTTTTGCGAGACTTACATTCGGAATGCGACGCTTCTTTAAGGTGAAACAGATCGGTGCCCTCGTCTAATACTAATCTTAGAGATTAAGCATTGTGCATCAGTGAGTTTCTTATTTCTGTTTTGCACCGTCGTTGCAAGCTAAGATTAAAAATTTCAGAGTTATCTATCCTACATTTACCGAATATTGTAGAGTGGAAGTCTTCGACTGCAACCTAATTAACAATTTTGACCGAGTAAACGTTTATTCAGCTGTTTATATGAGAAAGAAGAGTTTAGTCAGCTAAAATTGTTTGTTGGACCTCAAGATGGGGAACTATCTCATTAATACGGTATTTGCAGATATAACTAACCTTTTCAATGGTTGTTACAAAAGACACGTAACGAAAGCGAGGGAACGGTATTGTGATATTTCCAAAATTCATGTTGCTAGGTTTTTGGTACATTGCATCGCATATATTTTCTTAAATTACATCTGATTTTTTTTGAACTTTTATACATTGTTCGATGTTCTTCAACTAAGTGCAAAATAAACTGTTTCTGATCTTCATCCGTTGACAATTTCGAATTATATGTTTTGATTAATGCAATACCTCGTTCTGCATTGTCATTTACTACTTCCAAGCTTTTAATTCGTTTAATGGCATTTTCATATTCTTGTTTGCTATTCCACTGCGTAATATCAGTTTCCAACAATGATTCCGGAATCTCTAGAGCACATAACAAGTTTTTAGTATGCTGACTGCCTTGAACAAATGAGTGCAGCTGTAGTGTTGAAACGTCGTTTGATTCGACTATGGATTTAGCACACACATTTGTTTTGTTAGCTGAAAATAAAAATATTGTTAGAAATATAATGTTCTGCGTACATCGAACTGAACAAAATGATTACCTGATGTATGTAAGGCTTCAATATATATTTTTTTTTATCTGCGATATCCAACGTTTCATCAAATAAACACAATCCGATGAGATTGCTATCCAAATACTGCAGATGTTTCAAGAACCCTTTATATACTGCTTTGGCAACTTCTTCGTCAACAGCTTCGTAGATTTTAAGCGATTTTATCAAATTAAGGTCATTGTTTGCAGACATTGCAGCACACGTAGACAGAAACCAGTTTTTCAAATATACTTTTACAATGAATACATTAAATCGTGCTAACTGTTGTTGAGTTGCCTTAGGTAACGCAAAAGTGTGTCGGTAAAGGAACATTTTTAGTGAATAAATAATTTTTGCCATCCATCTTGCATTATGGAAAGCACCAGGAGCTCTAATTTTAAAATGTTCTTTAATTTTTCCACCCAAAAATATAAGCGTAAGCTGAATAACTTCGCGATAATCTTCGCGGTGATGTTGTTCTTTTAATTGTCGCTCAAAAAAATTCAAGAGATCCACCCTCTCGTTGACTGTTATTGATGATTTAACGAATACATCATTAACACCAGAATGGTATGAGCTCTTTTCTAAACGGTGCCATTCCGTCTGAAACCGCTTAAAAATCTCAACATTTGGAGATTGTGCAGTTTCAAATTGTAGTGCCTTGAATGCCTTGCCAACTAACAGCTCGTGTATGTGATGTCTACAGGGAAGTTCAATCAGCTGTCTTTTAAACATTTTGTCAAGATGTTGACACGCTCCTTTCTTTCGACCAGTGTTTGACGCAGTGGTATCAAATGATGTAAACATAACCCTAAAACACGGAATAACGGTATAATTTAAAAATTATCAATAATAATATTGAAACTAATAGAAATTACCTGTCTTCAAGATCCCAATCGACAACTGCATTGTACACCGCTTCTGCTTGTTCTATTTCTGTTGAATTTTGGATGGGAGGAACAGCTAACAGCTTACGGATGCCTTCACCAGATACAACTATAGCCAATCGTTCAGTTTTGGGGTGGCTTTAGACGACAATATACTAGGAAGCAGTTTTGAATCCCAATGAACTGTTAAGTTAACCTGTGGCTTAAATGGTGCTCTCAGCTCGTTCTGCTTTTGCACACGAATTTCTTTTCTTGAATTCCTAATGGACTCTTTGTTTAACACTAATGTTGAAACGTCGTGCCCCAATGATTTCGCTATAGATGATATTAGAAATACCGCATTTCGATCACTCACTTTGCAGCGGTCCAAAGCAGCAGCCACATCGACAGTAATGACATTTTTTAATGGTGATTTAGAAGTTGAAGACGATTTGGAAGGACCTAGAAGAAAATTTAAGAATCAATCGTTTGTTAACCACGAAAAACATTTTAAAACATATTTGAAATTAATTCAATTTACACTTACCCGGTATCTGAAAATCTTCGCCGATAGTACTGATAGAAGGAACGGACTCACTCTGGGTTTGAGGTGAGGACTCTAAATCACTAGCAGTTAAATTTTTTCTTTCCTGTAGACTTGCTTCTTCCTGCTCACTTGTTCGTGGATTAGTCTCTGTTGTCGCCTCTGCTGTTTCTTCCTCCTCAAAATCACTACACGAGATAGTTGCCGTTGGAAAAGACTCACTTGTTGTTGGAAGAGTTAGTTCTCGTTGTTCTTGCAAATACCGATATGCTTTTCTTTCTACTTTATTCTTCGGTTTATACCTCTTCCCGATATCGAAAAGGTTCTGCAATGAATCAGAGAAATCCTTTCTCTTCTCAATTTCTCTCGCCGACATTCTTAGCTTGCGCTTCTGCAAGATTTTCCAAGTTTCGTAGTACCGCAAGATTTTATGTTGCACTGTCCTGTCGTCGAGCAAATGGTTCAAATGCTTTTTATTCCATGATACTTTCAAAGCTTGTATTGTTAATTGTGCACTTGGTTTAGTCTTTTGCTTCTCTGCTCGCAAATGAAACATGAATTTCCGGAAAACTTCGTTGTATGTACGCAAATTCGAAGATTCGGGGAACAAAGGTAGGTATTTTCCAACTAGCCGAATATCCTCCATTTTGAAAAACAAAAAACTGTTGACTAGACCGCGGTTCCTCGTTCAAATATAAAAATACTGAATGAGTAAAACTAAAAATAACAATTCCTTATATACCAAATGTGTGGCCATTTCATTACCTACTCAGTCTTTCAAAACTGCTCGCTTGGGACGTATTCGTTGCCTACGGGTAGCTTATATTTTGTTTGGGTAGATAACACTTCAGAACAAAAAGCATTCGAAGCAGACGTTGTCACTACCGAAGCGCGTATACCACAGCAAGCGGCAGGTAACGTACTTTTGTTTTGATCCCCTATAACGTACCTACTTGTGTTTCTCGGAAATGAAGCAGTCCAAGGCCAAGAACCTCTTTAGAAAAGATAAACAAAAAACTTTTGTTGCACTTCGTAAAGGGTGATACGGTCAAAATTTGGTCAAGGGAAAACGCGTGTAAATCGGTGAAATCGTTTATTTAAAAAATCAAATTAAATTTCTTTTTCAAGTTCAATTAGTATAAAATTCAGGAAAAATATTCAGTTAGGCTTACGCTTTTCCAAATCCGAATTGCCGGGCCTTACGCTTGACCCCTGCCATCAGATTTTGTACAGCCACCTTGTCCATCTTCTTCGCCGCAGAAAGCCAGTTTGCCTTGAACTGCTGCTCGTCCTTAGCAGTTTTTTTGGTCTTCTTTAGGTTCCGCTTGACAATAGCCCAGTATTTCTCAATTGGGCGGAGCTCTGGCTTGTTGGGAGGGTTCTTGTCCTTGGGAACCACCTGCACGTTGTTGGCGGCGTACCACTCCATGGCCTTTTTACCGTAATGGCAAGATGCAAAATCCGGCCAAAACAGTACGGAACAACCGTGTTTCTTCAGGAAAGGCAGCAGACGTTTATTCAAACACTCTTTCACGTAAATTTCTTGGTTGACAGTCCCGGAAGCTATGAAAATGCTGCTTTTCAAGCCACAGGTACAGATGGCTTGCCAAACCAGATATTTCTTTGCGACCTTTGACAGTTTCGTGTGCTTGAAAATATCTGCTACCTTTCCCCTTCCTTTTGCCGTATAAAACTCCTGTCCCGGAAGCTGCTTGTAGTCGGCTTTGACGTAGATTTCATCGTCCATTACCACGCAGTTAAACTTCGTCAGCATCGTCGTGTACAGCCTCCGGGATCACGCTTTGGCCGTCGTATTTTGTTTATCATCGCGATTTGGAGTCACTACCTTCTTGTAAGTCGATAGTCCGGCTCGTTTTTTGGCTCGATGCACGGTTGTAGACGATACACCCAGCTTATTTGCGGCATCTCGGAGAGATAGGTTAGGGTTTCGCTTGAAACTACCGGCAACTCTCTTTGTCGTCTCGGCGGCTTCCGGTTTACGATTTCCCCCCGATCCAGACTTCCTGGCTGTCGACAAACGTTCCCCAAACACTTTAATTACATTTGTAACGGTTGATTTGGCAACTTTTAGCGATTTTGCCAACTTTGCGTGCGAGTAGCTCGGATTTTCGCGATGCGCGAGTAAAATTTTGATACGCTGCTCTTCTTGCTTGGACGGCATTTTGACAACTGAAGAGTGAATTCCAAAATCAAAATAGGAGCAACATTCTACACACACACACCTTCAAAATGAGGGGTGTTCAGGTTTTTTAAATGCAAAATTGAAAGAAATGCGTCAAGTTGATATTGACCAAATTTTGACCGTATCGCCCTTTAGTCGCCTATCAAGCTATTGTAATAATTTGGGTACATCAAAAATCGTTTTTTTTCCTTATTTTTGTCCATATTTTGGTAACGGCACATTTTTGTTAACTATTAAAAAAACATAATAAAAATATCTTAACGAAGTGTAGTATGCCAAAAAGAATCATGGTTTCAAACTATACAAAAATATTGACTGGTAAATTTGCTGGAAATATTTTGTTGCTTTTAATTTCCAACTCAAAGGACCACCCTAATGGAAAATAAATGAACCATCCTAATGAAATATCATATATTTAATATTGACAATGGCTTACGATTATATAAGAGATGTTTTGATACTATTATCTTATTTTTTTTATTTTTCTATAAAATGGACCACCCTAATGCAAAACAAGTGAACCACCCTAATGAAATATCACATATAATATGCTAGCAGTTGCCAACGATGATATAAGACATGTTTCAGTACTATTGCCATGGATATCTCAGCAATTGAATTCAAATCCTCCATATCAAATTCATCTCACTCCTCCACCTCAAAAATTTCTAAGTCCCAAAAGTCAATTTTTTCAAAAATTTTTTCGAGATAACACCAAATCTCGACGTTTCATGCATTTCTAAGACATTTGGCATCAAAAACAAAAATCGATTTCGGAATTTTTCACGTACCCCCCCTTGGGAAATTTTTCGTGTTTCAAAAAAGTCAAACTTTGACCGCTTTGGTCCAACACTTAACGAAGTCCGATTGAGCTCAAATTTAGCATGGGGACTTTTTTTGAGGAGACGAAACATTTGAGCATTACCCGTTTTTGAAGTTCAAAAAGTCGATTTTTTTTGGCACCCTACTGTACACGACGATGCTGACGAAGTTTGACTGCGTGGTAATGGACGACGAAACCTACGTCAAAGCCGACTACAAGCAGCTTCCGGGACAGGAGTTTTATACGGCAAAAGGAAGGGGAAAGGTAGCAGATATTTTCAAGCACACGAAACTGTCTGTGGCCTGTGTACCTGTGGCTTGAAAAGCAGCATTTTCATAGCTTCCGGGACTGTCAACCAAGAAATTTACGTGAAAGAGTGTTTGAATAAACGTCTGCTGCCTTTCCTGAAGAAACACGGTTGTTCCGTACTGTTTTGGCCGGATTTGGCATCTTGCCATTACGGTAAAAAGGCCATGGAGTGGTACGCCGCCAACAACGTGCAGGTGGTTCCCAAGGACAAGAACCCTCCCAACAAGCCAGAGCTCCGCCCAATTGAGAAATACTGGGCTATTGTCAAGCGGAACCTAAAGAAGACCAAAAAAACTGCTAAGGACGAGCAGCAGTTCAAGGCAAACTGGCTTTCTGCGGCGAAGAAGATGGACAAGGTGGCTGTACAAAATCTGATGGCAGGGGTCAAGCGTAAGGCCCGGCAATTCGGATTTGGAAAAGCGTAAGCCTAACTGAATATTTTTCCTGAATTTTATACTAATTGAACTTGAAAAAGAAATTTAATTTGATTTTTTAAATAAACGATTTCACCGATTTACACGCGTTTTCCCTTGACCAAATTTTGACCGTATCACCCTTTAGTAGAGGAGAAGAATACAGCACGGGCGAGAATGCTGCAACACCGTACGAGAGCAAATGTGGAACGGTATTGACAGGCACGGAACAGACAAAACTCTATTCTTCGAAGGATTCGAAGGACTTTTTGATTCCCAAAAGTACTCCTCCTCCACATAAATCCTCACAATCTAGACGAATAATGTTGAAATCATGAAACGAGTGACCGATTTCGGAGTGAGATATGTTTCAAAAATAGCAAATGCATCACAACCGGTATTGTGAGCTAACAATTTGAGAGATTCCAATTCAGGAACAAGACTTCAACAATTCCACAGCAGAACAGTGATCAAATCCACGACCTCTTTTGAAGAATTACCCATCGAAGGAAATGATGACTGCAAGGAGCGGTTGCTTTATTGTCAATTGCTTCAAAAAAGTTTTCACAGTAGAGAGCATTGCCGAAACAATGCATTTAAGAGGGTAATAAATTTCGAGGTACTAGGTAGTTGTCATCAAATGAGAAGACCCCAGATGAAAGATGAGCTTCTGTTCTTAAAAACGGGCAAGAAGGCGTTTCGGATTCCGTTATGATCCGGAAGCGATGGGAAGTTCTTTGTGTAGTGAGTATTACGAAAACCAGAATGAATTGGATTTTTCTTTCATCCATTTTTTCTTAGAAACGGGCAGGTTGATTTGGGGCTCTTGAACAGCAGCTTTCCGTGGTCGGACGCGCCTTTGCTTCCATGAAGCACCTTCTGGAAATCTGAATGATGTTCCCTCTCCAGTCAGACTCGCCATCTGACAGAGGAGCACAGGGTTTATAATCACATTTCTTCTATTTTCATCAGAAATGGTTGTACCCTTGTTTGTATCCCGGGCACAACGAGATAGCATGTGGAGGAGTTCCCTTGCAGAAAGCAAATTTTGGTGTGTTGTCTGGACAGGCGTCATGCTCTGTTTCTCCCTGCAATTGGAACAGCGTGTCTTATTGCCACAATGGAAGGTCGTGTGTCCCATCTGCTTGCATTTTTAGCAAATTATGACCCGAGGTACGAACAATTGCACAGGAAGTCGAAGTTTTCCCAACTCGACGTATCGAGGGTGTGCTGAACCAGAGAAGGTCACACAAAACAAGTCGGAAGGGGTAAACTTCTTTTCACCCTTAGTGTTCAATACTGTGCTTAGTCTTTTCATATCCAGTATCTTCACTGGAGAAAGCAGAGGGTTCTTAAATCGACCAACCGCCTGCTTCATCAGGTGTTCAATTAGTAGCCTTCGCTTCACTCGTCTCTTACGAAGCACCTTTCTCCAAAGAGTTAAACACAGGAGAACTCTCGGGACGAGGTCCGGACTGATTAGCTCATAACGTGCTTGTTCTGAATGGGTTTTTTAAGTATTAAAAAAATGATGTAGAAGGAGATGTTCGCTCATCACCAAGAGGCACCAAGAGTGAACATTAATGTTTTTGGCTAGAATGAAAGATGTGAAGAGAAAGTGAAAGTTCCGTCAGAGTGCGGCAGGTAGGAAATCTAATAGATGTTTATTGAAAATTGAGCGAAAGGGCATGTATCCAATGGTACTCGAACCATGGACGTCAATCTTTGCCTAACATCCCACTGCGGGGTAGGTTGTAGCAACGGAACAAGTCCGCCACTTTAACAGGCCTGTTACGTATTCGTAGATTCTCGTGTGGCTAGTGTAATAAGTGAAGTGTGATTTTTATGGTTTGTGCAATTACGCAACGAAAATGTGTGAGGATATAGTGCAATTAAAGAGAAAACTGGGAGTCTGGCTCGAGGATAATCTCCTAGTACGGTTAGATCAATACGACGAATTTGTAGTGCAAAGGTAAGCAATTGTGTTGAAAATCTAACTGCTCATTATTTTTACGAAATTTAAGTCTCCGAAACGTTTTTGTTGCTTTTAATTATATTCAATACCTAATTTTATTTGCCAGGATTATATATTATTTGTTACTGCGTCCATTTATTGAAGAAATTAAACATCTTTTTACGTTTGAAGTTGGATGGCTGCAGAATGTGATGGATATATGTACTATGGTGAGAATAGGTTCCGCTTCCCTAGGCTTCCGATTTACGTTTCATACCTTTCATCAAGTTTTGTACCGCTGTTATATCCACCTTATTTGATGCTGAACCCCAATTTGTCTTGAACTGCTGTGCACTTCCAACTGATTTTTGAGTTCTATTGAGGTTTCTCCTTACGATTGCCCAATATTTTTCAATGGGTAAGATTTGCACATTATTGGCGGTATTCCATTTCTAAGCCATTTTTCCGTAGTGACAAGAAGCGAGGTATGGCCAAAACAGCACGTAAAAACTAAGTTTATTCAAGAAAGGCTTGAGCGTTTTTGCAAGCATTCCTTTACTTAAATTTCTTGGTTGACAGTGCTAGTTGTCACGGAACTTTCCTTTGGCTGGTGTAGTTTGCTCATCTCAATTTGGTGTCGCTGTAACCTTATATGCTAACAGTCCGGCGCGCTGCTTTGTGGGACTTTCCAAATTTGTTTCCGATATCTCTGATGCAAAGGTTGGGATTGCGTTTGAAAATGCTGGCCACAATCTTCCAGTCACTGCGCCTTCTTGTTTTCGGTTTCCTTCTGATCCTAGCTTTCTGGCAGTCCTCAGATGTTCTCCAAACACCTTTACAACATTCATAAGGCTGATTTGGCAATATTGAGTGATTTTGCCACTATAGCGTGGGAATAATTTGGATTTTGCATATGCGCGTGCAAAATTTTGATTCTCTGCTCTTCATGTTTCGACGCCATTTTGACAACTGAATTGAAAATGATAAAAACAATATAAAGTCAACACGCAAACACCTACAAAATGAGAGGTGTTCAAGTTTTTTAAATGCACGATTAAAGAAACTACGTCATATATGAGTCGACAAAGTTTTGACCGTTGCATCCTTTACGTCACCTTGACGTAGAAGCCAAGAAGGCTGTCCCTTATAGTTTTTCGTTCGAATACTCAGCTCTGTAGACCAATGGACGCCTAGTGATAGAAGAAGCTTGTCTGAGAAATCACAAGTTTTTTTTTATTAATTTTTTTTTTGTGTTCCGTCGACCTATTTCCTCACATGGTGACAATCACCGACGCCAGGAAGACGACTCCACCACCTGGACCCTACCTATCGACTTATGAATATGCGTCGGCACCAACGACGTTACTTCCTTTCCGAAGGAAGAAGTGACCAGATTTTTTCACCTCAGAAAAATCACCGACGTCGACTGGGATTGAACCCAGACCCACTGAGGTGCCAAGTAGCAGTCACGCTTACCACTACACCGCCGACGTCGGCAAATCACATGGGTTATATTTTTTTCTTAAAAAGAGAGACTTCTCCCTGTCGAACTATCGAACTAAGTAAAGTTTTATAGTACTTTTACAACGTTTGAAAACATTATAACCAATGTCCGCCTCAAAGACACCACCGTGTTACGATGACACATTAGTTCTAGTTAGAACATCATGATGTGATGTGATGTGATAAGAACTCACCATCAGTGCAAGAATTACCTGTGGCTGGACTGAGGACTGGATTAAGAACTATTCTCAGCAGTTGTGCTAAGCCTATGTGCCAATGTGATGGCTCGTTGTAGCAGGGTCAGTCGATCGCATTGAGGACCTTTGGAAGACTACGGCCAGAAGGCCGCGTGACTTCGCATGACAAGGGACTGGCGAATCCACGAACCCTTGTGCAGTCAATAAATTCTTCGACTGCCTTAGGCTAACCCCTCCCCCAATCCCCCGCAATCCCCGTTATATTGTTGTTATAGGAGCAGTGAAATTTTTTAGCATAAATGATTTATAAAAAATGTTAAGACAAGAAGAAAATTTTGTTTTTGTTTGTACTAGTAAGTGTGCTGACATACCTTACCATAAAGCATATCAGTCTCTATATTGCATCATAATATCAAAGAATAATACTTTCAAATGCATCTTGCACTGCATGTTATTCGTATAGGACTCATTTTCTTCTATAGGCTGATCCAATATGGCATGGATCAAATACTTAAATGCATATACTGTGCTGGTTCTTTACCAGGTCTCTCTTTTCTCATATAAAAAGATATCATAAAAGACACAATTACTAATTATACAAATTTCCAATAATGTACATGGAATTTTACACTAGAAAAATTCAATTACTTGACCATGTAGAAAGCAGCTGCAGTTAGTCAATGGACTTCATACCGTTTACTTACCGAAAACCCAACCTACCTCTTAACATGACGGGAGTCAGGTGGACCAAAACTTACAACGATGCAAATGCGAAGCTGAAAATAACATAACAAATATTGTGAAGGGATGTTATAATATAAAATAATAATTACAATTATATTTGTTATGTCTGCATATCCGCTGATCCCGCTGTAATTGTAGACAAACTTGCGGACGGACAACAGTGCCCAGGCTGGCGCAACCCTTAGCTGGCGGTCTTTATCATCTCTTGACCCTTGGAAGCATTCCAGTTGTCTACTCACCATTTTGCAGCCCACATTAGTTCTAGTTAGAACATCATACACACAAAATGTATAACAGCTGATCAACAAGTTACTTTTGCTTATATCCTCGCAAACATTTGTTTGTTAGCTGATTTGGCAAAATTTTCATTTGTTAGCTGAATCTCGGTTGTATTTACTCTGAATCGCAGTAAATTTAACTGCCGGAATGATTGGCTGTTAGATTTTTGATGAAAAAAATAAGATGTATCTTTTACGCTTCTGTAACGAGCGTGTTGTTGGCTCTCAACTTAGCGGTCAACTTGTACTTCCACAATTGTTAATTAAGTGTTTCCGATATCAACGCCGAGGCATCAACTTATACATTAAATGGCAAACACAATGATTCCTAATGCGCCTGGGCGTTTTGAAAATGTTCAACCCGGAAGATTTTCTCGGCCGGATCAAAAAATGGATTGATTTCATTACAGGTTTTTATTGAATAAGCATCATTGACATCTCTCTTCACTAAACAATTGTTTCACTTTTTTACGTCATAAACACCAGCAGTACATTGAAACACTGTTTACCATAATTATCAAATAGGTGATCACATCATCTCAGAAAATAAAAACATCAACATACGTTTCTCCTTCAGCTAAAACGCATATTATCTCACTACTCATGGGAAACTATCTCGACTGCCACCAGCAGTCAAACATGTGCCGTTTGTGCCAATAAGTAGTTCCTTGAGAAATTGTATTCAGTGCTCTGCGACAATTATGACGTTAAACAAATATATGATGTCACCTACCTGTAATTACGGTGCCATTGCATCACATTTTTATAAAGATGAATAGCTGTATTTCTATATAATTGCACCAATGAACCTGCCAGTTGCAAGCACCAGTTCCCATTCCGTAAGCAAACAGACATACGAAAGTTAAATCACATGTTATACCACTTTGCTTTTATTCGCAAACGAGAAAAGGAATCTAGTGTAGACCTACGAAAAATAGCTTCAAAACGGACAAAATATAACACAGGTAATTTAACCAAAAGTGGTAAGTATAACAATAAAAGCCGTCATAGCTTTTGCATAAGTCCCCCGCGCATACATTCTTTCTTCTTTTTTCTTCTTACCTACTTTCATTTGCCTCCCAGTAGATTAATTTCTTTCTTCCTCTTTTAGCGCCTCACATAATAGGGCAGCTCTTTTGCCGCGCTTAATGAGCATAAAAGAAAACCTTACCGATCCAGCCAGCCGCCAAACGATTTTGTTGCCATCACGTGCCATTGGGTCGACGATGGCGGTCGTAGAAGAAAACTGCCAGACTTAAACGAGGCACCCGATGGCACACTCCAAAACAAAAATGTGCCACCGCGGACAGCATATTTTCGCGATTATAAGCACTTCATACGCGCATTTGCGTGCATTATGAACGGCGGAACGGTCTGCGGAGAAGAAACAGCGTTGTCGGAGAGGAAAAACCATTGCCCACGGTGGTGATCTAACATTGAAAACTGTATCAAACTTAATTAAAATATGTAAAATGTAAAGGAAACTCTCCGTAGCCAAAATCATTCACATAATGGCTTTACAATGGTGAATTATAAGACCTACCAAGAAACGAAACTGTTTGAAACTTGCTGGCACTTGGTTGCGCTGGGCACGAAGTAGCCGGTAGTGACAGCAAATAATGGCCCAATGTTGGCTTTTGTACCTCCGATCCGATCCGATGATCGCCGTTGGCTCGCGGGCTGGCAAACGTGAATACTTTGCTGTATAGGCGTATCACAACACAACAGCAATGGCAACCGGGCTCTTAGGAGAAAGCGTCGATTCAGTTTAATCGATCAGCCCACGACGGTGACAAGCGAACGTCGACAATCATGATTAGAATGTTTTATGGAAAAGCATTGATTGATCGATCGATTAAAGAGGCCCGTCGAGAAGTTTGAGCTACTCCGGTTCATAATAATTACATTACATCGCATTTGACTAATAGGCATGTAAGATCAGAAATTTGTGAAAGGGTTTTTGTTGACTCGGAATGTGTTCCAGTTTGATTTACTGTGCTGATGTATTTGACACACTGCGCAGGCCAGAGGTAGATCAAGATTAAAATTGTATGTTTTGATATTTTGCTCTTGCTATAAATGCTTACTTAATATGCTCTCCTGCTAGTGTTGTTTTTTTTTTGTGGTATTTGGATACTTTTGTTCAAGGGTGTTGTAGTTAGATATTCCATTTGTTGCGGAAGTCATCAGATCGAGTTTTATGATCACCCAAGTTTTTACCTTTTGCGTGTGACTGGAGCTCCATAGGCGGGGCCTTCAGAAGCATGTCTTGTAGAGTCATCTGTTGATTTACAACAACAATTAAATAATAAGGTTTTGTCTTTGTTGATTAAACTGATATTCTTTGTTTTTCAGCTTTTCCAGGACTATTGAGATATTGTTGGCCAGAGCAGCATCACCACTGTTGGTTTAAATCGATCCTAAAACTAGATGTTTTGACATATTTTTTAATTATACTGAAATAAACCAGTCACATATGCGAGTTACCCCAACAGCATCCTTCCTGTTGCTTTAAATCGGTCCTCGAACTCAATGTTTTACCCTGCTTTTATATTCTGCAGAAATAAACCACCCATGCTTGCGAGCGGCCCCATCAGCTTTCTTACTGTAGGTTCAAATCGGTGCAAAAATTTGAACAACTTTACTGTTCATCTCTGTAAAGCGAATAAACCAGGAATGTAGTAAAACATCTCATTCACTACTGTTTTATCCAACCTACCAGTGATTTCTCGCAGAAGTGCGGTGTACTCCGTGGCTTCTTTTGAAGAGAGTACCACGTCAGAATATTCCTACCCATTCCCCATTTGACCCCCATTCGGCCGTGGCCAACGCCGGCATTATAACATTAACCCTTAGGTGTTCGACAAAAAAAACACCTTTAAGGGATCGACAGGGTACCCGGGTACCGACCAAATTGAAATGATTATAATTCTGGCTATTATTGACCGATTTTGATTCTTTTGGCACCGTTAGATTAAAAAATACTCATTTGCTTCAGGAAAATTATCAGCAATAGCCATTTGAACTCATCTGGTCTCCGTAAATCCGGGTTTCCGAGGCTGTGTTCCGGTACGGAGACACTATTTGGAAACACCTATTGAATTTCCGGGAACGGATGTCAAAATCTTTGAAATAATTCCTAGAAACTGTGGGCCATATGCCGACTTGTTGCTGCAATGGCTATTCTGTAACAGCTACCCGGGGTGGCCTAGAGTGGCCTTGAACATATTTAGGAGGAAACCCTGGCAATATGGGTATCAAAATTCACAAAATTTCACCAGTACGATATTTCTCAACGTTTAGTCGCAATCTGATGATTTGCTCTCGGAGCTGCAAAATGGTGAGTCGCAAAGGAGCGTGCGTCCCCGCAACATAGCTCTGGTCTCACAAGTTCCTACCTCATGCTTCAACGGGTCTAAAGATGACAAATACCACCAGCTAAGGGTTGCGTACTTAGAAGTGCAGCCTGGGCACTGTTGTGCTTCTTCACCTGACTTCAGCTAGATTGAGGAGGTGCGTGTCGAGCGTCTGTCCACCAAGGAGGTGCGGCTCAAACAGCGGCTGAGTAAGAAACGCTGTATCGCGTCACCTATACATTAGGAGGCAGTCGCGCCAAGGCGATGTAGGCAGAGCGACCCGGGTAAGGAAGGTGCATGCTGTAATCTTATCCTACTACGAAAAATTGAAGTATTCTTTATACGGTATGTAATTCCGTTCATCCATGGAGTTCCCAAGTATTGTGTTCCCAAGTAGATATGAAGAATTATCCATGGGCCTAGAGGAATCAAGAGTTATCGTAGAATTCAAATTTCCTTCCTATTTTTTGTTGACTTGTTAAGTCTCCCTTTTTGGGCAGTAATCATAATCATATGAAATTTATTTCGGCTTACTGTTAGCTTAAATTTCCTTTGCCATTCTGCAGTTTGCCCGGTGATAAACTTTCCTTCATTACATCACTTTAGAAATTTTCGTCATTTCAGAGTTTATATCATCTTACTTCGCAGCAGAAGAGGCAAAAAGCTGCAAGAGTGGTTGCGGAGATGTTCAAATAACAATGCATAATAAATAAATAAATAATTAAAAAATAAAATTAAAAAAATAACTGAAATTTGAAAAGTATACCGATTGACTGGTACGTAGGTAGACCAGGGAAGGTAAGATTATTATTAAAAAAAATACTCTACATTATTATATGAACATCACTATATTATACATCAAATAAAAAGGGTTGGGAAGGGACCATCAGAGCACCGGATTGAAGCGATTTGGATGGGGAGAGTGGAAATGCCAACTCCCTGTCATTAACATTTCGTGAATTGATGGCGAGCTCTTCTACCCACTCATTGGGAAGTCCTCCCGTTTTATGGCTTGTTCGACATTAGGTTGTAGGATTCTAGCATTGGAAGGAGATTCTCATTATCCCGCGGATTACGCGTAAGTGTCTCTGCTTACGAGTCCGCCCATCCGTTTTTGGCCCTTCAGACAGTGTTAAATTGAATACAGGCAGATGTCGAACTTGATCAAATCATTCGTAGAGGACGATCCACTGCCTTATGGCTGTGCCTGCAACGATGAGTGGTATCTTTTACATACATACATATATACAATCTGATGATTTGCTCTCGGTTCTGTCAATTCGGAACAGGTTACCGTGGGGCCTCTAGTGGCCATGAAGAATTTCAGTAGAAAACCCTGGCAATAATGGTATTAAAGTTCATGAAATTTAGCCAGCAGAATATTTCTCAATACTTTAATTGTTATGTTATGTATTCTCCGTGCGTGGTGTAACGATTATGATGTAGAAGGAGATGTTCGCTCATCACCATGAGGCACCAAGAGTGAACATTAATGTTTTTGCTAGAATGAAAAATATGAAGAGAAAGTGTTGACAGTTCCGCCAGCAAACATCTGTTCGATTTGCAACCTGCCGTACACTGGCGGAACTTTCAACACTCTCTCTTCATATCTTCCATTCTAGCAAAAACATTAATGTTCACTCTTGGTGCCTCATGGTGATGAGCGAATATCTCCTTCTACATATTTCTCAATGTTTAGTGGCCATTTGATGATTTATCCTCGGAACGGTCATCTCGGAACAGGTTCCTGTGAGGCCTCGAGTGGCCATGAACAAAACTAACCACAAAACGTTGAGAAATATCCAAACGTTGAGAAAATAGAATAATAATAGTCTCTAAGAATTATTCCAAAGATTTTGACATCCATTCTTGGAATTTCAATAGATTAGCATTAGCATTAGCATAAGCATTGACGTTTGCACACCTCGTGGATGGAGCTACGATGAGGAATAATTCGTTGAAGACATTGCATGCCACCATGAAACGAAACCTGATTACGGTTACTGATACGTTTCTTCACGCAATAATCTCCACGAAGACACTCCTCGATCGCTCACCTGGCCACGTCCATGCAACCGTTGGTGATAGGCAGGATTTGGTATCTACCTTAAGAAGACACGGGGAACCCACGTAGCCTTTAGTAGATATCAAAAGAAAAAGGAAATTAATAGTCGGAGAGAATAGTTGAACAGAATGCCCTGTTTGGTGTACAGAACAAAAATGTATTCAAAAATGGTCGTTGGGAGCATCTTGTCTAAGAAGGTTAAGTGATGCTCCATTTCTTTTCAAACGGTTGTTACTTTAGCATTAACTATAGTCCTAGCTCCTTATAGCTTATGGTTATAGCGCCATTACTCGCTCTCTGAAAAGAGAAGAATGTCTGAACATATAAGGGGGCAGTCACCGAGATAAGCATATCCACTTCCATTCAACATTTCGCCAAACATGTTGAGTGTCGTAGATCCACTTCTCTCTGCGTACCACGGCCTTACAACTGTTTGAATATTTGATAATTATCCTGACATCTATTGCGCTGGAAACCTAAACAACCTTCATAGTCGTCTAAGAGATAAAAATGTGGCGAGTTTCAATTCTTTATTTGTGGAATGGTTAAATGTGTTCAATATAGTTCATGTTTAACTAAAATTGAGTAAAATTGAGTTACTGGGAATATTACTCACCAACATCGGGCCGGATTTGGAAAATCACGCTCGTATTCTCTCTCATTCATAAATACTTACATATATGCATGCACACTTACACATCTACATATATACATACAGCCAGTCAAGTTGACCAGATAGTAGCTCAATCCCTGAACGGCTTCCACCAGCGAGATCAAGGAGAGAAGCTTTCATCCAGCCGTTGACCCTCGGCAACATAAATCACGGTGTTCAGAACCCGACGGTGGTGCGCATCGCTCACGTATTCCGGGAATTTCTTGGCCGTCAGTCGGATCAGCTCGAACATGCTCCGCTGGAAGCGGACCTTTTGTTTTCACTGATCGAACTCGCTCACCATGTCACCCAGCAACTTTTTGTGCTCTGCGTATTTTTCCTTATCATTTTTCTTTGACCATTCAATAAACGCAAACACTACTTCATTTTTCACCACTCAATATCATTATACGTATAATCACAAAATTCAACGATCGCAACTATTTTTTCACCGATCAGAAAACGCGGCCGGTTTGGTTGACTTCCAAACCCCACTTAACGAGCTGCGAAAAACGTATTACAAATACCACATTAGATAATAAATTATTATTTTTTAATAATTTTCAGTTGCAGCGAAAAACCAAACGTCAGGTCCGACCACAGGCACAGCCTCCTTTTCTCCATTCTTGGAATTTCAATAGATGTTCCAAAATTGTTTCAGCCTCCATACACAGCCCCGGAAACCCAGATTAACGGGAACTAGATGAACTCAAATGGTTATGGTCGGTGCGTATTTTAAACTTTAACTGAGCTGTCGGCCGACATTCTTACGACACGCCCAGCCCACGGTAGTCAACCTATTTTAGCAGTGTCGCCTCCTCCACGTTCCGTCTTCTATCTGCACTCCACCGTAGATCGTACGCAACACCTTCCGTTCAAAGACACCAAAAGCGCGTTGGTCATTCGCGAACAATGGCCATGTTTTGTGGTCATAAAGAACTACGGGTCTAATTAATGTCTTGTAGATGGTCAATTTTATAGTTTGGCGAACTTCGTTCGAGCTTACAGTCCTTCGGAGTCCAAAGTTGTATCGTAAGCTGATTTGAAAGCGAAGGAAAAATGATGCTGCCCTAGCCCTTGCCGAATCGTGAAAAGCTGGTGCGTAGTAGCACGGGCACTCAGGAATCCCGCTCGGTAATGCTTCACGAACTTCTTTGCCATTGGTGAAAAACGGTTGTATATGATTTGAGAGAGCAACTTGTAGGCGATGCTCAGTAACGTGATTGCCTCCTCCGGTAAATACTCTTCCGCACAAATCTTAATAATTACCCAGTGCAGTGCAGTGCAGTGGGTTCTCCCTTAGCTCAGTCAGTAAAGGTGCGGCTACAAAACAACACTATGCTCGAGGTGGCTGGGTTCGATTCCCGGTCTGGTCTAGGAATTATTCGTTATGGAAAATATCTCGACTCCTTGGGCAAACGGTATGATTGTGCTTGCAACACAATAATACTACGGAGGTGGAGTCAACGGCCTCGCACTCCATCGTTTCTACCGAGGGATGGATGCGCTCCAGGAGATACCTCACCACAAGACGGAGATCACTGTGGTCAATAATAAATATTCGGAGCAAAGAACTATGATTATTGCTGGAGATCTCACTATCACCTCAAAGCAGTTCTTAAGGTAATTGGGGGTTATGATCGACGATTCTTCCGGAGAAAAAACAAATTCTTCACTAATTTTAAAGTAGATGTATTTACATTCAACTGAAATATTTAAATTTACATTCAACTGAAATATTTCAGTGAATCTTTTGTTTTAGCTTAAGGATCGTTGACCGACTCAGTTGCTTAGCTCGCTGTTAGATTACAATTCATGATTCGTTTAAACTAGTTATTTATTTCACTCTTACCAATTTTCATTCCCAATAGCCCTACTGTTCTACTTTCAATAATAATCTTCTAATATTTCGATCCTAGTTAAATGCACTTATAAGTTGTTGTTTCACGCTATCCTTTGTTCCATACATACTGGCTGTGTACATAGGTTAAACAATATATTAAAGTAAGCAATCTAATTTTAAGTAATCCTAAGCATAAGCTAACTTCTAGTCTTCTAATATTATAAGTATAAATTCAATTAAATTTAACAGTAAGCTATTAAAGGGCGATACTGTCAAAATTTGGTCAATATCAACTTGACGTATTTCTTTCAATTTTGCATTTAAAAAACCTGAACACCCCTCATTTTGAAGGTGTGTGTGTGTAGAATGTTGCTCCTATTTTGATTTTGGAATTCACTCTTCAGTTGTCAAAATGCCGTCCAAGCAAGAAGAGCAGCGTATCAAAATTTTGCTCGCGCATCGCGAAAATCCGAGCTACTCGCACGCAAAGTTGGCAAAATCGCTAAAAGTTGCCAAATCAACCGTTACAAATGTAATTAAAGTGTTTGGAGAACGTTTGTCGACAGCCAGGAAGTCTGGATCGGGGGGAAATCGAAAACCGGAAGCCGCTGAGACGACAAAGAGAGTTGCCGGTAGTTTCAAGCGAAACCCTAACCTATCTCTCCGAGATGCCGCAAATAAGCTGGGTGTATCGTCTACAACCGTGCATCGAGCCAAAAAACGAGCCGGACTATCGACTTACAAGAAGGTAGTGACTCCAAATCGCGATGATAAACAAAATACGACGGCCAAAGCGCGATCCCGGAGGCTGTACACGACGATTCTGACGAAGTTTAACTGCGTGGTAATGGACGACGAAACCTACGTCAAAGCCGACTACAAGCAGCTTCCGGGACAGGAGTTTTATACGGCAAAAGGAAGGAGAAAGGTAGCAGATATTTTCAAGCACACGAAACTGTCAAAGTTTGCAAAGAAATATCTGGTTTGGCAAGCCATCTGTACCTGTGGCTTGAAAAGCAGCATTTTCATAGCTTCCGGGACTGTCAACCAAGAAATTTACGTGAAAGAGTGTTTGAATAAACGTCTGCTGCCTTTCCTGAAGAAACACGGTTGTTCCGTACTGTTTTGGCCGGATTTTGCATCTTGCCATTACGGTAAAAAGGCCATGGAGTGGTACGCCGCCAACAACGTGCAGGTGGTTCCCAAGGACAAGAACCCTCCCAACACGCCAGAACTCCGCCCAATTGAGAAATACTGGGCTATTGTCAAGCGGAACCTAAAGAAGACCAAAAAAACTGCTAAGGACGAGCAGCAGTTCAAGGCAAACTGGCTTTCTGCGGCGAAGAAGGTGGACAAGGTGGCTGTACAAAATCTGATGGCAGGGGTCAAGTGTAAGGCCCGGCAATTCGGATTTGGAAAAGCGGAAGCCTAACTGAATAGTTTTCCTGAATTTTATACTAATTGAACTTGAAAAAGAAATTTAATTTGATTTTTTAAATAAACGATTTCACCGATTTACACGCGTTTTCCCTTGACCAAATTTTGACCGTATCACCCTTTAACCACACGTTCCCTTCTTTTCAGATTTCTTCGGTTGTGTCACCTTCTTCCCTTGATGTACTTTTACTTCTACCTATCATTTCATCTGTCATTTCTACTGTCATTTCTTACTGTCCACTGTCCCACACACAGTCAGATTATTTTACAGGAATCTGTAAAGTTTTAACGAATTTTCAACAGCTGAACGTTCGGTAATCCAATTTTACGGATTTCGGTAAAATTTTTACCGAAATCCGGTAATTTTTTTCAGATATCTGTAACCAAAATCCGTAAAATCGGATTACCGAACGTTCAGCTGTTGAGAATTCGGTAAAACTTTACAGATTTCTGTGAAAAAATCTAAGTGTGCAGGGTTGTTACGGCATGTATCAATGAAACCAGCAGGGTGGTCAGAAACACTGAAGATTGCGGCAACACTGTCCTTTGGCAGCCACGTCGACCACGCCTACAAGAAAGCCTCCATGGCTATATCGGCATTATCCCGCAAGATGTCGAAGAGCTCATCGAAAAAGGGGAGGAAGCGTTGGCTCCTGACCAGTATCACCCTGTCCATAATGAGGTACGGCGTGCCGGCATGGGCCACCGCCCTGAGAATTTACTAAGAGCTCGAAAGTACCCACAGGCTAATGTGCCTGAGAGTGGTCAGCGCATACCACACATTGTCACGTTTAGTGCTTTGAGCAAAGAGGCAAACAGTTCCGCAAGACCATCAGAGTCACATCAATGGTCAAGTGGCAGGGGGAGTGGAATAACTCCACCAAAGGTCGGTGGACCCACCGACTAATTCCGGAAATATCTGAATGGGTCGGTCGGTGGCATGGGGAAGTTAACTGATAGGCAAAATAAAGTGCCCACCTCTTCATTTTTTCAATTTCTCTCATTTACTTGGTTCAAATTAAAGTAAACACAGTGTAGTTTTTTTCTTATTTTATTTTTTATATTCTTTTTATGTTTCACTTATGGAATACTGAAAAAAAGGAGTTTTACTTAAAGAAAAAAAAATCAATTTGTGTTGAAATAAAAAACAGTGACAAAATAAAGTGCCCACTTCAAAAATCGATATGTTTTCGATAAGTTTCCATTGGAAGACCCCTCGATTGTTTATGTTTTGATATTTTGACATGTTTTGAAGCAAACGGCTCAACCTGGTGCATTTGTATACGAGATCGCATTTGATTCAATTGAAAAAAAAATGGAGAACGCAGTGCTTTCGAAAGCAATTCCCTTGTGTTTCCGAAAATTGGTCGTTCGTGATGTGCAAAACGGTGAATCGCACCAGGCTGTCGCTAAGAAGTACAGTATCAGTAAGGCAGCGGTTGGCAAAATTCTTCTGAGGCTTAAAACGTTTGGATCAGTGGTGGATCGCCCTGGCAGGAAGCGGAAAACGGATGCGAGAACGGACACCAAGATCATGCGCGAAGTCAAGAAGAACCCGAAGGTAACTGTCCGCGAGATCCAGGAAACCCTTCAGTTATCAGTTTCCGGTTGAACTGTTCGTCGCCGTCTCGTAACACAGGGGTTGAATAGCAAACTTGCCCGGAAGCGCCCATTTATCAGCAAGGCAAACAAAGCCAAACGGCTTAAGTTTGCTAAGGAGCATGCTGATAAGCCCCTAGAGTTCTGGAAAACGGTTCTCTGAACGGACGAATCAAAATTCGAGCTGTTTAACCGAAAGCGGCGGGTTCGTGTTTGGTGTAGATCGGGAGAGGAGCTTCAGGAGCGCCACATCCAAGGCACGATGAAGCATGGAGGAGGAAATGTGATGGTTTGGGGGTGTTTTTCGTGGGGTGGAGTGGGAAACATTGTGAAAATCGACGGGATAATGACGGCAGATTCTTACATCAACATCCTGCGAGAAAATCTGGAGGTTTCGCTGATCCAGACGGGCCTTGAAGAGAAGTTCGTATTCCAGCAGGACAACGACCCGAAGCATACTGCCAAGAAGACCAAGTCTTTCTTCCGGTCTTGTCAGATCAAACCGCTGGAATGGCCTCCACAAAGCCCGGACCCCAATCCAATCGAGAATTTGTGGGCGATTCTCGATGCCAGGGTTGACAAAACTGGTGTTACCAATAAAAATAACTATTTTGAAGCCCTGGAGCGTGCCTGGGAAGAGCTAGATCCACAGCACCTAAAGAACCTGATCGAGAGCATGTTGAAGCGCCTGCTGGAGGTCCTGAAGGAGGACACATCAATTATTGAAATGCTTTTATTTTACTTTAATTTATGTTTTCTGTAGCCTAAATGAAGTAATGCACTTTATTTTGTCACTGTTTTTTTTTTCAACACAAATTGATTTTTTTTCTTTAAGTAAAACTCCTTTTTTTTGCAGTATTCCGTAAGTGAAACTTAAAAAGAATATAAAAAATAAGATAATAAAAAAAATACAGTGTGTTTACTTTAATTTGAACCAAGTAAATGAGAGAAATTGAAAAAACGATGAGGTGGGCACTTTATTTTGTCTATCAGTGTATTGGTTGGAAATAGAATAGAAGTATTAAAAATTAAATGAAAGGGCATGGATAAAGTAGTACTTGAACCGAGGACGTTACCTCTGCCTAACATCCCACTGCGGGGTAAGTCAAGGCACGAAGTCGCCTTCGTTGAAGCCCAGGAAGTTTCGGTAGGGTTAATCTCTGGGCAGTTTGGTGGATTCATCTTCTACGACATTGTTTCTTTTGTATCAATCTAGTGCATATTTAGAGTAATGACAGGAAGCAAGATCAGTCCAAAAGACAGTAGGCTTGTAATGCTGTTTGATCAAGGGTAGCACCCTTTTTTTGCAGACAATTCTTCACGTAGATTTGACCATTCATTGTGTCTGTCGTAATGAATGGACAAGATATTTTTTCACCACACCACTACCTTCTTGCCAAATTTTTCGGTGTCAATGGCTTTCACTGATCCAGGAACATCCTTTCCCTTCGTTGAGGTATAAAACTGTTCGAGCCCTCGGTTCCACAGATTCAGCTTGTTTGGTGCTTCGTTTTGGCTGCTTCTGTTTCCGACGAGTCTGCAGCCCCATTCTCTCCTTGGCACGCATAACATTAGTCGTCGAAGTACTTAGCTTTTTTACCATATCTCGGAGTGATGCTGAAGGATGACGCTTAAAATGGTCCTTTACCGATCTGTCGACTGAAGGTACAACGGGACCGGGTTTTCTACCCCGTCTCGCGTTATCTACGAAAGTGCACTTTTATTGATACTTCCGTAATGCATTTTGAACTGCTCCTACGATCACACCTTCTTCCTTAACCAGTATTCTGATCGAAAGACCACTGACGGTTAACCGTTTGTGTACAATCCGTTTTCTTTGCTCGGGAGAAAGACCACGCATTTTCAAACTTCTGTGCGAAAAATTAAAAACAAAATTAAAATTTCTGTTTAATTTGGATGTAAACAACAGAGCGCAGCCAAAAAATGGTTGAATATTCCACGCATTTTGAATTGACGTTTAATCATTAGTGTATTTATAATAAGGGGTTTTAATTTTTCTTAAAAACATGTTTTTTACATCTGTATCGATGATGGGTGTCCTTCTTAGCACAAAAATATTTCTTATGAATCTCAACTATTCTTTCTTGATTTTTAAACAAGAAAAATCTAATCATTTTTATTTTCACAAACTGACATGCAGTTTCACAAAGTGACATTTATTTTCAGTAACGGGGGCTCCCGGCACTTAATTTGCAGTGACGGGGGATCCCATTATGTCATAAATGTCAACTTTTGTATGCTAGAAATCAATGGTTGGTTCGTTGGTTTAGGTAGTCTATTTTTTGTAGCGTGTTTCATGGTGAAATAGGATGGTGTTGTCTTGCAATCAAAATTTTTTCATAATATTTCGAATTTTTTTGTCAATAGTTACGCTTGTCAAAATTAAAAAATAAATTAACTGCCGGTATATTATTATATTTGCTATCGAACAATGTTATAATCCACAAACCCCTAGAATACCCTATTATCGGAACAGTCTATATTGCACCACTTTCTTGGCCATTTTACTGTCGCTTGGACCACTTTTATGACCACTCCATTCCTTCTTTCGGGTACTAAGACGCTCCTTAAAGGTTCTTATCATACGAGACACAGTTGTATTTGCAATTCCAAGCTTTTTAACAGTCCACCAGTGGGACGCCTCTGGATTTTGATTTTAAGTACACCAAATTTTATCACGGTCAATTTTTTATTTCGACAACATGGCTGGAACTACTGTATGAATAACTATGAAACTTGACACATGTTTACAATACACTATGAATACAATTTGCTAAAATCTTCTGGTTTTTTACACATATTGTTCAAATTTACAGAAGATTTATCCAATACACTCTTAGTTTTAAAATGTCTCAAATTCACTCTAATTGGCGCTGCACAACCTCAAATTGAAGGCGGATTAATTGTGTTTAATTTTTTATAATTATATTTTTAAGATGGTTTAAAGACTGTATTCGATGAAATTTGGACACACGCAATTGTTTCTTAACTTTTTAGCGTATGGGTAAAAATTATTGAAATTTTAACTAGATGTTTTTCATTGTGTTGTGTCAATTGTGTAATGAGTTTCGTGAAAATCGGTCGAGTGATTTCAGTGATGGCTTCGAATGAAGAAATAGTGCGCCAACAAATTTTGGGCACTCACTTCGAAAACCCAAACGCTTCTCATCGATGGATCGGAAAACAGCTCGGAATCGCACAATCAACCGTATCTCATGTGATCAAAACGTTCAAGGACCGTAAGACAACCAAGCGGAAAAATGATAGTGGCAAAAAACGTGGCACATCAAATCCGGAGAAGGCCAGGATGGTATTGAACCAATTTAAGCGTTATCCCAACATTTCGATCAGGGATGTTGCGAAAAAGGCGAAAGTTTCAGTTTGTTTTGTGCAGAAAACAATGAAACGTTCTGGATTACATGTGTACAAGGTCCAGAAGGCACAGAACCGGAGCGATAAACAGAACTCGGTGGCCAAAACTCATGCAAGAAAACTGTACAGGGAGTGGCTCACAAAACCGTTCTGCATTGTGAGGGACGATGAGACCTACATTAAAGCCGACTCCAAACAAATGCCAGGACAGGAACACTACGTCACCACCTCTAAGTTGGCCGTTCCGGAGAGCGTACGGAAGAAGAAACGGTCGAAATTCGCCAAAAAATTCCTTGTCTGGCAAGCAATCTGCGGATGTGGCAAAATGAGTCAGCCCTTCATCACCTCTGGGACCGTCAACGGACAAATTTACAAGGACGAATGCCTCCAAAAACGACTTCTGCCCTTCTTGAGATCTCACGATGGCCCGACACTGGCTGGATTTGGCATCTTGCCACTATGCCCGGCCCGTCTTAGACTGCCCGCATACACAATAACGATAGGAAGTGCCTAACCACCAATTTGGTGTATCATTCCAACTGTAAGTGGTATGGTCAAACCATCTATAATATCGTTTCTAAACGATACATGTTTATTAGGGTGGTACAAAGATAATAATGTAGTTTTTGTACCAATAGACGTCAACCCTCCAAACACTCCGGAACTTCGCCCAATTGAAAAATTTTGGGCAATCATGAAGGCAAAGCCCGTTAAAACTCCAAAACTGATAGAAAATGAACTTGAACTAAAGAATGTGTGGTTGAAAGTAAGTAAGCAAGTCAGTTTTATAATTGCCCAAAATTTGATGAGAGGGGTCAAGGCAAAGGTGCGGGCATTTGGGTTGGGAGAAAAGGTTCAATAAACCAATGATGTCAAAACTTAACCATTTAGTAGTACTTTATTTCCAGAAAGTTTGAAAAGAATCGGGCTCAAGGAAAAATTTTGGTGACATATTTTGTGTGTCCAAATTTCATCGAATACAGTTTTAATTGTGTTTAGTGATAAGTTGTGACAAGGGATGGAATGATTTTATGGAAAGCGGATTTAACTGTGTATACAGTATAAGTACTCTTTGTGTTCGCTTAACTGAACGTTAAATACCTGATTACAACCTGTCACAAATTTAATAAGAAGATAAACACGAAAAACCATAGATGAAAATCCATACAAATCGCGTAGACAGACAATCAGCATCATGCACTACGCAGAGAAGCATTACGTTGTGTACATCCCATTGACCTACACCTGAACAGTTGCCCTGTTCGACATCTATTCATTACGTCACATTTTCCAAAATTATACAATAGAAACAGAAACCCAGAATTGACAGCCGATGCCTCTCACTTTGCTTCAACATACAAGAGAGAACATAAAATTATGAAATGCTTCTCTGATCATATGACCATTGCTCCGCCATTGATTGTGTGTCATGTCCAGCTACAGTCCAGTTTTCCTCCGCAGCTCAGCCTTTAACATTTTTTACTGAAATTTCATAACTCCAAAGCTTATAATAATGAACAATTGACGACGACATAAAATCTAACATAAAGAAAGCAAGATCGTCCACCTCAACTCACCTCTTGTGTTCACCTCTAATGCTGGTGATGTTATAAACGATAATAAATGACATCGCAATGCTCAGCTTCAGCATGAATAGAAGAAAAAGTGCTCTACCCCCTCAGAAGCAACATCAAAGAAACCTCAACATGTGATCATGACAATCGCCGCCGAGTGCGGTAGCATAGATGTCCACTGAATAACTTTTTTTTTGGTTTGAAGCCATTTCAAGGAAACATGGAACAATATCCACAGAAGCAACCGGACCTATCTATGGGAGCCTATTCACCGAAACCCTATCATTGTGGCATTCACTGTTAGGCAAAATGTTACTTATGTTTCCACTAAGAGACCTAAAACAAAACCATAAGGTTGGTTTTGTTGTTCCTAATTGAGATATCAAATACCAAAGCAGCCACAGTTAATTGCACAGCCTGGTGACCGTTGCTAACATTTCCACAACTGGCTAATGTGTTACCTTTCCGAACGGACTGCTGTTGATCGTGTACAGTCAGGTTACCTATGGGGCGGTGGGTGGTGCCATCCACCAGAGGAATTTTTTTTTTGCTATCGTCCAGGGATCACATATTATTTTCGGTAAGTGACAAGCTTATCGCAGGTTCTGAACCCATACTCGAAAGCAACTTCATTGGATGCAAGAAAACGGACCACAACCCACCATGCAGCAGGAACTCGGACTATGCAGGTGTATCGTTCGACATCATCATCAACAACAAAGTGCAATCCAAGAAGATTGCGATGAAGAATTTCGTTGCAATGTGGTTATATGGGATTGATGTCACCACTCAATGGTAATTGAAACCGAACGCAATTTTGGCAAGCTGGTCTACTTCCTATGATAGCATGTTGACGTGATATGTTTTGAAATGGTTTTTACGTAATGCTTATTTCGAGGACTCAATATTTCTAGGTTCATAATAAAAGTTTTCATTGAACAAAAAGCTTTTATTTCGTGTGTTGGCATTAGGGTTTTAGGGGTAGTTTTGTGCATGGCCGTCATAGTGTCTTATGCAGTAATAAATACTTCATACAATTTAAATAAAGCCCAACTATTTTGACGTTTTAATGATATTCAAAAGAGTTCTACAAGTTTTAATCATGGTCTACTTAAAATACTCCAAAAAATCAACATCGTTACTAAGAAATTGAATCAGTTCAGTAATGTTTTGATCCTCCATTCGGCAAACAAACTGCAGAATATAAGATTGATTTCATTCCCGAAGCATCCCGATTATATGCTTATGTTGATCAATTGTCCTAAGCTCTAACAAAGTCTTGCTTGGTGTTAAATTTTTGACTTTATTTAAGGTAGAAATATTGCTACCAGTCGCATAATTTCGATTTGAAAGCAGTAAGTTTTACGTATTGGATCATAAAGGACTTGACTGCATGATGCATTAGCATGAGCCTGATTGATCGCCCGAGGTTCCTACACCGTTATTGCCCGATAAGCTGTAATTATACAAAGAATCAACAGATAATGCTTGGGATCAACATACACCATCAAAGTGTAAATGCTGGCGATCATAAACTACAATACCGGCAATATCGGCGGTGGCCTCTCCCGAATACAGGTCAAATAAGGAAAGGATACTGTTATTGCTAGCAACAAAACGAACGAGCGAACATAGGTGGACGTGGTGAAGAAAAAAAAATTAAATATTGATGCCATGTACAACTTTCATCAAATAAAGACCATGAGCATGAGCATGATTGCCGCCCGAGGTTGCTACTTCGTTTTTTCCAGAACAGCTGTTAATACACAGAGAGCCAACAGATGATGCTTGGGACTAACATACATCTTCAATGTACGCGCGCCGGCCCCGCCCGAATGCGGGTCAAGTCAGGAAAGGGTAGGAATATGTTGACGTGATACTCGCTTTATTGGAAGCCGAGAACACTCTGCACTTCCACGAGAAATCACTGGGATTTTGGATAACAGGACTGGGTAGCAGCATGGTTCGTTTTGGTTAACGATAAGCTGTCAAGTGATATAATTTAAAATTAGTATCGATATCCGATTTGAATCGATTTAAACCAACAGTAAGGATGCTATTGGGGCCACTCACAAAGTGTGATTGTGGTTTTTCATTGAGAATACAAAGTGATTTTTCAATAATGCTATAAAGCCGATGTTCTGGCACGGACTAATTAGTGGAATGTAAAAGGTTTCTTTGTCCGTCCAGACGCGGGTCTTCAGAGGTCCACGACCTCTGCCTTCGATCACTGGCCTTTCTTTTTAGATGGATCAACTACACGTAGGTCCGATTGAGAGATTGCGAACTCTACTCTGTCTGATAATAGATATCGAACTGACTTTATTTGGCACGACGTATAGATATATACACCTAATGTGAGATCTTCTCGGGAAGCGAGAGATTGATGTTATCTCTTATCATGAGAGCGATGATACGATCGAATCGAATCTAATGAGATCAGAATCAGGGGTTCTTAGTTTGTATTGGACGGAACATGCCGGCCGCCTTGAAACCAGAAGGGTTTGAACGAAAGTTGATATAATTTCATACAAACTTGATTCATCTCTGTGCTATGAATTCTGTTGCTTAGTTCTAACATGATTGCACTAGGATTTAAATCACTGCTTAGTTACTACTGCTGCAGACTTCGTTGCTGGACTGCGCTGACTCTCCTCGCTGAAACGACTCCATACTTGCGCGTATGGTTGGGAACTTGATGGCATTGCTGCTTCACTGCGCCTCGAGCGTCGTCACATGTGTAACTGGACTCACATGTGTTGCTTTCTGGTTGGAGATGATTGCCTTGGGGTTGGCCGTGCCGGGAGCACAGCGGTGACTACTTATACTTCTTGATGACTTCTTGGTTGAGATGACATCAATGGATTCTTCACGATACTTTGACTTGGTGTGATGTGGGTCTTCATTGGGTGTGGCCGAGTGCGCTTTTTGCATCGGATGATGCTTCCTTCCTCTTCGTGCTTGTTGTCGGGGTGCGTTGATAGTGTATGTGGTGATGGTTTCCTCGAAAAGCGGTAGCCTTCATCGTGCGTTATTTCTTCCGTAGTCGAATGACTGGCGTTTTGTTAGACTTGTAGTTTCGGACCATCCATCGGTTTGCTGATTAACGGGATGAGCTGGCCAGGCCCAATGCCAACCAGTTGACGATGGCTGCAAGGAGGGATTACCATGGCTTCCTCCGAACGAAATACGATAGCGAGCGCTGTGGTGCTACCGACTAGTTGTAATAATTAGAATGATTCTTAACTTGCGATGACCCTGTGGCCAACGCCGACGCCTTGTGCGTCGAGACCTTCACCAGACGAAACGACGTTTACATACATGCACAGACCATACCAATTGACTTTCTACAGATTTGGTTACCAATGAAATTGTGGAATGATGACATCGAAAAAACTTGAAAGGTGCCGTGCACCGGGATGCACTCAGTTAGAGGCATTAGATATTTGCTCATTTTCTTCATTGTCCCGGATGGGAAGTGGACAGATTTTCGAGATTCCTCGATCAAAACATCCGTCCTTTGAGCGGACCGTGACGACGCGGATATTGCCGCCCGACCCTGCGAAGACCTTAGTAACCCTACCCAAGAGCCACTTCAGTGGAGGGGTATTCTCATCCTTGAGTAAAACCATAGTACCGATGCAAATATTATTCCGCTGCTTCATGCGGTTATGCAGATCCGAAAGATATTGCGTGGACCACTTAGTCCACACTTGCTGAAACAATTGCTGCGTGTACTCCCACTTCGTCAGACGGTTGGTGACTAATGGCCACTGGACCAGGAAATGCCCTGGAGTCAGAGCTCCATAATCGTTGGTATCGTTGGTTATTGGAGTTAGTGGGCGAGAGTTAAGTACCGCTTCGATTTGCGCAAGAACGGTCAACAGAACGGTTCAACACTTTGATACCGACCGCCTTTTTGAAGTGCCCTATAAACGATTTTACCTGAGCTTCCCACAAACCACCGAAGTTAGGTGTGCGGGGAGGGATGAACCGGAACTCAATTCCATCGGTGCTGGTGTCCTTGATCAGTTTGTCTTGGAATTTCTGGTCGTGAAAGAGGCGATGCAACTCAGTCAGCTCACGTTATGCTCGAACGAACGTAGTGGCATTGTCGCACATTATCGGCTTGCCTCGGCGCCCGGTGAATCGTTTCAGCGCCGCCAAAAATGCTTGCGTAGTCAGGTCCATCACCAGCTCCATATGAATGGCTTTAACAACCAGGCACACGAATAACGCCACGTAACATTTTACTGGACTCGCTCGACGGTTAGGGTAGTTCACAAAAAAATGGACCACAGTAATCCAATCCCAAGTTCATGAACGGTGGCGCGGGATTGACTCTCGCCGATGGAATATCAGCCATTAGTTGATCTAGAACCTTGGATTTGTTTCGAAAGCATGCGATACAATCGTGGATCACTTTTCTGACCAAGTTTAAACTCGTATGAAGTCGAGTTATTAGTACGAGACACTGAAGAAGTCTGCACATTGTAGACGAAATACGCGTATCTGTCTAGATAAGCAAAGGTAGTTGGAATTAAATGGAAAATACTACGTCTTCAGTGTCTCGTATGAAGTCGAGTTATTAGTACGAGACACTGAAGAAGTCAAAGGTAATTAAATGGAAAATACTAATTTTTTTCTAATTTCTAGTGTGATTGTGGTTTTTCATTGAGAAAACAAAGTGATTTTCAATAATGCTAAAAAGCCAGTAAGGATGCTACTGGGGCCACTCACGGAGTGTGATAGTGGTATTTCATTAGGAAAACAAGTCAATTCATCTCAACACCTGAGAGCCAACTTGGACCGTTGTACACCAACAGTACGGATGCCGCTGTAGTCACTTAAACAAATGGGACAGTGGTTTATTTGTTCCAAGATGGGGTGGCCCGACCAGCATGGCGAACGAATAATTTGGATAACAATTAATTATGTACTCACCACCGACCCATCTTTCTCGGCGAACCACGACTTTTCATGCTCAATCGATCACTCGCGCAACGAACAATAGGCAACCGAAACAAAAGACAAAACGCTACGCCCGATAATAAAACATTGCGGAACGAAGTGCCGACACAACCGATTCAACCAATTAAACTGATGGTCGACGCAAACCTTTATCAATATAGATACAATGGGTAACAATTACCTGTTTTGCTCCATGTCCATGAGTACTTTCTTCCTCACGAGTCGCCTATACCCAACTCCGCAGGCTTCCGTCCAGTTTCTCTCTGAAACTGTTCCATATAATGACATCAACACTTTTCCGCAAACAACAGAACGAACACTCTTTATGAACCAAGCGGGTTGTTCAAATCGAGACCGCACACAACTTCTTCCAAAAATTATAGGTACCGCGCTATGCCCGATAGTAAAGGCAGTTCGCAACAAAGCATCGAACACGCACTCACGCCACCAAACAATAAATGACCGAACCAATAGATAACGCGCTGTGGCCGATAACAAAACCGACATCAAGGTGATACGACGCATATGGTGAACTAATTATATAATTAATGATGACCCTAAGCACTCGATCACAGTGCACAGTTCATACACTATTTTCATTGGGAAAACAAGGAAATCCTTAATATTCGGCGACTATGGTGAACCAATAGTACGGGTCAAAACCAACCACAAAATCAATCACAATCTACAGCAACTAAATATATCACCAGACCGCAACTTTATTGTTCCAATTTTTTTCGCTCACTCGAACAATCGCGCCGCTGAACAACAGATAATGCGCTATGCCTGATAATAGAATAGTGCGCAACAAAGTATCGACACAACCGTTCACAGCCGATGCGCGAAGCAGACTCTCGGTACAACTTCCATCAAATAAAGATCTTAAAAATGAAACTCTTAAAACCAAGCTGTGTTACTTTTATGAAACCCGCGTTTGATTCAGTTGAAACAAAAAAGAGACCGTAGTGATTTCGAAAAATTGTTAATCACACCGGGTTGTCACTAGGAAGTACAGTATTAGCAAGGCAGCGGTTGGGAAAATTCTACTGAAACAAAACACGTTCAGATCAGTGGTGGATCGCCCTGGCAGAGGCAGGAAGCGCAAAACGATTACACGAACTGACACCAATATCATGCGCAAAGTCAAGAAAAAGTAACTGTCCGTAAGATCCAGGAAACCCTTCAGCTATCAGTTTCTGGTCGAACTGCTCGTCGCTGTCAGGAGCTCATTAACAAAATTGCCCGGAAGCGCCCATTTATCAGCAAGGCAAACAAAGCCAGATTTGCTATTGAGCATGCTGATAAGCTTGTTCTGTAAAGCGGTTCTCTGGACGGACGAATCAGAATTCGAGCTTTAATCGAAAGTGGCGGGTTCGTGTGTGGTGCAGATCGGGTGAAGAGCTTCAGGAGCGTCACATCCAAGACACGGCATTAAGGAGGAAATGTGATGGTCTGGGGGTGTTTTTTGTGGAGGGAAATGGGTAGCCCCCAAGCAGTCACCTTTACTGGGTTGAAACAAGTGTGTTACTAGGGTCGTGAAAATCGATAGGGTATTGAGGTTTCGCTGATCCAGACGGGTCTTTAAGAGAATTTCGTATTTCAGCAGGACAACGACCCGAAGCATGCTGCCAAGAAGACCAAGTCTTTCTCCTGGTATTAAACCACTGGAATGGCCTCCACAAAGCCCAAACCTAACCTCCATCGAGAATTTGTGGGTGATTCTAGATGCCAGGGTTGACAAAACTGGTGTTACCAATAAACTCAACGCCTCGGAAGAGCTTGATCCACAGCACCTAAGGAACCTGGTGGAGGGCATGTCGAAGCGCCTACAGCTGGTCCTGAAGACCAAAGGAGGACACATAAATTATTAAAATGCTTTTGTTTTACTCAAATTTATCTTCCTGCGAGTCAGACGAAGTGGGCACTTTTTTTGACTTTTTTCAACACGAAATGATTTTTTTCCTTCAAGCCGAACTCTTTTTTTATTATTATTTCATAAGTGAAACTTGATAAAAAATGAAAAATAAGATATCAAAAAAGACTACAGTGCGTTTACTACAGTGCGGGCACTTTTTTTTGATTACCAGTGTAAATCCGAGATGGTCAGATGCCATGTTCGGTTTCTCTTATAAAAAGATTGCACAAAGTTACCTGAATTCAATAGGACTAACCATAATTTTTCCATGTAAAATGTTAGATTTTTTTTTATCTGGAAATTAAAAATATGTGTCCATTGTACAAACAGTAGGCAGACAACAGATTCATGAAGAATAGGGTGAGATTTACCCACTTTCATAACTTTAATAACTTTTACTTTCCTTACCCATGGTTTGACGTCTCAGCCTGTTTTATGAAAATTGGTAAAAGTTACTCAATTTTAGGTAAATCCGTATGAACGTGTGACGTGATGCTCGCTTTATTGGAAGTTGATAAGACCTCTGATCTTTTATGAGAAATTACTAGGATGCTGTATTAAAGGGCTGGGCTGGCAACAGCGCTGAATTCTTCTTTATCTTTATCCTCAAATTATTCTCCATTCAGCTAGTTATGAGGAGATGCTCGAATATATGTTTGAATATCAATACCGCTTTAAACAGGTGACATCTGAATTAGAGCTTTCAACTTTGGAGAAGCTATTCTAGAAGAAACAGCTGAATGGCTTCTCAAGAACGCTAACAACCCATGTTTGTTGGGACGGCCAAACGCAATGTGGACGGAAACGGAACGGAAACAGCAAGTTTGACAGTTGTCGCAAATGACGTCGATATGTCCAATTAAGGAGTGTATCGAAAATAAGCTATCCACAAACTTTCTTTCAAATTATGTTGAAAACCTATGTTTTATTCATACAAAAAATTGATTCTTTATTGTACGAGGTTAAACTTGAACATAATGAAGACCGGATGAAATTTAAGTTATTCCTTCACGAATTTTCGAACTTTGGATCGAATGCTCTTCATCAAGTTCCGGACAAGTGTTGCATCGCATTTTTTGGACGCTTGAGCCCAAATGTGTTTGAACTCCTGCATGTTCCCAGCTGCCTTACCAGTCTACTTGAAGACCCTCTTCACGACTGCCCAGTAACGTGCGATGGGTCGAAGCTGAGGGCAATTTGGTGGATTGATATTTTTCTCAACGAAATCTATACCCATCCGCAAGCTAATTGAGAGTGGTTTTGGCATAGTGAGCCGACGCTAAATCCGGCCAAAACAGTGGAGGTGTACTATCCCAACAAACATCGGTGTTGAATTAGAGCTTGTTCAAACAAATTTGGAGAAGCTATTCAGCTATTCTAGAAGAAACAGCTGAAAAGCTTTTCCAAATTTGCTTGAACAGCCTCTAATTCAACACCGATGTTTGTTGGGATGCTTCTTATATAAAGGCAACAATCTCTTCTGGAGACACTCAGATCGATAGATTTCCGCATTTATAGTTCCGGTAGTGTAAAAAATGGTTGACTTCAAACCACAGGAACATATTGCTTGCCATACCAGTACCTTTCGACCGAATTTCTCCACTTGAATCGACCTGTCCGCATTGCTCACATCCTCCCCAACGACGGCAGTAAAGTATTGTGGACCTCCTTTACATAGGTCTCATCGTCCATCAAAACGCATGCATCCGGGCGCTGCAAAAGACGCGAATACAATTTCCGGGCCCTTGTTGCTGCTCGCTTCTTCTGTTCTGCACTTTGTTTCGAGATTTTCTGCTTCTTGTAGGTCTTCAGGTGGTTTCGCCTCTTGATACGCTGGATCATTCCGACTCTCGTTCCTGCTTTTTTGGCCAAATCACGTATTAACATTGATTTGTTCTTCATGATTAGAGATACCACTTTCTGCTCCAGTTTCGGGTTGGAAGAACCGGGTTTTCTGTCTCTTCCTGGTAGCTCATCCAAAGAATAGTGTTCCCCAAACTTATTAATGATGGTTTTAACACTCGCATGATGAATTCCAAACCGCTTCGCCAATTTTCGCATAGTAATACCCTTCTCACTTAGCCATGTGTCCAGAACCTTAATTTTCACTTCCTTTTCAATACGCGACATGTTGAAAACGCAGAATTTGAACCGCACAAACAAGTAAACAAAAGAAAGCTGACAGTCAAACGCACAGCATGCAGTGTTCAGAGCATAAAAAAACCATCACAAATACATGCGTACAACGCAAATGTATGTGGATAGCTTATATTCGATACACTCCTTAGAATCAACTTGGATCTAATCGACAGGCAAGTTAAGTTAAAAATCCTAGAGGGTTTAGTTTAGTTAGATTGGGATCTTCCGCTGCCGTCCGTTTTCACTGCGTTCGAGCCTTAAGGGTTCCATAGGAGCCACTCAAAAAGTGTGATGAGGGTTTACTTCATTGTAAAACATGGTTTCTAACTACGCTTAATAGCCACATTAACCTGTCAAGATAAGCAATAAAGGCAGTTGGAATTAAAAGGAAATTATTAATGCTTCTTCTCGTTTTCTAGTTACAGGTATTCAACTAAACAGCTCACACTCTACAGGGTTCACATTAACCCGATTTAGACCAACAGTAATGATGCTGTTGGGGCCACTCATAAAGTGTGACAGTGGTGTTTGACTGAGAAGACAAGACAAGGTAGAATGCCCGCACTTTGACCTTGACACCGCTCATACGGTTTTGAGCAGTAGTGGTTTCGACTTCTTCTGATACTTTTACACACTGTTTCTTCAAAGCCAGCTCGTCCTCGATTACTTTTTGTGTTTTACGAAGTTTAACCTTCTCAATCGAACGAAATTCTGGGGAGCTCGGTGGGTTGAAGTCTTTTGGTAGAAAAACAACATTGTTCCCGACATTGTCAAGGCGGGTCAAAATAGCGTCTCACCTCCGTGAGACCGCAGGACGGGCAGCAGACGCTTCTGGAGAATCTGATATATGGCTGACTCATCTCTCCACACCCACAGATTTCCTGCCAAACCAGGAACTTTTTGACGCATTTGTACACCTCTCCTACCTCTTCAGAAACGGCCAACCGTGTTGTGGCATAGTAAAACTGCTGCCACGGCAATTGCTTTGTGTCCCCTTGGTATAAATCTCGTTGGCCATCACGACGCACCTCTGTTTCGTCAGCCACTCTCGAGACAACTTCTTAGTGCGGGTTTTGGGTACCGTATTTTGTAGAAGGAAATGTTCGCTCATCACCATGAGGCCGCATGATTGGATAGTAATGTTTGCTAGAACGAAAGATAGGATAAAAGCAACCCCGTGAACGCAAGTAAGGTGAGCGATTACTTCAAGCGAATCCGAACCGCTCGAGTCGGGACGTGGCCAAGAAGGACAATTCTTCCGTCTGGTTCACCCAGCAGACAATGAAGTGAGCTGGAGTTCATATCTTCAAGTTAAGGAATACGATGACCACTTCCCGCGCCAGGAAGCTGTACCGCGAAAGGTTGGTGCAGCCGAAATGCATCGTAATGGACGACGACACGTACATTAAAATGGACGCTACGCAGATCCCCAGCCTAGAGTTTCCTGGATGTTGCGAGCCGTACATAACGACCGGCACCAGCAACGGCAAAATATATGAAGAAAACTGCCTCCAGAAGCGCCTTCTGGTTCCACAGTGACACGCTGTTTTGGCCGTATCTGGGATCGTACAATAACGCGAAACTGGTGATGGAGTGGTACGAAGCCAACGATGTTGTTCTTCTGCCGAAGGAGGAAAATCCGCCAAATTGGCCACAACTTCGCCCAATAGAACAATTCTGAGCGATTAAAGGGTGTCCACGATGAAATTGCCACACTATGAAATTGCTCTAACTTTTTAACCGTTGGGTAGAATTTAATGAAAATTTGGGTGGATTCAGTTCATAGTGCATTATTTACATCCTGCAAGTTTAAAAGTCCTGTGATCAAAACTCGCGGAAATGGAGTCGAAAGAACAGCTCGTGCGTGATAAAATCTTGCGCATTCATCACGAGAACAAGGATCTCTCGCATCATTCCATCGCTTAAACGTTGGGAATCGCGAATTCCACGGTGTCGCGAGTGATTAAGCGGTTCGAGGAACGGTTGACCACCGATCGGAACCCCAGAAGTGAAGGAAAAAGTATTCCGTACAACACCAAAAATCACAACCGCGTAGTTGGGGCCTTCAACCGAAATCCGAACGCCTCCGTTCGGGATGTGGCTAAGAAGCTGCACCCAAGCCGAAGTTTTGTCCAGAAGGCCAAAACTAAGGCTGGGCTTCGAACGTTCAAGGTACAAAAGGCCCCTAATCGCGACGAGAAGCAGAACAAGTCCGCCAAAACCCATGCCAGGAAGTTGTACCTCAACATGCTGACGAAAGTTGAATGCTGCATCATGGACGACGAAACATATGTGAAGGCCGACTTCAAACAGATCCCCGGCAACCTGTTTTTCACGGCCAAGGATAAGTTCAGCGTTCCGGAGCATGTCCGCACTCAGAAGATGTCCAAATTTGCGAAGAAATTCCAGGACACGATGAACGGACAGGTGTACATAAAAGAGTGCCTCCAGAAGCGGCTGCTTCCTCTCCTGAAGGCCCACAACGTCCCAACAATCTTCTGGCCGGATTTGGCCTCATGCCACTACTCCAAGGACGTGCTGAAGTGGTATGCGGACAATAAGGTCAATTTCGTGCCGAAAATGTTCAACCCTCCCAACACTCCGGAGCTCCGCCCATCGAGAAGTACTGGAAGATTATGAAGCAGCACCTTCTTAAAAGACCTAAGGTAGTGAATACAGTCGAGGAACTGAAGAAAGTATGGGTTTACATGCAAAAAACGGTTGATTCACATGTTGTGCAGAATCTTATGGCTGGGGTTAAGGCCAAGGTGCGGGCATTTGCGTATGGACTGTAAATAAAATACGAGTAAAATGGTAAAATGAAGTTTAATAGTTATTTCTCAATCCCTGAAAATTTGATGGCAATCGTATGAAAACTCGAATTTTGCGAATCAATTTTGTGTGTGGCAATTTCATCGTGGACACCCTTTATGACGGAAAACAGAGAAGCTCCTCAAAAACGACAAGGATTTGAAGAAAGAGTGGATGAAAGTCTGTAAGAAAGACGGCGCAAGTGTTGCAAAGGATTTGATTCCACACCTTGGATTCAGCCTAAGCGAGGAGGTTTTAAAAACCAACTATGTAAAAACATAGCTAGTAATGTCTATTTATTCCCTGAGCGTTTCAAAGTGTCCGTCTTAATGTGAATTGCTGCTTCATGTATTTTTTGCTATCTTTTATCTCGTTCTCACAAACTTACCTTGCTATTTAAAATTGATAAATCTCGATTGTTATTGAATGAACATTGAATCGAACTCTATCAGATTGCTCACAGCAAGTAAGCATACAAACTGATGTGATTAAATTTTCAATATCTCGTACTGTTTCTGAGTTATATCAATTCTAAATGTTTATGGTAATGGTTGCCGCCAAGAACGCTTCAGCATAAGCCCTTAAGAGGACTTTTTTTGTTATCTTTTTCAACTGTTGCATTTTTTTCGAGTACAATCTTTATTTACAGCAGTTCTCCGTATTTCGAATTTTTTAAGGTTGATTACACAAACCCAACGCAATTTCGGTCGAAGTTCAGTTCAGTTGTTATGGATGTTATACGAATGGGTGCTCTGAGACACTTAGACCCCGAGGAACCAGATATTGGAAAAGTGTGACACTTCAGAAGTTCGAAACAAGCTAAATTCTTAGCAAAATATTGTGACGCTGGAGAGGTCGTAATTGGACGTTGAGCAACATTGCACTCGATTCTAGATGTCAAAAACTACATTTCTATAACTACGGGTTGCAAAATGGTAGAACATCGTAAAAATTTAGATAAATCTCCAGGAAATTTAAGAGTTTACTTGAGTAAACTTAATTGTTCTACTTTTTTTGGACAGAGAAAAATTAACCATAGCCACTTGGAACATGAAATTAATAAGAAAAATCAAACTAAAATACAAATTCAAAAAGTGTTTGGAACAAATGTCTTTATTTTTAATAACTAACAGAGTTTGAATACCAGACATCTTGCTGTGCCTCAAATGAAATAGATTTCAACCCTGGTTCTCAGCAGCCTAGGAAGGTGAACTATTAAGACCTGTTCAACAATTCTTATAAGTGGCTTAGCATAAAACTACTGCAATCAAAACCAAATAAAAAATATGATCCATAAGCTAAACTCTTTGTGACACATATCAAAAAAACAAATGGTCAAATTTATCTAAAACCTAAAATTTGTCTCAGTTTCCCAAAAGCTAACAATGAACATTTGATAACCCAGCTATGCTAAAACTGCAGTTCATTGCTTTCAAATGGTCAAGGTAACGATACTGTTACTGTTGTTAAATTAAAAAAAGACACTTAACAAATCGTCAACCCACACTAGCAGCAAGTTCACACGACCTCGACCAGATTTCATGCGTCAGATATGAATTAATTTTGCAATAGTCAACATCGGGTATTGTTCATTGAGGCAGCCTCGAAAACAAAACAAAAACTTACGAAAAAACATTCCAACAAAACACAATTAATGTTAAACAATTCCCAGCCTACGTTTTGACAAATCATCTACTCTGGCCTAGCGTTGGCGTTCATGAACGAAATGATACAGATCATCTAAACAGAATCCGAAACCAACGTATTCGGTTACCCTCACTTTTGCTCTCGATGTGCAATGTGTGCGCTGTGTTGTACGCTTTGATGTGAACAACAAGAACGCGACTGTAGGTAAGATGTCCATCTTCCCATCAGCAGCGGCGGCTGTTACTGCAGTCTACACCATCTATCTGTGCAGCTCGCCTATGTGAATAACCTACAACAATTCAACACAAACGGCTGACTGTCGACCCAGCTAGCGGAAAGTCTTACTGCTTCGACCTTCACTGTGGCATTTGATGTTGCGCGGTGTTTTCTCACTTTCAGTTTTTGGTGCATATTAAACCGGCTAGTGTCAACTGAGAAAATTAATCCATAATTGTTTCCCTCGATTGCGAAATGTTATTTGGAACTATTTTAGTATTGGGCTGAAACATTGGAGCTTGCGGATTAATGATAGTGGAAAACTGATTTTATTCCAAAGGCGGTTAGCTAAATAATATTATAGAGAAAAGTTTATCCTTTTCGTTTGTTCAATTTTAAATGATCCTGCCTGCTTAGTGAGAAATTGTACAAATCCCAATTGTTGGTTTGGAAAGACACGATAGAATGAAAGTTATTTTTATTACTAGTTGTTGAAAGTAGTTGTCAAATGATTCCAGAAAGTATGCAGAGTACAGGCCTGAATGAAAAAACAATTTCTAAAAAGCTGTGATGCACTTGAGTAGTTCTGTAATTTATTACAAAGTTATTGATTTCATTGACAGCTTCTTAATAGTGTTTGTATGCCATGATGTATGATATATATTACCTATCATTGTAGCACGTAAACTATATCTGACAACAACGGGTTCTCCTATCTGTTTGATTAGATCATGTTTTACTAACCTTTGATTCTCCTTCTTACGATAAGATTGGCCAAAAATTTGAGCTATGGAATGTTCATTGAGACCGTCCCAAGAAAACTCCCATTTTCATGTATAGACTGTTCCGATAATTATAAATACACTAATGATTATCCGTCAATTCAAAATGTGTGCAGTATTCAATCAATTTTCGATTGCGGCCTGTTGTTTAGATCTAAATTAAACTGATGTTGTCATTTTTTTCGCATGGAAGTTTGAAAATTCCTGGTCTTTCTCCCGAGCAAAGAAAACGGATTGTGCACAAACGGTGTACCTTCAGTGGTCTTACGATCAGAAAACCGGCTAAGGAAAAAGCTTTGAGAGGATGGAGATGGAGTAAATAACCCGGTCCCCCTGACCCTACATTCGACAGAAGGGTAAGGGACTATTTCAAACGTCAACCTTCAGCATCAGTCCGAGATGTGGCGAAAAAGCTGAGTACTTCGTCGACTATTTATATGTCCCAAGGAGAGAATGAGCTTGCAGACTCGTTGGAAGCAGAAGCAGTTAAAACGAAGCATCAAACAAGCTAAATCTGAGAAACAGAGGGCTCGAAAGCTGTACGATAAACTGCTGACCAATACATGCTACCATGCCGACTGGTAACATGTCCTGTAGGGCATATATGAATTTATTTAATTGAATTATGGCTCCCGTGGAAAATCAAGAAGAAAAATATATATATTTTAAAATTAGAATTTAAGGTTGTGTGGTTTTTTTTACATCACGGGATTTGCCATTTCTTCGAGGTTAACTAAATTCGATGACTTTGCGAAAAATCAAAGAGGTGGAAAATTGAAAAAAAAAATATTTGTAGGGCGCCCGTGGCTTAAGAAAAATATGTAAAAAAAAACACATAACACAAAAATAACTAACACCTATATAAATACCCCAACAATTAGTTACCCAGCACCAAACATGAAATAGGCCTGTGAGACTTAGCATGCAGTACAAAACGAACAATCAAAAAAAAAATAACTAAACGATAAAACAAATACACGACGATATAAGCGTGTCTTTAATTTATTTTATCGTTATTTCTGTAAACAAGAAAGAAGACGGCAAAGCTCCGCATCTAAAAATTTTTGAACCCTATTAAATAAACTACTAACTCATTTGGACGGCGCACATCTCTACTCTACTTGCCACGTCACCGAGGAAGTAGATCATCGCAGACCCGCCTCTGCGGGCGAGAAGAGATTTCGCCCCATCGAGCAGCGAATTAAGGAAGGAAGGAGGAAGTGAGATGGATAAAAAAGGGAGATCGAGACAGTTGAGCTTGGACAGTTAAACGAGCCACAAGTGCGCGACGATTATCCTCCGTAAAGCACTTTTTTTTTTGGATCTCGCGTGTGAACTTGAGTAGTGGTGGCACCGGTCATCGAATAAGTGCCCAAAGAAAGGCGGAACAGGTGGTAAAGCCAAGTCCACCGAGCTTTGGAACTCTGCCGGATTGTGACCAGCTACTTTTCGTCGGCCCAGCCCTTCGCCCGTTTGTGTGGATAGATATCCAAGGAATCATCCCCGACCATCTTCCGAAGGACCGCCACGGGAAAGCCGATCGCAGCCGAATCCCGGAGAAACTCCATTCTGTCGGGTCAGCATCATCGACCGGATTCGGGTGGGTGCATATCCCCAGAATCACCCCCGATCATCACTCAAGAGTCCGTCAAGATACCAGCTCAAGCCTAACCCCGAAAGCCGCAACAATTCCGCGTGCTCAACCCTCAAGATTGCCGGTGGCCAACGAGCCCCAAACGCCATTTCGTTGGGCTACACGCAGCGTGAAAAGGAGGACGGACGTTTTGGAGGTAAAGGACCGGAAAGTTCGGAGGGTTTGCCCACGTTTACTGGAACCCTGACCGATGAGTCCCCTTTCCGTTGGCGAGCATTCCCGGAAGCTTAGTTTGGAGGCACCTTCCCCAGCACGTGGCCTCGAACCCATCATCATCCGCAGGAACGACCTTCGAGAATCGCAGCCCCGTAGGTTCCAGCATGACGGCCGCGTAATCACCAGCCATCCCACGTGCAGAACCGCAGTTCCAGCAGGTATGAGTTCTCTCCATTCTTCCTTCCTTTCTGCATGTTCCTGCTGCACGGGCCCCACCGGTTCCAGCATCGGCCGCATCAAGAGCTCCAACGGTACCCACAGTTTTATGTATAAAAAAATATAAAAAATCTAAGTATGTTTAAGCCTATTTTTCCATATGTTTGTTCCATTTTATTTCTGAGCCTGTATATGACGTCTGTACTTTGCCCTTTTGTGCCGTCTTTTGCCCTTCGGTTGTGAGTCGGCCCTGAACAAGTCCGCCGACCCTGAGAGGGTAAAGCCCGAGCTAGACGTGACTTACAAACATCGGGCTGTGTTATCATTGGACGATGAAACCTACATAAAACTCGATAATAGAACGCTGCTGGGATCACAGTTATAAACCTCGCCGAAGGGAAAGGATATTTCTGAATCAGTGAAAGCCATTTACACCGAAAAGGTAATGGTGTGACAGGCCATATGCGGATGTGGAAAAATATCTCGTTCATTCATTACGACAGACACAATGAATGGTCACATCTACGTGAAGGAGTGCAAAAAAGTTTGCTACCCTTGATTAAACAGCTTAACAAGCCCACAATTTTTTCTCTAAATATGTACTAGAGTGGTACAAAAGGAACAATGTCGTATTTGTACCAAAGGAGATGAATCCACGAAACTGATCAGCGATTTACCCTATCTAAACTGTCTGAGCTTTGACGAAGACAAAGCTGAGAAAACACATGAAACCAGCGAATAGTGTTGAAAAATTTAAGAAAGATTGACCAAAAGTGGTGAAAATAGTAGGAGAAAGCACTGTGCAGTAGCTTATTAGTAGTGTTAAGGAGAAAAGTTAAAGAACATACCAACCCTACGAAAAATCAATCAATTTGAAATGAAGATGGAAAGAAAATATTGCTATTTACTATGTTTGAGAACACAATAATAAAAAATCACAGTATGATCTTTTTAATTTGAGACAGAAAGTGTATTTATATTTTTCGGAACAGTCTATAGATATCAAACATGTTTACGATGGATCACAATTTCCAAATCAAAATGCTTTTAGAAAAAAGGCTAAAAGCATGACGAACGTAATGGATCTTCCCTTATCTAACAAGTGGATGCCCTAATGAGTAGAGAGAACGGAGAACAGAGACTTGGCATTTCCGAACAAATTTTCATACCAAGTTGGTAGCTAATTCTAGCTAATTCTTTGAATCTTTGAAAGATCAGGAACATGATCTTTGAACATTTTATCAAGTAGGCTGAATTATCAACCAAAAACAAACAGATAACAAATACTCGTTGAATAACACAATATTATCTTGTTTTATGATCATTGAGTTAATATAACAATTACATTATCATCATGATATTACCTCTCATTGTAGCACATGCCAGTGCTACAATGAGATGTAGTATCATATCCTAACCATGCAAGTAATACTTATAGTTATGCGTACAAATAGTAAAATAGTATTTTTTAAATGACAAAAGATGATAACAAAAATGGGCCAATGTTGATAACTAAATTTTATATACGATAACATCTGGTTCCACAAAAATATCTGTAATGAGCTCTTCAACGGTTGAAAGCAACGGTCAAAAATTGGTCAAAGTTTATTAAACATCAAATTGCATTACGAAAAAAAACGCCTTAGAAAATTTCCTAGTTGATCCTTTTCAGACTTTCAGACACTAAAATTTAACCCATTAATAAGCTTTTGGCTAATTTATTTCATTTAACGTCTATAGCATAACCGTTCGCTCGAACCTTTCGCTTAACTCCCCTCATTAGGTTCTTTACAACATCAGGCTGCAGCTTCTTCTGTACGGAAACCCACTTTTTCTTCATGTCTTTCTCAGATTTGACCTCCTTGGGATGCTTATGTAGTGCTTGCTTCATAATAGCTCAGTATTTTTCGATGGGCCTTAGTTCAAGTGCGTTGGCGGGGTTCATATCCTTCGATGCGAAAGTGACCATGTTTGCTTCGTACCACTCCAGGACAACATTTCTTAACAGGCACGAACCTAGATCCGTCCAGCAGATCGTAGGGCCCTCGTGTTGAGCAGATCGCTTGCCAAATAATGTATTTCTTTACCAACTTTGAAAGTTTCTGCTTCCTTACTTTCTGCGGAACATCAAATTTGAACTGGACGGTGAATAATAGAAGCCCGAGAATCTGTCGGAAGCTCACCTTGACGTAAGTCTCATCATCCATGATGAGACATTGGGGCTTCATCAGCATCTGGGTGTACAGTTTCCGGCCCATGACTTTCCCACCATGATTTCTATAGAGAAAATCTTAGAATTTTCTAACAAATTTACATATCTATGCCGATCCAACGTTCCATTAGAACAGCACCTACATTGCAATGTTGCTCTACGAAACAAACGAGACTAATCTAACATGTTGACCCAGGCAATGGATCAAACGGTTTAACTTAGTCTACACCAACCGATCGTGAGTTATACACAACCCCATTGATTTTTGACAAGGCTTCGCTTGTTCCAATCGATCATTGTCGCCTCTATTCTAATACAGGTTCAATAAAAATAATAATCATAATAACATTGCTACGCACTCAGATTTTTTACAGAAATCTATAAAATTTTACCGAATTCTCAGTATCTGAACGTTCGGTTATTCGATTTAACGGATCTCGGTGAAATTTTACAAATTCTGATAGATAACAGATTCGGCCGAAACGCCACTTATGCGGCGGTAGATTTTCTTCGCGAACTAACATTATCGTTCCGATGCGAATGTTGTCGCGTTCATGGGTCCATCAGGTTCACTGCTTCGAGTGACCATCGCATCCAAAGGCGACGGAGATATTCCTGGATCAGCTGCCATTGGGATAGTTGCTTACTGGGTGATTCTTCGGAGAATGATTCCGAGATTGCAGTTAGCGGTCTGTGAACCATAAAGTGGCCAGCTTTTCGAGTTCCTGGCCGAAGATAGAATTGACTGCAAAAATCCACTCCAGTATTAAGGAACGGTAATGTTGGTGCTACTCGAACGGGAGATAGGTCAGCCATGATCTGCTCAGTAGAACTTGGTCGGGTGCGGAAGCAGATAACGCAGTCACGGTTTACTTTTCTCACTATATCGTGCAGTCGGAGAGATCAGAATTTTGCACGAACGATAGCTGTAAGAAGCGTAGGTCCAGAATGCAGATGACTAAGATGATAGTTTCGAACGACTAAGATGATAGTTTCGAACCACGGAATCGCTGCGTTGTTGAGACGCCCTCTTATGCGAAGAATCCCATATAAAAGCACTGACGATAGTGCCTTCCGCTTCGACGTTGTCTTCACTTGACCGGTGGTGCGGATAGAGTGCAGATCTTCCGCAAAGGATTCTTACTGTGCTATTTTGACCATGCTGACTAGACCTTCTTCCAGTTCACCCGTAGATAGGGTCAGAAATTCCGGCTTCTTCGTACTGTTGCAGAACCGTTGCATGTAGGCAACCAAACGAATTAGACAATAGCGAGATGATTTCAATGCAAAAATGGTATTTTGCACGACTGTAGGAAGCGGAACCTTAGGTCTATCCTGAAGTTGTTCAGCGCTGAAGAGGTCATGGGACATTCGAACAAGATTGGGCCAAAATCGGTTGAGTTGTTGCAACCACTGAGGTCCTTACCACCACAGCATGTGTTCAACGAGGTCCACTGCTGGCATGCTATGGGATATTACATCGGCAGGGTTTTCAATACGTGGGACGTGTCCCCAACTCAGAGAAGCGGTAATTTGCTGAATTTCTACCACGCGGTTGCCAACAAACTATTTCCAGCGAGATGGCGAAGCGAATAACCAATGGACGAAAAGTATGGAATCCGTCCAGAAGAACGGACAAACCTGAATTTGTAGACTACTCTCTACCCTTTCGAACAAATTGCTCAAAAGGAGCGCTCCGCAGAGCACTAGACGCGGTTAGCGAATATTAGGATCAAGTTTCTCGGTTACCTTTGGCGTAACTTTTGACTTCGCCGTAAGTAGGTGTACCGAGACGAAATAGTGCGGATATAGATGCACGCGTCGTATGCGCTTTCGGATGCGTCGCTGAACCCATGCAGGTCAACGTTGACTGGATCAATACAGGGAGCCACCCACCGCGGGACGGAGAACAAGTCGAGCACCTCGAGGTCACTCCTAAATACCTTCCAGAACTGTCGTTGGGAATCATTCAAAATATTATCCCAGGGAACTTTCGCTTTCCATAACTTCTGCATACAGATTTTGATCAAAGCCGAGTTGCTGGAGACAACGGGTGGCAAGGTACGGAGAAGATGCAGTACCGTAAGTAACGGTCAGCAGTTTGTAGGTTTGTAGGACCCCCGGAGACGGAGAAGATCGAAATACGATTCGCTGGAAGCCGGTCAATGCGATCACCAGCACTTGACGGTACATTTTCTCCGGATCAGCGACGACGACAAAGCGAGGTATTCTAAACCGTAGAATGATGCTATACAGATCGTCTTGCACAACTGGGCCCACCATCAGAGCGTTGTTCAACGAGACACCCGCATTAGTGGAACACGAAGCATCAACTACGCGAAGTTTGGTCGTGACGCTATCAGGGCGAACGATGCAATGGTGAGGCATGTAATAGGTTTTCTCTCCAAGTTTCCCGACGTCGGTACTGGTATCGATCGGTGGCATATGCCTCAGCTAAACATATTCTAGAATGAATGCTTCGTAAGCATCCACGAGTGCGGGATTCGCATGAAGGGCGCCTTCAAGGAACAAATTCTCCTAGTTTGGCGAGCACATCTGGATTCTTCGGCAATGAAACCGCAAATCTTCCGGGTTGGATCACGGGTCATGGTAGCAGCAAAATGAGTCTCGCATTTTCGCTCTCCTGGCTATAGTCCGATACGCGAGGCTTCGAGGATGAAAAAGGTTGCAGAGTTGCAAGGTGATCACGCAGGAACTTTGGCATGTCTTCGTGCTTTGGTACTTCACGAGAATTATGAGTTCACTTCCAATGCCTTTGAGTTTCAGCTTTGAGTTCGTACGAGTCGATGAGGCCAACTAATGCGTCGTACGATTCCCGTTTGATTGGCTCAGCGGTCAGGAAACTATCCATTGACGTACGAGTGATGATCTTTTTGTTCTCGAACCTTTGTTCAAGCATTTGCAATGCCACATCAAAGTTGTTAGCCGTCACTTCTCTTGATTCCACCAACGTTCTAGCTTCTTTGGCGAGCACCGAGCGAAGATAATTGAATGTGTCATACTTTAGAAAGCATCATGAAAGCTCAAGCATTCTTTCACACTACCGTCAATGGAAGGGACTTTAAACACTGAAATGTGGACTCGGGGAATAGGAGGTGAGCAGGGCGGAGAGGATTAGGAAACTATAGCTATCGGATCGACTCGATGCGAAGTGAGAAAATCTTTCACATCGAAGTATTTATTTTCAAATTCCAACCGAGTTTTTCTGTTGGCAGATACCACGTCTTTCTTCAGCTCAGCTTCCTTGTCTTCCTCGCCAGCAGTCAGTTGTAAGTCATGCTCCTGTCTTGCTTCCAGTTTAGCATGATTATCCCGGAACTCCTTGAAAAACGTTTCCAAGTGTTCCATGCGTTTAGCAATTTTCGCTTGATCCTTCTGTGCATTGAAATGTGCAACAAAGGATTCCATATTTGTCATGGAGTCATGATGGCCACGCTCAATCATGCTCAATTCGCGTATGCCATACTGTTGTCGAGATTCCAAAAACTTAGCGTAATCAATTTCCCAAAATGATGATAAAAAAAAGCAAAGACAGATAATTGCTGATGATAAATTTCCCATGAAAGGTAATTATTTATAGCTTACTTGCAAACAAATTCTAACCGGAACATTCACCATGGTGGACGAAAGCATGCTTGTAGGCCTGTTTTTGAGTTCTTTCTTCGTTTTATTTAACAATTCCTCCTCAGTTTTCACGACAAGATTGTTGGAGTAGATCTTACGCTTCAGGCTGGCCCAGAAATTCTCGATGGGACGCAGCTGGAGGACGTTCGCCGGTTCGCCGACTTGGGTACCACATTGATATTCAGCCGCTCCATCTTCTCCAACGATCGCTTCGAGTAGTGGGCTGACGCTAGATCCGGCCAGAACATCGCGTCTTTGCCCTTATGGTATTTCTTGGCGAACGACGCATCTTTCGTACTATAAATTTCCTCGTTCACGGCCAGTCCGGGGCGAAAGAAGAGTGGCTCTGACATCCCCTTCTCGCAGATTGTCAGCCACAGCAGCACCTTCTTGAAGAACTTGGTGTGTGAAATGAACTTCACCTCGGAGCTCACTTCCTTCGTGGGGGAAGTAAAATACGAAGTGCCCTGCCAGTCGTTGCAATCCAGGGTGAGATAGGTCTCGTCGTCCATCACCACCGCCACGTCGCTATTCGCCGGGAAAATCGAGTCGAGTAAAGTCATTGCCTACAGCTCCGAAACCAGTGGACGTGACTTCGGCTTCCTGACATATATGTTCATGTTCGCCAGGTACTTTTTCACTGTTTGGCCGGTTGAATCAACCTCCCGGCCAAGCGCACGCAGCGATGTAGCCACTTTTTCCGCGGTCTTCCTCTTCAGAATCCTTTGGAGCTTCTAGTCGCTCAGGGTCGTCGTCCGTCCGGAACCGGGCTTTCTTTCGATGCTCTGATTATTGTCTAATAGTGCCAATTGTAGATGCCGCAACGGGCGTACCCGGCGTCCTCTAAGTACCGAACGATGACCTTTTTCGACGCGGCGGGGTGCCGTTCTTTGAACGCGCACACTTTTGAACAGAGTTGCTTCACTGTTTTTGCCATCACGGTTAGAGTTCGACTGATAGAGCTGTAAAATTGTGTCTGCTGACTCATGGATTACTATGATTGATGCTGCATGGGTAGTTTTGTCAGTTCAGGTGAAGGTAAACCCATGAAAAATCGGCAAATGTTTGTCCATTTTTTAAATGCAAACGTTAGAGGTGGTCGACATAACGTGAGTGACTGTGATCAGAGGTTTCGCGTTATAATAAACAAAAGGGATAAAAGGGAACTGTCTTGGCTTTTTGACATTTTAAAGAACAGACGCATTTGAAAAGATAAACCTAAGAAACAAAACCCTTCTACTCTTGCTTAGTAAGATATTTCACAATTTTTAGTTTTGTTATATGTTTAATAATCAGGAATTAACAAAAACTCCAAATTTTATATTGTTGAAACCACCCTACGTAGGGGTTTGAGTAAAGGATTTTAGTTTTAGTTTTAACGTATTAGGAAAACTTACAACGTTGTTGCTTATGCAAACGGGTATTACCGGGTTGTTTACGTAGGGTATCGTTGAAATCTGTCCAACAGTTTGTTTTCTAGATCAAGTGGCATAAGCCCACACATTTTATTCATCCGGTACACCTTGAGAGAAGCGAAAACCAGACCCGTGAAATGGGAAGTGATCGCCATTGGGTAATGTTGCAGACCATTTGCTGGACACATTTACTTTACTTTTTGTTTTACTTTCGATCATCATGCTTCATTTACTTTACATCATAGGACCGTTTTACAGATCAATTTCACTTTCGATTCCATTAAAACCCGAATGGATGCACTAGCAGAAAGCAAGCACATAAGCAGACCTACAGCATGTAACCAACGACCACAGCGTTTTTATTTCGCATTCGTCTTCTTTCGCCAAAGTTCATACACACATATTTTCCTCCAATTGAATGGCGGATTACCGTGGGAGATTGCAACACGCACAGTGGTCCAAAATAAAACTGTATGAAACTCATTTTACCAATGCGTGCGAAAGCAGTTTAAAAAAGTTTTTTTTCGGAAAAATGAATTTCCACGAGTTCTATTTCATACATGTAACATTCGTTTTCGCAAAACTTGATGACAAAAGTGAAGAAAATTTGAGTTGTTTGCTATGGAATTCACTTTGAACACGCCCCTTTCATCATTCACGCATTTATTTAACTTTTCCGAACACATCAAATCAATTGAACCTCACTTTTGTCACGGGGCGAAACGGTTTGCCAAATTTTGTGCGCTATTGGTGCGTGCTGTAGATCCACGGTGACGGCGGGCTTTACTAAGAGGAAAATCAATTTATCGGCAGATGCCAATGTATGGCAATTTGATGGCAAATTAGTGTTCGCCGAGCACGCCTTTCGGAGATAATTGGCACGCGTAAACAGATTCGATTTTTCGCCGATTCGATCTGTGGCTTCTTGAAGAAAAGGCTGATCTAGGCCACTGTGTAGCTGGTTTCGAATAATAGCCGCTTGGAAAACGCTATTACCCTAGGTTCATCTTGCTGCAACTTGAATCTATTGGTCTCAATTTGGAAAACCGAAATGTGACTGTGTAATCTGGAAACCAATACCTCACGTTTCGTATAATGCAATACGAGTTGAGACAGTAAACATTCCGCAAAATGTTAGCAACAGCAGTTTGAAAATAATCACTTGAATTTTCATTTGAACTATAGTCAATGACTCTCCAATGATTGCGTCCTTCACTTTCGAGGGGTTGTGATGTTTGATTTATATCTTATAGCTAATACACCGCAGCGAGGAGGATTGAGTTTGTGTTTATTTTTATTGGCTAAGATATACTTCATTGCTGATGACTTGCATTGTGTGTTTCAACTAGAGCTTTTTAGCTCTGGTCACATTACCCGCTCGAACGTCAGCGAAGCTCGCTTGACATCAAACAGGCGACTGATGAGCAATTCTTCCACCATACTGGAAAACGGTATCAAAAAGAGGACAGAAAAGAAAAAGGTGTACCGCTGTTTTCGTAAAAGTATTTTTCACTTGTCTAAAAAGTCTACTAGAGTAAATGAAACATTAGTATTAGCACAATCCAATTGTTTCATAAAATAAAATTGATAATGAGGCATTCCAAGCATCTTCAGGAATTGACCCTGATGGACTTTTTACAATTAAGCTGAAACTTGGCAAGATTTTGCCTTTCTTTAAAAGATGCCACTTTGCATTACTATCCTCATTTTGGATCACGACTACGTTTCCAAAAGGATCTGTGAAAAAATGGTATTGATGGTTTAAAGAATTTGTAAGAATAAAACGGTTTGTTTGATTGGTATGATGTACAGTGTCGGACAAAAGTTAAGCAACTAATTGAGTGACCAAAACATTGTTCATTTTGTTCTACTCTTTTTTTCTTATTAAATAAAATATATTTCCTTTAAATTAAATGTTACCGATAGTATTGTGTAAGGCTCATTGTTTTATTCTTCAATATTTTTGAATTATGCGATGATTTAAGAAATAACATTGAAAAGTCTTTTTTATCACGACAAAAGTTAAGCAACCAATGAAAAAAACTAGGATCAACATTCAAAATAGTCAGTACTTCGTGGCGTAACCACGATTCTTTAAAACGGCTGCACAGCGTCGAGGTATGGAGTCAATTAAATTGTTGATAGTGTCTTGCTGAATTTCATTCCAAGCTGGTAAGTGCCGAAAATATTTCGTTTGTATTTTTATAGGTAGCAGACCCTGCGATTCACTATCTCCCATAAATTTTCGATAGGATTCAAATCGGGAGAGTTGGATGGCCATGGTAGAGCCCTGACTTTTTGCTGTTGAAACCACTGTGTTGCAATTTTGGACGTGTGTTTCGGATCATTGTCTGTTGAAACCACCACATTAAGGTCATCTCTTCTTCTGCATACGGTAACATAACATTTTGCAGTATGTCACGGTATATCATCCCATTAATTATTCCACAAATACGATGAAGTGGTCCCATACCTTGTGCCGAGCAGCTATCCAAACCATTAGGCTACCTCCTCCATGCTTCAAAATTTTCTGTAGTACTTAGGATCTAGTCGCGTGCCTATTGGTCTTCGTACATTTTTCATACCGTCGGAGTCGACCAAATTGAACTTGGATTCATCACTGTAAAGCACGGTTCTCCATTTGGCTACATCCCAGTCCAAATGTGTCTTACGAAACTGCTACCGAGCCTTTCTATGTCTGTTGTTTATGAGCGGTTTCTTCGCCGGTCTAAAGCTCAAGCCAGTTCGAGCGCTGATATTTACTTTCAAAATATTTTTTTTATTTCGGATGACGTTGCAAAAGGATCATTTTTGGATGAACGAATAATGAGACGATCCTGTTTTATTGTTGTTTTCCGTGGGCGTCCAGATCTTGAAGTGGTAGTAACTGTGCCTCTTGAAGTATAGCGATTGATTATGCGCGAAATTACCGACTTATAGATGTTTAACGAAATGCTTTTATCCTTTTGAGCGTGTCCACTTTGGTACATCGACAAATTTTTGTTTCAGCTCATCACCGTACACTTTACGCGACATTTTCAAAATAACATTTTCTGCAAAATAACTCACTACGTAAAGTTGACCATACATATACATAGAATATTGCTCGTTTTACATTCCATTGTTGCCAGTTTTTGCATAATGTGTAACAATTGCTTAATTTTTGTCGCTTGTCGTCGAGGGGTTGTTGAACGTTTTCAACCACTGTTGCCGATCAATATAATTTAGTGCATCTATGTTAACACAAACTTAACTATAAATGATAAAGTTGGTGAACCAATAAAAAAGAGCAATCATTCATAGCTGTTTTCCAAGTATATACCACAAATACTATAGGATGATATGCAGTTGCTTAACTTTTGTCCGACAATGTATACGGCAAAGTTGTATACAGAAAAAAAAAATTTTAAAAAGCGCATAAAAATTCCCCTCGTTTAACTCCAAGCCAAAGGAGGAGTAAACAACGAAATTGTTTGCAATCTTTTATGCGCCATACAACAATGTTAGCAATCTTGCATTCATCAAGCTAGATTCAGGCGTTATCTGGCTTAAATTTACATGAAATGTTCCATTACTTTCTGCCAAATCAAGCCTTCCCGAATAGAAATGGTGATGTAAAAAATATTAGCAGACATCTTCCAAACATCAAATTTTTAAGTAGGTTGTCGTATTCCATATGTATTCAGAGTTCGAAGTTACGTCCTAGTACATATAAATACAACATATTTAAACTTCACATTAAAAATAAACGTATTGATGATGTTAAATTTAACAACAGAACACGTCCTATAAAACTATAATCTAAAATTACATGAAAATCAAACGTTATGTATGTGTGAAATGTTGTGTACCTAAGACATCTAAACACATCTGATGACATTAGAATTGGCCGTTACTTTAGAAATAAACTTCATTCTGCTGTAAAAGAGTGCAAGTCTATAGCATAAGAAAACATCTTATAACATAAGAATGAAACGTTACAATAGAACGATAGAACCAAAGGTCTTTGTGAAGTAAAATGTTGCATGCATAATAAGCCAGAATACACCCTGTGTCATAACAATCACACGTTGCGTTGAAATCCATGTTCTTATGGCTGGCCCACAATTGATACGTTGCGGATGCGTTTGCGTGAATTTGACAGTTTTCCCTTAGGATTTCTGTCAAATTTATGTCAGCGCATCCGCAACGTATCAATTGTGGGTGACCCTTTATAGATGTAAAATGTTGTACACATAAAATTTCGGTACAGATCCGAAGAGATTAGAATTAAATGTGATATTAGAATCGTATATGTTTTGGCGATATTGGTGCATGCTTACTTTATGTACTTTATTCTACACCCGAATAAAAATTTACCATAGTCTTACAGATTATTTGGTTTTAATGTTATTATCTACAACTGAACACATCCGGAAACGATACACCGTCACGTTTTTCTACAACTGAATGCATCATACATCATCTCTTTTATTGGAAAAAATCGACACTTGAAAACATATGTACACTCAGTAGCAAAAAAAAAGCCGAGCAAAATTTTGTTAGCAAAAAATTCTATGTTCAACCTCCTGTAACTTTGTCAATTATCATTATTTTTAAATGAAAATTTGACAACATTATGGAATATGTATAAACCTTATGTGACCAAAATTTCATGTTGTTAAAATTTATAGATTTGAAGTTATCATAACATATGCGAAAAAAATCATTTTTGGACATAGCAATTTAAAAAATCCGTATTTCTGTGAAAAATTTAGGTAGCATATTAAAAATTTCTCCATAGCTTAAAAAAATACAAAAAATAATGTGGACAAAACTTGAACTGTTATGGTGGTTTGGACTACAGCTGGCGTCAAAGTTGACGTACCAACATGAGCATTTCCCCTTTTCACCCGATGCTGACCTTGCTGAAATATCGGTGCAAAAAAAAGCCGAGGTGAATTTTATTAATAATACTGTATAACACTGTATACGTAGTTTTCACAAACAATTTCATACTGAATGTCATATTTTCAAAGTTCTTCGTGGGTTACACTAGTTATTTGGGATATTTCACGCGTAACAAGTCAAGTGTATTAATAAGATGAATTCACCTCGGCTTTTTTTGCACCGATATTTCGGCAAGGTCAGAAGCGGGTGAAAAAGGGAAATCCTCATGTTGGTACGTCAACTTTGACGCCAGCTGTAGTCCAAACCACTTTATGGAAACAGTTCAAATTTTGTCCATATTATTTTCTGTATTTTTTTAAGCTATGGAGGAATTTTTAATATGCTACCTGATTTTTTTCACAGAAATACGGATTTTTGAAATTGCTATGTCCAAAAATGACGTTTTCCACATATTTTATAATAACTCCAAATCTATAAATTATATTAACATGAAATTTTGGTCACATAAGGTCTATACATTGATTATTTAATTGTCAAATTTTCATTTAAAAATATTGATAATTGACAAAGTAACAGAAAGTTGAACAACGCGGTTTTTGGAAGCAAAATTTTGCTCGGCTGTTTTTTTGCTACTGAGTGTAAGATGTTTATTCATAACCTTCAATACATCTGAAAACATCAAAAATCCTTTTACTATGCTGTTTTATTCAAATACATTTGAAAACATCAATAAGCTTTGATACCCTAAAACATCAAAAAAACATTTTGTTTGAATGTCAAAATCCGTGACATCAAAGGGACATTAGAATAGAAAAAAAATGTTTGAAAATGTCTGATGTTAACATCATGTTACCTTGCCTAAATACAGCGAAATCGATCTGATCTCTAATGGTCAACGTAAGATGTACGTTTGAATTTCATGTTGATGTAGACATTGAATTCAGACATCAGCCTGATGTAAATTTTTATTCGGGTTTCCTTTATGTGTATTAGATAACGCAGAAAATTCAATGTTTTTTCTTCGGTTTAGATAATAGACATAATTTTTGATAGCTAAATTAATGCTCGAAATTCCATCTGCCAGACTATGAATGTATCGAATATACAGTAGACGAAAAAAATAATTATTTGTGCCTCTTATACTTAAATTGTATTGGGCTTCAAATGGTGAGTTGACAACTTCGATGGAGGGTGCGACCGACTTCTGGTCCTCACAAGTTCCTACCTCACGCCTCCTCGAGTCATATGATCACAAAAGACTGCCAGCTGAAGCATGGAGATACTGGTTGGCGTGCCCTTGGCAATGTTGTCATTTTGACAATAGCGAAGTTAAGGAGTGCGACTGAAAATCGTGTACCAATAAATCAATTTGTATACTCATTCCTGTTGATCATATGATATTATTTTCCATTCTCGTTTAATTAATCATTTCGGCACACTTTGGAATCATCTTTGTGTTCCAAAACCATTTAAGAGTCAGGAACAGCATGCCGTGCATCAAAGGCTCAATTTATTTTTCAATATTTCAGCATAACATTTAATTTATAATTGCACTTCTGAACTTAAATAACAACATTCATAAAAGAATGGCATGTGCTTATAAGCAGAATAGGAGTATGTTTAAATATTCTGTTAAGTGGTATTATGAGTAGATAAGTCTTTCCAAAATAAACTGGGCTCTACGATCACTCGAATTGCTCTCTTTGAAATGTAACTAGAGTATGGAGAAAAATTCAAAATTTGACAAAATTATATCTCTTATTGAAATTTTATCTTTGATATTTAGAATGATCTATTCTATTTTTAGCTTTTCCAGGACTAAAGGGTGTCCACAATTAAATTGCATCACTTTGAATAAGCTGCAACATTTCGCCCTATGGGTTGATTTCAACGAAATTTTGGGTGAAATGACCTTAGCGTGTATTGTTGTGCGTGAGTTGTGCGTGAATTGTGTCGTAGTTTCGAAAATGTAGTCAAAGGAACAGCAAGTGTGCGAGAACATTTTGCACACGCACCTCGACAACCCACTTCTTTCGCACCGAGGAAAGATATTGAAAATTCACCAGTCTACAGTGCACAGTGGTCCAGTAAGCTACTTTAGGCGGACATGAGGTTTTCAATGGAAGTTTGTGGTATTAGAGCTTTGGTTACTTCTGAGAACTTGTTGCAAACTAATTGTACTACAACTTGTATGAAATTATTTTTTTCTTGCATTAAACGCAAGAGTGGCGTATACTCTAAATTTTTTATTAGCCAATATCGTGAGATGATATGTTCAGCAAAGTTGTAGAAATTGTTATTATAAAAAACGTTGTAGAACATATTTTTTGTCTAGCTTCAAAGCCTACTGCGATAATTCCGAATTTTAGTAAATAATCATTTTTCGACTAAAAGTCATGCATTTTTTACTTTTACCAGCTTGCTATGTTCTAGAAAGTTGTTTGTTTAGACATTTGCTACAATTTTGCTGAATACACCATAGTTGTATTTCTTCTTGTTTTCATTTTATAGTAAACTTTCAGTTGAATTTACGCCATACTATAGGCCTTACAACATGAAATGGAGCACCTGAAAAAAATATGGCATACCATGACTTGATTCAACACACCTTAGAGTACGTTTAAAGAGAATTTGGGAGAGATGATATTTTTCTATCTTTTTTAAAGCGACTTTCTGTAACATACAGTTTTCAATAAAAACATACATCAGAAGCTCAAATAGAATCAAAACACACAGAAATCATGGCTATCTATGTTCAGTATATGACAATTACCACGTGGTTTCATAGAAAAACGCTTAATAGGATATTAGTTAATTTTTATTGAGTTTCGAGCTTCTTCAGGTAAACCAAACTGTGTCTCACCACGAGTTGTAAGTCTGTTGATAAGCGATATTACGGGATCGTTGGTGAGAAGAAGCCACTTGAAAACGTCTTCTAAGCTGACAATACGGTTAAACTTCCTTGAATGCCGTTCCCAAAATTTCCTTATGCACTTATTCCTCGTTTCCTGGGCTTCCTCACTCAGCATCCCTAAAGGGAGAGCAGCAATCCTAATAATATCGCTACCGTGTAATAGTAGCTTATGCACTGTAGGGACAGGAGCAGTGTGACAGGAACTTATTCACAACAATGTTACATCTGATCGCGATCGGTAAAGCGATTGAATGACTCTTTTGAAGATCAAACATGTAGTTTCCCGGCTATATTGAATAATATATCCTATTAGGCGTTTTTCTATGATAACACGTGGTAATTGTCATATACTGAACATAGATAGCCATGATTTCTGTGTGTTTTGATTCTATTTGAGCTCCTCATGTATGTTTTTATTGAAAACTGTATGTTACAGAAAGTAGCTTTAAAAAAGATAGACAAATATCATCTCTCCTAAATTTTCCTTAAACGTACTCTAAGGTGTGTTGAATCAAGTCATGGTATGCCATATTTTTTTCAGGTGCTCCATTTCATGTTGTAAGGCCTATAGTGTGGCGTAAATTCAACTAAAAGTTTACTATAAAAAGAAAACAAGAAGAAATACAACTATGGTGTATTTAGCAAAATTGTAGCTGTCTAAACAATCAACTTTCTAGAACATAGCAAGCTGGTAAAAGTTAAAAAATGCATGACTTTTAGTCGAAAAACGAATATTTACTAAAATTCGGAACTATCGCAGTAGGCTTTGAAGCTAGACAAAAAATATGTTCTACAACGTTTTTTATAATAACAATTTCTACAACTTTGCTGAACATATCATCTCACGATATTGGCTAATAAAAAATTTAGAGTATACGCCACTCTTGCGTTTAATGCAAGAAAAAAATAATTTCATACAAGTTGTAGTACAATTAGTTTGCAACAAGTTCTCAGAAGTAACCAAAGCTCTAATACCACAAACTTCCATTGAAAACCTCATGTCCGCCTAAAGTAGCTTACTGGACCACTGTGCAGTGTCTCGTGTCATAAAACGTTTCGGGGAACGTTTAACTGTCAATCGGAAGAAGGTGAGTGGTAGAAAAAGTGTTTCGTACTGTGTGAAGGATCACAAGCGAGTGGCTGCTACACCCATTTATATATCAGGTGAGCAACTCCGTACCCATTGATAGAGCCACTAAAGAACTGATTCAATTGCGCAACGCTACCCGAAGGCAATACCAGCGAACTGGTTTGCCTACTTTAAAAAGTCAGTGCAATCGGATGACCAAAATTATTAAGGCCAGAATGGTGGATCTCAGAAATAACCATTTTACCGACAGCATCAACTCTCTCCCAGATTGTGCAAAGTCGTTCTGGAAGTTGACAAAAATTTTGAAAACTAAACCAAGGCCCATTCCATCGTTGATCCCACATGACAGCAATTGCTCCAAGGATCGCTACAGAGAAGGCTGCTGAGATAGGTCAACACTTCGTCAGCTCCCACAGTCTTGGACGAAAAATTGTCAGTCCACACAAAGCTGCCGTTAGCGAGCTTGTAAACAACATCCATCTAAGTCCAATGACTTCTCGAAAGAGTTGGAAATCTCAGCTGACGAATTGTTGATCTATATTAAAGCGTCTAAGACATTGAAGGCCCCAGGATTTTATAACATCATGAACTTGGAGCTCAAGCAATTGAGCCTCCAGTTCTACGTACATCTGGCGTTGGTTTTCAACCAATGTCTGCGATTTAGCTACTTTCCTCGTGTTGGAAGTCAGCCAAAGTCATCCCCATTCAGAAACCTTCCTCTTCCAAAAGCTATAGACCAATCAGCAGCCCAATCTCTCAGGATTATCCAAGCTGTTTGAGAATGCGATCTATCGTCGGCTTCTTTCATCTGCCGACGAGCTGAACACCTGGCTTCCGACGTGGTCGGTCAACAATTGACCAACTAAATTGAGTCATTACCATCCTCAGACAAAACAAGTCTGTTTCAAAATCATCTGCCATGGCACTTCTTGATATCAAGAAGGCATTTGATAACGTCTGCACCATTTTAATCCGTGTGTAACTTTTTGTCCGTGGGTAAAAATTTATGAAAATCTGGATATAACTAGTTTTGAGTGTTTACATGTGCAATGTTTCGGTTCAGTGGTTATTGATGTCATCGAAACAAGAAGAAAATCGCCGGAGTATAGAAAATCCGACCGCGACCATGAGATCCTTCGGAAGACAACTGGGGATCGCCCATACAACTGTGTCTCGGGTGGTACAATCGTTTAAGGAGTCCCAGACGACCGAGCGGTGGGCTGTAAGTGGAAGAAAATAGAAATCAGCTGACCCTGTGAAGGCCCGGAAGGTGTTGGATTATTTCAAGTGTAATCCGAACCAATTGATTCGCAACGCGGCTCTGCCATGGCAAAGTGTTCCACATGGTTCATTCAACAAACCATGAAACGAGCTGGGCTTCAAGGTCCGCAAGGCACCGAACCGGCGTGATCAACAAAACACGGCGGCCAAATCCCGTGCAAGGAAGCGGTATCGAGAATAGTGAACGAAACCGATATGTGTGATTAATGATGACGAAACCTACATCAGGGCAGACGCAAAGCAGATACCGGGCTGGAGTTCTACGTTGCCAAATCACGGTTTGATGTTCCGGAAGACATGAGGAAGAAGAACCTGGCAGACCATATGCCAATGCGGTAAACTGAGTAAACCGTACATCACAACGGGTACCATCAACAGCGAAATTTACCGCACCGAGTGCCTCCAGAAGCGACTGTTACCCTTTCTGTGGTCCCACGGAGCCGAGACATTATTTTGGCCTCACCTGGCATCATGCCATTACGCGCGATCGACGTTGGATTGGTACAGAGACAATAACTTTGTTTGTGTACCAAAAACCGCCAACCCCCCAAATTCACCAGAGATTCGTCCGGTGGAAAGATTTTGGGCCATAATGAAGGCCAAAATTCTAAAATCATCCAAGGTGGTTAAGAACGAGCTGGAGTTGAAGAAAGAATGGATGAAAGTTACCAAAAAGGTCAACTCCACCATTGCACAAAATGTAATGAGGCGTCTTAAGGGAAGGGTGCGGTCTTTCAGCGATGGGAAGAAAATTGAATAAAATAATTGTTATGTAGGGTACGTGTCCCTTGACTCAGCCTAGTATGCAACAATCGATTACATTTTTTATCATAACTCATACAGTTTTCCAGCTGGAAGCAAAATTTAAATAGCTATAGACTTGCCAAGATATGTTTAATAAACCATCTGGTAGTATGTATCACGAAAATTTACACAACTCAATTTATGGAGTCAGAAACTTTCGAGGGATATGGATGTAATGTTGGTCTATGGGCATCAAATTGGGTCTATTCATGGATGCAAGTTCGTCCCATTCGATAGATTTGTTATTTAATGTTGGCTATGTACGCTTTTTGCCGATTTTCTGATTCAAGGCGTTCCCAGCTGTATTCGCTCTACCCAACAAACAATTTTACTAACAATCCAATTTTACTTAAACTGCTAAGAAACACTTAAGTGATTTTAACATACGATTTACCGGTCATTCAGCAATCAGAACATTATAATTCACTCTACACAAATTAAGTTACTTTAGTTTGTGTTAAGTTGAATATGAAAAACATTCAACCAAAACTCAGACATTGGTATTGTAAATGTTACCAATAACAACATTTTCACGACGCTCTCCATAAGACAGGCCATAATTGAGAACCTAGAAAAAAATATGTACCAAACATTGGGTCTATGGTTTTCATGTTAAATCATTGTTATTTTACCTATGTGACCTGTTAGTTTATAACGTGTGACTATTTTCTGTACATCTTGGCTGCATTATTCGGTTTATAGGTTCAAATTCGGCAAATTTAGATCATTCGAAGAGCGTGTAGATAATCTGTTCAGCTAAACCAGTAAATTTATCGTGTCTGAAAAGTTAAGGAAATCGCAAATTACGCGAAAGTGAACAGTTATAAATTGATTAATAATATCGCAATAGCTTTGAACTGGATCGGTCATCCTGATAGCAACATGATTTTGTTGATTATTGCCGAAATAATGACATATTTTGTGCATAGGCCGAATCAAGGAGCTAGGCTAACATTACATCCCGTTACCCTATTAGGTCATTCCTTAAAAGTCTCAAGGAAATCCGACTTAAACGGAATTGTCGTGCTGCCCCTCCTTGGTCGGGATTGAAACGACCGGACATGTTTGAGTTGGTCTAGAATGCTTTACAACACCGATCCGCTTTAACACAGTGGTATCCTCAAAAATTCAAGTTGAGAGAACCATAAACCACAAACGACCGTTATGGTATTTCATCGAGAAGTTTCAACCGATGACATTAAACCTCTGAAGTAACACTTACATGACATTGAATCAACAAACATGCCGAAGCGCAGCCCGATGAAATAAATAGTATTCCTGAGTTTCGTTACATTACTCATAGATTTTTGGTGCAATTATAAACCACTTTAAATGTAAACCGCTCATTGCAGCAAATGAGGACAGTGTAAGACCGTCACAGACAAAAACGATAAAATATAGATTTTCAGCAAGTATATCCTTTCAAACAAACTCTTTCAAGCTGATATGGGGTCCTTAAAAGGACCATTTGGAAAAAATATGCCCTGAAAATAGAGAACGAAATGTTTCAAGAAAATATAGAACGCTCCATTGCCTGTTTAAGCCCGTTCTCCACGGATGCGACGGGCCAGCTGAATGTCCTTGGGCATGATGGTCACTCGTTTGGCATGGATCGCGCACAGGTTGGTATCTTCGAAGAGCCCCACCAGATACGCCTCGCTGGCTTCCTGCAGAGCCATGACGGCTGAGCTCTGGAAGCGAAGATCCGTCTTGAAATCCTGCGCAATTTCACGAACCAACCGTTGGAAGGGTAGCTTTCGGATGAGCAGCTCGGTAGACTTCTGGTACCGACGGATTTCTCGTAGAGCGACAGTGCCCGGGCGGTAGCGATGAGGCTTCTTTACTCCGCCGGTCGCCGGGGCGCTTTTGCGGGCTGCCTTGGTAGCCAACTGTTTCCGAGGAGCCTTTCCTCCCGTGGATTTACGAGCTGTTTGCTTGGTTCGAGCCATTTGTATGATGGTGTGATAGTTGCGATGTTATCCTGTTTACTGTTTGGAAATATACTGACATGACAGGAAAGACGCTGCGCTATTTATAGTCATCCGGAGCACATGTAGGGAACCTTAGATGGGAAGACGATCTATGTATTTCTTACCGTTAAAGCAGCTGTTGAGCAGATGTTCAGTTTTCGTCGGTATACATTGCTGCATTCTTTTCGTTTGAAAATTTAAAGGGATCGACATTTCTCATTACGTTGGACATTGTTATTCGCTACATAATGTTGCTTGTTTGCCAAGAAGGGCTTTTAAAAATTATCGAAGGGTGAGATAAACCTCATGGGTCGAGTTCTTTTTACCTGAAGCAGAACAAAAAAAAAACTCAAATGGAAACAGAAATGCAAATCTTCAACACAGTACTTTTAAGTTTGATCATCTAGTAAAAAAAATCAACTAACAACTAGTTCTGTCGCTTATCTACGCTATATTTGGACTAAGCAATTATAACATATTGATGTTATTTTTGCTGTCAATTAATATTGTAACATATTACAAACAAACCTCTAGTTCAAATTGTTCCACGTTCGTAATTAACCGTCCATTAGATGCATTTTATGTCAACATCTGCACCATCATAAAGCTAGGTTATAAAGCGCAACCAAACTACAATTGTTACTCAATCGACTGGGCAATAAAAGTGAATTGATTCCTAATGCAAACACACGTCCATTAAAAAGCAGAAAAGTTTGATTTAATTTCCGTTGTTTAACATATAGTTACTATGTTCATCGATGGTAGTTCCACACACAGGAAATGCGTAGCAAAGCAAATCGCATGAAAACGCTCGCGGTGTTGGGGGCGAACTGTCAAGACTAATGACGATTTTTGCAACGGTGTTGTTTAATATTGGGCTACCCGCTCAAGCGACTTCAGCTGCGATGGATGGACGAGGAAGATGAGCAGAGGCGTAAATCAATCATGTGTAACATTACAATCACTCACAATGCGACGCGAGAGGTTATCGAAAAGCCGACGGTGTGCATTGTGACGAATTTTGCAACGTTAGAAATGAAATGTTGCTGCATGATGACCATCCAATGTTGACGTAAACTCACTTTTGAAAACTATTCAGAAACTGATCAAAGAATGTGAATGAGTTTGTCTGATATAGACATATACATATAATCGATAGTTTTTGTTTTCTGCAGTATTCAATTCGGTTTAATAGGTGCTTTTCAATCAAGTGAAGATGATGATAGCAACTACATAACTTGCCATTTATGGACCAAACTTACAAATTGTAAGTTACAATATGAGAATTCAAAAATATAGAATATTATTGCTTCGATATATCGGTTCAGCTCAGCACTATATCAATACTTCATGTTTCCACTGAAACCACACTGGAATGCGCATTAGCGTGCGTCTTCATTAATATAAGGTGTAATGGTGTAATAATTTCAGATATTAAACACTGGCCAGTTATAACATGTTATAAGCCTATCATGATGACGAATTTCTTGTTAAAGTTATTTGACAACCATTGTAACATGTGATAACGCTCTGTTGTCTGAACAGTTTGTTAGACCAAAAACTCAATAGGACATAACATTTGCTTTCCCTGCTTAAGTCATACACAGAATTAATCTAAGAAACTAGATCTGATAGGTATGGCAATAAATGTGATTCGTATCCTGCATTAAGGAACTTTAATGTCTACATTCCAAAGTGAATTGGCTGGAGGTATCAAAATTCAAGTGCACTTAAATCATAACGGACTCTGGCACTAAATAACCCACAATGTCAAAGAACTTGAATGAACGATAGCAACATGTTTGATGATGTTTCGATTCGAAAATAAGTACAACTCATAAGCAAAAACTACCAACTAATTAACGAACACAGAAAACGACAATTTTCAAACCAAGTGGCCCACCCCCTCATCGTTTTATTACGTGTTTTGTATACACACTTAGAAATTATGAATTTTACACGAGACGTAATTCATGTTTGTAAATAGTCGGGGAACGTAAACAAAGATTGCATGTAAAATTATGTCTCCTGAAACTAACGAATACCCAATTCGACGAAAGATGTGTTTGATTGAATTTATTTTCTCATCTCTTTCAACTCATTCTTATGAGCTAAAAGACGCTTGCATGTGTCGGTCTCAGGAGACAGAAATTTACATGACCTTTTGGTAGTGTGTAGGTTATATCAGTTTCCAAAACAAACTAACAACAAACAGATTCCAAAACCCCTTTCCTCTATCACTTTGACACTATGCACGTTTTGCTACTACATCAAATTCAACTGGTTTTGTTTCCAATAACTAATTGTTGGTAAAATATCGTATTTGAAGTTTGGTAAAGTGCAGGATGAAGTGGAACAGTGGGAAAAACAAACTACTTTTAGGTATCATGTCCTAACCGTGTACGTTACTTAGTACGCACGATTAAATAGAAGACCTCCGACACTCAACAGCATCGTAAGATTTAGAACTGAAGAAACTTAAATTCGATCTACATTCATCGGTCGTGTACGAGCACAACTTGCTTCAAACATTCGACGCAAGCTCAAGGTGAGTTATAATAATACACAACTTATCTAGACATCAGTTGAATTCGCCAGAATTTAGGCTGCATGTATTGCAAAATTCAACTACACAGAGACAAATTTGATAGTCAATTTTACCATTATTGGAGGTTAGGATGACTTTTGCGCAGTATAGTGCTTTTGAACCGACTATGATCGTGGTCAAAACGACCATTAAAAATAGTTGATCCAATATTTGCCATAATGTCGGAATAGTCCTTGCTACCATGATCATAGTCAAGAATACCATGAAGTGGTGAATTCGACCATTTTCATGGTTATTGTAGCCATTCTATGCGATAGTCATCTTGACCATGATTTAATTGTCGGTATAACGATAGAATTTTTTTCAGAGTAACATTTACATCGGATCACTCGTAAACAGGGATGCCAGGTAGTTTTTTCGAACATCTGCAATAAAAATTTGAAATGTCTAAAAGAGTTTGTATATTATTATTTTTTGCCAAATTACACTTCATTCAACGAAAAGACGTAGAGCGAGTAAGGGAACGTCCATTAATTACGTCATACAAAAATTTACTTTTTATAACACCCCCGTAACGTTTTTTGTATGGGCCGTCACGTTTTCCCGACCCCCCCCCCCCCCCCCTCCCATCTTACTGAGTGACATATTTTTTTTTTTAATCAGTTCGTTTATTTGTTAGGCTCAGGCGTGTGTAACACTTTACGGAGCCGATGTTCAATATTGTTGTTCACAAAATAATCGATATTAGTAAAAGTGGGATGCCACCCAAGTAACCATGAAGCTCTATATAGATACATCAATTATGCATTATATTACGATATAAGTTTTTGGTATAAAGCAATCTAATCTTAATTGCGTCCTTAAAGTAGAACTAAAGTCGAAAAGGGCCCCACTCCTGTCAAATTAAAGCTAGCGCACATGCTTTATTGAAGCCCGAAAATAAGTATATTTAGGGCATAGTTACTTTTCCAGCAGTTGAATTACTGCTTCTACTGAAATGTTTTATTGCATTTTAAAAAGCATATATAGAGTTTGGGGTATTTTGGAAAAAGAAACATCGAAAATGTATTTAATTTTCTTCTAGATGAATTCATTTTTTCTGTTACGTTTTATTGTGGGGATATTATTTTATTTTATTTTATGGCAGGCTGTGCGCGTAACAATGATGGGATATATTTTTAATAAGCTCAAATTGTGTTTCCTACATCGGGATTCGAACCAAGGCTTCTCACGACTGATCGATGAATGCCGGTTGTGTTAACGCTCTTAGCCATAAGAGAAATGGAATTATCTAAGACAACTGCATAATATTAAGGAAGCACACCCTAGACATACCCTCTTTGTCGTTCTATAAAAACATTCATGCAGCTATTTTTAGATTTTTCTTGCTAACCTTTAATCAGTGCAAACCTCAACCCGATACGAACACAATTTTGATGCCCGGTGCAGGTTAAAACTGGATCATTAATGAAAATGATATGAGAATAAAGATTCCTCGTTAAAAAAAACAGCTCCGTCCTCCGAATATAAACAACCAGAAAAACCCGCGGCTCCCGATAATGCATCCATACTTTTAGCTGAAATTTGAAGAATCAAACTTTCTGGTTAAGGAGAATGAAGATGACGATTCTGAATCTCGATTCTGCTCGAGCATATGTTTCTCATTTCCAAAGTGAAATTGGAAAACGTCATCCAGATGATATTGCACCAATGCTACTTTTTAGCTAGCAATGAAGCATTTATTGAGACAATGCATTAATGGATCATTTAATGCGTATTTAACGTTAAGCTGTTTGTAGAAATACAGTAATGCATCATAACATGTTTAATGTATAGGTAATGCTACATAGCATGGGAGTTGTTGAAAAAATGTGATATGGTATTACTGTTGCTGATAGTCGGTCGAATTAGTGTTATGATATAATGCTTGTGGTTACTTGGGCAATTACTCGTGGCTAGCTCGAGGTTAATGGGTCACATTATCATTTGGAAAGGGCTAGGTAGATAAACCAAGTAACACCAAAAACATCTCTTTGGTCAGTTATCTTGAAATTATGTTATACAGGAGTATTAAAAATGAAATGAAAAACATCTTTTGTCATGAAAACGCTGAGAGGATGTTATCGCAAAACATTGGCCTATCATATCACTCATGTATTTTTCTAGAACATATGACTTTATTTTCGACTCATATATGACCAAAACAGCGCAATGAACCGATTTTTGTATAGCATCTTTTAGGTCGTGTGAGAAGTTTTAAGTTTGGTAAAGTGTATATCAGATGAAAGCAACACTAAACAATCGTTTGTTCCTTTGCTCTTTCGGAAACCAAATTGCGTATTTGATAGCAGGTTGTTTGATTCAACCAAACGGTCAAGTCTTGATAAGATCATTTTTTCTAACAATTTCCTTAAACATGATAGCATGGAGATTGGACGGTAAGAATTGCAATCAGATGCTGATTTCCCAGGCTTTTGAATAGCTATTACTTTAACCTGTCTCCATGCGGGTGGAACTATATTTAAGTCCATGAGAGTGTTATACAGGTTAAGTAATCGTCTTTAAGCGATATCGGGGAGGTTTTTCAGAAGGTTGAATTTAATCATATCGCTTCCCGGAGCAGAATTATTGGATGAAAGAAGAGCCATTGAAAGTTCCAACAATGTGAATGGTTCGTCCAGAAAACCGTTACTTTGGGTGGTATCCCGTAAGTTCGGTTTTGTTGGAACAGAGTCTGGACAAACCTTTTTAGCGAAGTCGAATATCCACTACATGGAGTATTCTTCACTCTCATTGGAGGATGAGTGGTTTTGCATGTTACGAGCCTTTCTCCAAAGCGTTGTCATCGAGGTTTCTCTAGATAGTCCCTCTACAAACGAACGCCAATAATTGCATTTCTTTGCTTTGAGTAAGTTTTTAAGCTTTTTTTCAAGCTTTAGGTACTTATCAAAAAGCTCACATGTTTCATGTCTACGATAATCTTTAAACGCATCGGATTTCTCAAGATACAACTTAGTGCATTCGTCATCCCATCCAGGAGTGGTGGGTCTTTTTTTGAAGGGTGCACCGAGGGGTGCACTTGGAACACGTCGTTTCTGAGATTCTAATGCACTTTCGTACATCAGTTCGGAAAGGAAACGATACTCATCTAATGGTGGAAGAGGATCGGTAGAATCAATACCAAGGGTTATTGCCGATGTAAAATGTTGCCAATCAATATGCTTCGTGAGGTCATAAGCAACATGGATTGACTGGTCTGTTTTTTTTAAAACTATTTGTGATTGAGATTATAATTGGTAAGTGATCACTACCATGGGGATCATTGATTACTTTCCACAGAAAATCTAATGATAGTGAATTAGAGCACAAAGATATGTCAAGTCGACTCCTGGCAGAAGGTTTTGCTCGAAAGGCGAATCACTACATATATAACTGAATCGAAAATGTGTAGGTATTTAAAAAAAATGCGTTGAAAAATACACCAGCGCATTCAATACGCTAAAAAATTTACAAATAAATCAAATGCGCTCAAAAATGTGCAATGAATGCGTTTTAAAGTGTGTCAATGCGTTGAAAAATGTTCGTAAAATGCCTCAATGCACGTAAACTTTTACTTTTTTGGCAAACTTTGTTGAATAAAAACACTTAATTGGCTTCCTTACACTTACTTTTTGAATCGTTTTGTACATATGATGACTTTATTGTGTTGTACCTAAAAACTGGTGTACTTATGATAAAGTGTCCTAAACAAAATTGATAATAAAAAAACGAACATAAAATGTTATCAACCTGACGACACTGATCTTGGTCGACCTGCAAGACCATACACTACAGTAGCGTGCTTGCCACTGCGTGGGTAGTCACCCGTACTACCATTTCTTCAGGTCCTTTGGGGGAGCACTTAACGTCAACGTACGATCTTCAAATTTCAGGATGTTTGTTTTCTTGTCAAGACGAACATTTTAAGAGGTGGAATTCTTGACTTGGCATTTTTTTTTCAAAATAAGGGATGGCCCACTGAGCATGCTGTGATGTTGTCTACGTGAAAAAGTGGTCCTTGTCATAGGCCTGCACTCCATTAACAGACGAGAGGGAACAAAAACAAATGTGCTACTTGCCCGCTGCTGTTGTGTAGGCTATTGTCGTCGATGTGGCTCCGTCTGCTGTTGCTGATAAACAAAGCACCGGTTGGTGACCGGCTGTGAATGTGGCGATGACCGTCACTGCTGCAATTATGCTGATGGTGATGATGGGTACCGGCTGGGTAACTTTACAAAACATCCGTGGAACTCGGCCGGGAATGTCTGCTTCCTTTAAGGAACGCTCGGCCGGGGTTTCGGCGGTTGAAAATAATCCACTCTTCTTCCAATAAATTACCGCGTGGTTTTATGCGGGATAAAAAAAAACGTGATGCGGAGTGCGAAAACAAACTCAACCCAAGTACTTCAGCGTTCGATGCGGAATGTGCGTGACATAATTAATGTCATTTTCGCTAGATGTGTGATTATGTAAACATTCCTCCAAGAAATTAGATTGTGTGCAAACTAACACTATTGATTCATATTTTTATAAGCATTCGCATAAATGACAGAATTTGTTTTAGTATTTCTTTTCAGTTTTGTATTTTAAAATAAAAATTTAGTTTTCATTTGATAAATTCATCAGTTTTTTTTCTTTGTCAAAAAATGTTCATTAAATTACAATGAAATACAAAGTCTCCATTACATAAATTCAATTCAAAAAAATTATTTTTATTTCATTACCCAAGTAACACCAGAAACATTTTCTTTGACAAGAATATAAAAATTTTGTTGTAAAGAAGTCGTGAGGATGAAATACCAAACATGTCTAGTCTTGAAAAAGTTTTGAGTATGTGTTTCTGCACATATTCGGTTAAAACGTGGTACCAGAACAGCGAACACATTTTTGTTCAATGTTTGTTCGATCAACTTGAATTTACTTCTTGAAAACATCGGTGACTGTTTGTCATCTTACCACTACGAACTATCTTTACTCACTTTTGAGTAGCCATACTTTTGAATGATTTGAGTCAAACGTATTTAATTGTGGGTTGTTTGGAAATAGCGTTGCATACAAGATGAACTTTAGACATATTTTTAACATCCTCATGCAATAGTGAAATTATTCAGAATAGATTGTGGATCCAATGCAGTGACGGCTGAAAATATGTATAAACCGTTTATTTGAAATATGATGATGATGATGATGATGGTCCCGCCCTTCCCCTTACAAAGGTTTGAGCTAGACGATTTTATCTCTAAGATAATTAACTTGGTAACAATTCATTCAAACCAGTTATGCAAAAAAAACGAACTGATTTCATCTACAGATATAAATTTCTTCAAAAGTATCCACTTGCTTCACAGTGACAAAATGGTGAAAAGCTTTGATGTTAACCACAAAAGTTCGCAAGTATTCCCAGCGATCCGGAAATTCTGTGGCAATTCAGATCACAGAATCCAGTAAAAATACATTATCAAAAGGCAAACCAATATCCGATCTTGCCCGCTACAGAGTCAATGAGGTTGCAACACTAATGGAACGGCCACCTTAGTTTTGGGCTGACCTAGGATATCCCCAATCAGGGAGATCGAGAAAATTTCCAAACCGAAAAAATCCTGGACCGGCATTAGTCAAACTTTTACTTTCAACAACAAAAGAATTGACGAAGAATTCCCCGACATTCAGCCAGACAACTCCCAACTATTTCATAGTACCATCTAAAGCATCAAAGGCCATTTTTTTACGAATTCAAAAAGAAGTCCATCATATCTGTATACCGCGCGCGAGGCTCAAACAATTGCAGACTACTTTCTTTATTATTATTTTTCAAACTAACACAACATTATACAAATTTCCATCATCATCACTGTGACGAACAAAAAAGTGAGTATTGTAGTATTGTAAATGTGATGAAATAAAATTTAAAAAATAAAATAGCCAACTCATTATAATCCGTTTGTAAAGAACTTCGTCAGATACATTCTTCATTTTTACAAAAAAAAAGGCCACATAAATGTACAAGAAATGGTCTACACAAAATATTACGTTTTATAATAGTAAAACATCGTCAGGTACAATCTTCATAAATATTTGAAAAAAAAATAACACTTGCTGCTCAGAATACAGTTTTAACGTGTGAAATACAAAGTCTTTTAAATTCTGAAAATGTTGGTGCACGTTTAATGTATCTTGGCATCGAATTGAAAACATTTATTCCTTTAAAATAAATTGAGTTTTGTGAAGCACATGTCATGAAATTCGGTGTTCTTATTTCATCCGCGTTTTTAGTATTATATCTATGAAAATCACTTCCTCTTTCAATTCGATCACACAAATATCGAGGAAGCAAACCATTAACTACTTTAAAAACGAACACCATAGTTAAATACACAATTCTTTGCTTCACTGATAGCCATTGTAAAGCGTCTAACATAAAAGTCGAGGAAGTGAATCTGTTACATTTTAAAATCAAGCGCATTATTTTATTCTGCAAACGCTGTAACCTCAATATTTTTAAATGGAAGGGCAAAACTCTAAATGAGGGGAGATGATTGATTTGTATAGCTGTATTTTACTGCAAGTAGTTAAATCGTTTTTTAATCGGTATAGAATTCCATACTTCTTGGCAATTTTCTTGATGATATTGTCAATGTGAGCGTTGAACTTTAGTTTGTCATCAATAATCACGCCAAGATATTTAATCTCCCGAACGCGATCAATTGCCTCATCATCAATCGTAACTGAGACATTCTCATTTACTCGATTCTGTGAAATTACCATAAATTTAGTTTTACTTATATTCAATTTCAATTGCTTACATTTCAACCATCTATTGCTTACATTTCAACCATCTTAGAGCATCCGTATCGGGCGCAACTATCTGGGCGACTAAAATACTAGCGCATCGAGCTGTCACTTTAGTTTAGTCACTCAATCTCACACCAGTCGGTACTATATTTTGTTACCGTGTTCTGTATCGGTCGCTGCTAAACTAGTGCTCCATCATCAGATTGACAGATTCGGTGAACGTCATAAACATAGTCAATTGCAATGGCTCTTTCTTCGTGATTTTTCTTGAAGAGACGTTCGGTTGGCATGAAAAGAACCATTGGTTAAAATTGTCTCTCTGGGAACCACTGGCGTTTGGTACAAAAATATAAATGTCCTTTCCTGTAGGTTTCGCCAATTAACCCCAGAGGTTTCCGGAGAGGCCATTGTGGTAAATTATTCTTTCATGCCTCAGGTGGAATCAAAAGAAGAGCTGTTGCACGACGTGGTTGGTGCAAAAACACAAATTGTCCTCCTATAAGTTCCCCGGGGCACTTTGAAGGTTCCAAGAGAGGCCAATATGGCTAATGGTTATTTTCGGACCTACTGAAAGTCTGAAGAAAAAGAATGAAGAAAAAAAACATGAAGAAAAACCGTCGCACACGTGGTTTGGCGCAAAACATCTCCTACAGGTTCCCCCAGGACACCCCATCAAACATCGGTGTTGAATTAGAGCTTGTTCAAATAAATTTGGAGAAGCTATTCAGCTATTCTAGAAGAAACAGCTGAAAAGCTTCTCCAAATTTGCTTGAACAAGCTATAATTCAACACCGATGTTTGTTGGGACCCAGAGGTGGCCAGAGCGGCCATTGTGGCTAATGGTTCTCTTGCAAGTGAACCAAAAATCTATCCAGGAGAAATCATGAAAAAGACATAGATATCGCACGACCCTTGATAAAATTCTTATAATTAAACCAAATTGACTTAATGTTGCTATATCAATATTTTTTTAAATCAAATTCAAAATTTTCCACTAATCCTGATTGCGTAAACAAAAATAAACAACAAACCAATTGGAGATTAATGACAATTGGCAGTCGAATAGTAACCCTCTCTCACGCCACTATCGCGTTGCTAAATTTTAGCGCCTGATGCTTCCGATAGTCACGCTAAAATTTTTCTAGTGCTTTTAGTTACGCCCGATGCGGTTTGAAGTGGTGGTGAGGGCGATCAAATATAGTTTAGTCACGCACCACTACGGGTGCTCTTAGAGTTATTCAGAAATGTCAGTGTCATTTGTATGAAAGAGCCCCTCCTAAGAGAGGGGAACGTCTCAAACCATCATAGAAACATTTTTCGCCTCGAGGAAACCCAACATGCCAAATATGGTTCCATTTGCTTGATTATTTCTGGAGTTATGCAGAAACTTCTGATTTATTTGTATGAGAACCTCTCCTTCTAGAGACTAACACAAAAACACTTTCCGCCTCCAAAAACTTCCACATGCTAAATTTGGGTTCCTTTGCTTGATTGGTTCTCGAGTTATGCAGAAGTTTGTTCTTCATTTGTATGGGAGAACCCCCCCCCCCCCCCCCCTTCCAGAAATGTATCAAACTGTCATAAGAACCTTTTCCCGAGCCATTTACGGCCCCAAAAACTCCTGCATGCATCCATCATTTGATAACACGATTTGCGAGAATATTTGGATTCAGTGTATAAGCAACTTACAAAGTGCGTAAAAGATGCTAAATATGGGGTAGTCAGTTTTGAAGTACACAGCCTGACAGTTCTGTATCATATGTTTTGCACATGAGCGAAAGAGTAAGAAACATTATTACATGATGCTGGCAAAATAACCATTTTCAACAAGACTTCTTCATAGGAGTGAAGAGCTTATAACACTACGCCTGAATCCAGGCATGGCTTTTAATCAATGAGTTATGAATAGGTAGGGACCTGAAAACAGTAAATAAACAGCTTGCTCCTTTGCTCCTCCGCCGATTCAAATATCTGCCAAGAGTGACCGAAAGAGATGTTAAATTTATACTTCTACGCCTGTTTATATCACATCGCTCCTCCATGATGGGCTCCATCAAACATTTGCAATCAGTCTGAGAGTAGCACGAAAGCCGAGCTGAGTTGGTCCACGTTCGTCCGCTCGCCGTCGCGTAGAAATCTGTTTGTCCGTGTTGGCGCAGGGTGAAATCTCGCACACTTATTTTTTATTGTTGCAAGTTGAAAAATTGTATCTTTTTCGTCACCGTGCATCAACATCATCAACCTGCTAACGTGTGTGAGCTAAACAGCTTTTCGAAGGCTTAGGATAAGTCAATAGTGCGTGTAAATCTAGCGAATCTTGCAACTTGGTCCGCCTTTTAAACGACATCAAACTACCGTCGGATCAAATAGTTTTGCCAAATACCAATGGATATATTTACATGACCCCATATGTACGATATGTACAGCCTGAGTACCATCGTCGGATAGGAGCTACCCAGGAAATTATGGCCCGCGGCAATTATCTTGCGTGGCGACATAGCGAATAGGTGACGGATGTGTGTATGAAATGAAGCAGAAATAAAAATGAATGAAATTTAGTATAAAATTTCAAGCTGCCAGTGTTTTATCGTAATCATGCATACAAGTGACGGCAGGGTGCAAAAGAGAGTGAGTGGAAAAATAGTGAACAATGAGCACCAAGATTGCTAGCAAGATGAAAAGTGAAAATGCATTGAATGAAATTCGCAAGTTTAATCGTTTCTACGTGCAAAATCTGTACAGCTAGCTAAAGTTTTTGGCGTAAATAGTGATTCCCCTTCTCCTCTGTCTCTCTGTGTGTTTTCGCGAGTTCAATCTTCATCCCACCACACCTCGCGTATTCACCGATCGCATCGTTGCAGCCTGCAAGGTGTAACATCATCAAAAAATCAAAAATTTGTTTCCATCATTCTGAGAAGTCAATATTTTGTAATAACGAAAAGCAGTCGCAGAAAGTCAAAGGGAAGAAAAGTGGAAGTTTAGAAAAACAAAAAGGAGAAACACAATTCCATCACACAAACACACATCTATAAATCTGTATTTCTATACATACAACTACATATAACCATGTATTCAACTGCTGCCATATTTGGATATAAAACATCGTGCATCTCGCTCACGCTAGTACTGATTTCCAGTTTGATACAGGTAAGATATTTTCGCTTTCATTCTATGCGATTTGCTTCATGTTTTCTCATTTCCCGTCAGTCCCAAAGTTTGGTTTCACTGTTGTCATTTAAATTCAAGCGCGAGATGACTGTGATTGAATTTGAATTAATAGTTAGGTGTCGTATTTCTTTTTATTGGAACCGTGTTTTTTTGTTTTCCTGACCTGTTGTTGGAGGAGATGGGGTGAAACAGCATTGATTCATTTCGAACAAACATCATTTTTGTAAAAGTTATTGCCAATATAAATAATGAACTAGCAAGTCAGTTTAAATATCAAGATTATAATGCAATATCAAGGCTTTATCGATATTATTGATGATAATAATAATGCATATTTGCCGATGTAGGGTAACAGGATGTAGTTAGCTTATCACCTTCATTCGGCCTATGTACCAAATATGTCATTAATTTAGCGATAATCAACAAAATCATGTTGCTATTAGGTTGACAGATATAATCCGAAGCAATTGAGACAATATTAATCAACTTATATTTGTTCACTTCCGCGTAATTTTCGATTTCTTGAACTTTTGGGGCCTCATGATTTCTCTGGTTAAGCTGAACAGATTATCTACACGATCTTTAAGTGATCTAAATTTGGCTTAGTTTGTAATTTGTTTATTTATTTATAGCGATAACTTGTTAGTATACCTCTTATAACAATCACAATAACTTGTTAGTATACACCTTATATCAAATCAAGGAAAAAAAACTGTTTGGAATAATACATTTTTGGAAGTACTAATAACTAAACAGAATTGCGGATCAATGTGACAGAAAAAATAAATGTAATTTAAGAAAGTAATCGAAGAGAAAAAAATGGCTAAAGGAAACTAGTTGAGTTTAAATGACGCTTTTCATAGGGATGATGAAGCAACGAGTGCGTTCTTGCTGTCCACGTAGTAGATGTTGCGAGATGTAGTCTGGTTGGTTCCCGTAGTAGGCTTGTCTCATAAACGTTCAGATCCGTAGGTGATAGTTCGAGAGCAGATCGAGTACCAGAAACGAATTGCGCACATCTACCGTAGAGTAACAACGCCGGAGGCTGAAGACAAATCGTACAGCAAATTTGTAGCACAGATGCAACTGCTCCTTGTGGCTGGCAGCAAGCCCAGGATGATGCACAACATCACCATACGTAAAAATGGGTACTACCATAGATTGTACTAGCTTTCTCCTTGTTGGTAGTGACAGTACCGGAGTGAATCGGCGGAAATTGCGCAGTGTTTTGTATGTTTTTTTTTGACTACATCGTTTTCCTGGTGAGACCACGTCAGATTGTTATCGAGCAGCAATCCTAGATTTGTTACTTTGATGGACAAAGGTACTAGTTCACCACACAAAGGTGTTTGAGGAATTATAGTTCCTGTTCTAGTGAATACTATTGCCTGAGTTTTCTTTGGGTTAGGGAAAAGCTTGTTGACCATAACCCAGTTAGTTATTGCTTCGAGGTCCACGTTGATAACTTGGGTTAGTATATCAATGTCTGCCACAGGTTCGGAAATGTACACCTGTAAATCGTCGGCGTATAGATGGTAGCTGCACTTCAGAGACGATGGTAGGCTATTAATGTACAAACTGAACAACAGCGCGCTTAGATAAGATCCCTGTGGGACACTACGATCACTAGACACGACGTCGGCTAAGCGAACCGACTGTTACCAACGGGCCAGGAAAGATGAGACTAGGTTACAGGCGTCTTGAGAGAAACGGAACTCAAAAACATCGCGAAGTTTTGCTTCCATGATCCGGTGGCTGACAGAGTTAAACGCCAGGGAGAAATCTTCAAGGACAATGACGGTGTAGTGGCCTCTTTCAAAACCATCATAAATATCGTGGACGACTTTAGTCAGGGCGGTGGTTGTACTGTATCCCTTGCGATATCCGGATTGGTGTTTTGCGAGTAACGGTTCGTGTTGATTGTCGAGATGTTCGGTGATTTGAGCCAGTAAGATCTTTTCCAGTACCTTCGAGATGGCAGGCAGCACGCTGATCGGTCAATAATCTTAAGGTTCGATGGGATTCGAAACTTTAGGAATCGGAGTAATGATTGATTTTTTCCAGTTGGACGGGAAGGATATCGGGATATTGTCAGATCCGGTAGCGTTAGTATTGATTTCAAAGATCTTGCGACAAACATCGTCTTCGTTCGTATGTCGGAAGTCAAATCTTGGTCCACCATGATCTACCGCTGTCCGATTGGCAGGTTCCGTAGATGTCTTGGGTCGGGTCGTGTTTTTCAGCTGTCTGTGATCTTTACTGAAGAAGACGTTCAGTTCATCAGCGGTAGTCCCTTCAGCAGCTGAGCCTTTTGTATTGTTGTGAATCTCTTCCCTGCGCAGGTTGCACCACAGCTTTTTCGCAGGCAGGTTGTGGTCGAAGTGCAGTTCAGCATAACGCTTCTTAGTTGCGAAAATAAGGGACTTGGCCCTGTCTCTCTTCCTGATGTAATCCCAGGGCTGGTAGCAAGTCACTTTTTAGTGACTTGGTCACTTTTTTCGAGGCGGTCACTTTGAAGTCACTATTTTTAGTAATTAGTCACTTTTTTCAACTTTTTTTGGAAAAAAATTGGGCGATAATGAATCATTCTACTCTCAGTGTGTAAAAAATGAAAGATATAGTTTATTATTTTATTTTATTTTTCGAGCAGTTTAATCTCAATATGCAGCGCTAGCAAAAAAAGAGATAGCTGTTTTTTATATTAGACTTTGCAGTCGTTTATGCTGTCTTGTTCTCCCACACGGGAAATTTGTAAACAGCGTGCAGTAACGTCAAACATGACTTACTGCGCGCCGCGTCTTCAAGATTTTTGTGGGAGAGAACAAGACAGCACAAACGACAGCAAAGTTCATGTTTAAAACAAATTGAATCAAGGGCCTCAAGACTATAGACACTCAAGTAATAGACCGGACAACGAGCCGCCATGTTGTATCCAAAACGAACATTTCCTCGCATTTCCCATACGATTTGACAGTTGTTTTGGATAAATCAACTGTGCCAGACTCACGTTGTCCGGTCTATTACTTGAGTGTCTATACTCAAGACATGCCTGAAGGGTCTATTGACTTCGTTCAATTTAATTAAAACATTCATGGAACAATACCAGGACGAACGGGAAAAGGACCCATCAAGTCTCGGTGCATCTGGAGCACCTGGTGATTCTCTGGAAAGACGTAAACCTTACGCAGGTGGTACTCGAATCGCTAGAAGAGGAGAACCTAGAGCAGTAGTTGAAGGACCGCATCGACTTCAAGACGAACTACTTTCATGTGAAAGGTTTCCTGCTTTCGGTTAATACATCTACTGCCACGAACCCCCTACTGGCCACTCAATCCAGCCAACTTTGTCCTCTATACGACTGGCCGACGTGAAGCTGCCCGTGTTCTCCGGATATCTCGACAGCTGGCTTAACTTCCACGATTTGTTCGTCTCTCTGGTGCAATCGTCCCACGAATTCTCCAATATCCAAAAAAATACTACCTGCGTCTTCCCTTTCTGGAAATGTCCTTAAGCTGATCCAACCCATTGCCATCAGCGCTCACAACGTGGAACTTACTGATAGATCACTATCAGAGCTCCGCTTTGTTGAAACAGTCTTACGTTGACTCACTTTTCGAGTTTTTCTCGATAAAAAGGGAATCTGCATCTGAGTTGGGACATAAGTCCCTATATATTTATGGGGACTATCGAAGCCAAACGATCATGCCATTTTGAGGAAGATACAATTTGGGATATTATTAAGATTATTGAGTATATATGAGATCCTTCGCCTCAATCGAACGATTTGATTTGAATATAATCATTTTATCACACCGAAAAGATCTAACTGAGCCATTGGGTAAATTTGTTGGAAGTTATATGAGACTATTGAGTGACTATAATAAAAACTACTCATGACAATCTTGTGTCAAATTCTTGGACACGCGTTGTATTTTGCACAAATCAGGTAGAACGAGCTCGCTATTCGTACTCAGCATGAGTGTGGTTGCTCAACGGATCAAGGATGCTGATGAACCACCAAACACAAATTAATTATTTCTTTCAAATCCATTTTTCATAGTCACTTTTAGTAACCTTTTGAAAAATTTGGTCACTTTTTGGCCTTTTTTTTTACAAATTAAAGTCACTATTTAGTCACTTTTTTCATCAACGTAGTCACTAAAATAACTATTTTTAACATCGTTGGTCGCAACCAGCCCTGTAATCCAGCCACTGATTGTCACCACTCACTCTGTTTGGATTGCGTGAATACAGGGTATACGCCAAATTCCTAAGCTCTACCGCTATTTTGATTTCTTCCGTTATCCAGGGTGTTTGCTTGTCACGCACGACAAGAGTACGTTCCGGTGCATGATGTTGAAGTAGGTGTTTCAGTTAGAAGCCCAGCCTTTGTGATTGCCTCTTCAGCTGTTGGAGTTCTTTTGGTTGAAAATCTGCTTGCAATCGAAGGGGGTCAATGCTTGCACATTTCTCATACGAATGTTTTGGGAGGTTGGTCCTTATGTTGGCTAGAAAGTAGATCACTTCGTGAATAGAAATGGTGTTGCCGGTTAATGTTTTTGATTTGATCACATTCTGTGATTAGCAGATCAATCGTTGTCGCGGAGTTTTCGGTTACGCGTGTGGGAACGGTTGGTAGGATCGTGAGGTTGAACGTTGAATTGATGCGGCACAGTGCAGTCAGGTTTGCTGTAGGTTGTGATGATTTGACGTTGATCGTTTAAACAGCCTGTCGAAATCGAAGTCTAGTAGTTCGATAAGGACCTTCTCATACACTTGACTGAAGGAAGGGTTGGAGCACACTGGATTGTAAAAGGTCACTATGCAGGTGTTCAGCTGATTGATCTTGATTTGGACAGCAAGGCATTCGATCCTTTGTCCGATGGGATTTGCCGCGTCGAAGCTTGATTTCACGATAGCTGTAGCCTTTATTCCTTTTCGAACATAAATCCCTATTCCGCCACAAGTTCTAGTGCCACGACCTCTTCCACATGGCAATGAGTGCCTGACAAAATCTATGCTGGAATTCGTATTGGACCGATAGGACTAGATGATTTGAATTTTGTTTCAGTAAACGCGAAAACGTGGTACTGATTACTGTTAAGCAGTAGCTTTGTGTCATCAATGTGATGCTCGAGCCCTCTGACATTGAGATGGATGATCTTCTTTGTACCTTCTACATCTTTGTACCGTTCAAAGTATCGGTTCAAAACTCTACCACGTATCTCACGATTGTTGAGAATAACAACAATGGTTGGAGAGAGTCTCCTGTCCGATCATTTGGATCATTTCACTTGAAGGCGGAAACAGTTTGAAACAATCGACATCTTCATCTTGATATCGAGAAAATTCAGCACGTTTTCCACAATACCCCGCACATTTTCACCTTCATGGAACGGGGTTTTGTTTATTGTGAGCCTTAATTGAATCGATAAAGCGTGTAATACAGTCTGGATGTTCAGAAAATATTTACACGTTACAAACTTACTGTTTACATAGCTAAAATAACAATAAATTTTACCAGAAAATCGTAGACCCAATGTTGGGGACATATTTTTTGTATGTTGTCAACTATGACCTGCTGTATCAATAACGAAGTAAAAAGTTTGTTATTGGTAAAACTTTAAGGGGAAATGCATGAGTTTGCGGTTGAACATAAACAAGCGGCTCATCTAAACATAAACCGAAGGAACAAAGTCATTGTATAGTGAATTATAATGTTTTCATTATTGAATGGCTGATAAATCATATATGAACATCACTTAAGCGTTTCGAAGCAGTTTTACTTTATGAATCCTAGTGAATTTGAGCTGTTTAGAAATGAGAAGGAAAAATATTTTTTTCAATTTAATTCCAACTACCTTTGATTACCGTGACATATTCGCGTATTTCGTCTACAATGTGCAGACTTCTTCAGTGTCTCGTACTAATAACTCGACTGGGTTATCGAGTCGAGTTATAAGTATGAGACACTGAAGAAGTCTGCACATTTTAGACGAAATACGCGTATCTGTCAAGATAAGCAAAGGTAGTTGGAATTAAATGGAAAATACAAATTTTTATCTCATTTCTTCGATACGGTCAAAATTTGGTCAATATCAACTTGACGTATTTCTTTCAATTTTGCATTTAAAAAACCTGAACACCCCTTATTTTGAAGGTGTGTGTGTGTAGAATGTTGCTCCTATTTTGATTTTGGAATTCACTCTTCAGTTGTCAAAATGCCGTCCAAGCAAGAAGAGCAGCGTATCAAAATTTTGCTCGCGCATCGCGAAAATCCGAGCTACTCGCACGCAAAGTTGGCAAAATCGCTAAAAGTTGCCAAATCAACCGTTACAAATGTAATTAAAGTGTTTGGGGAACGTTTGTCGACAGCCAGGAAGTCTGGATCGGGGGGAAATCGAAAACCGGAAGCCGCTGAGACGACAAAGAGAGTTGCCGGTAGTTTCAAGCGAAACCCTAACCTATCTCTCCGAGATGCCGCAAATAAGCTGGGTGTATCGTCTACAACCGTGTATCGAGCCAAAAAACGAGCCGGACTATCGACTTACAAGAAGGTAGTGACTCCAAATCGCGATGATAAACAAAATCCGACGGCCAAAGCGCGATCCCGGAGGCTGTACACGACGATGCTGACGAAGTTTGACTGCGTGGTAATGGACGACGAAACCTACGTCAAAGCCGACTACAAGCAGCTTCCTGGGCAGGAGTTTTATACGGCAAAAGGAAGGGGAAAGGTAGCAGATATTTTCAAGCACACGAAACTGTCAAAGTTCGCAAAGAAATATCTGGTTTGGCAAGCCATCTGTACCTGTGGCTTGAAAAGCAGCATTTTCATAGCTTCCGGGACTGTCAACCAAGAAATTTACGTGAAAGAGTGTTTGAATAAACGTCTGCTGCCTTTCCTGAAGAAACACGGTTGTTCCGTACTGTTGGCCGGATTTGGCATCTTGCCATTACGGTAAAAATGCCATGGAGTGGTACGCCGCCAACAACGTGCAGGTGGTTCCCAAGGACAAGAACCCTCCCAACACGCCAGAGCTCCGCCCAATTGAGAAATACTGGGCTATTGTCAAGCGGAACCTAAAGAAGACCAAAAAAACTGCTAAGGACGAGCAGCAGTTCAAGGCAAACTGGCTTTCTGCGGCGAAGAAGGTGGACAAGGTGGCTGTACAAAATCTGATGGCAGGGGTCAAGCGTAAGGCCCGGCAATTCGGATTTGGAAAAGCGGAAGCCTAACTGAATATTTTTCCTGAATTTTATACTAATTGAACTTGAAAAAGAAATTTAATTTGATTTTTTAAATAAACGATTTCACCGATTTACACGCGTTTTCCCTTGACCAAATTTTGACCGTATCACCCTTTAAGTTGTATTTTAGTTTGTTATGTGAAATTTTGTGTTACGTAAAGCGAATATCGCTGGCAATGCCTTAATTCGTAAAATAAGAAAAAAAAATCGTACAAACACTGCATTTAGTAATAAATCCATCGAATTTGATGAAGTTGCACCCATGAATAGACCCAATTTGGTGCTTCTAGACCGACATTAAATCCATATCCCTCAAAAGTTTCTGACTTTATAAAAAAAAGTTGTGTAACGTTCCGTGATACATACTACCAAATATCTTATCAAACTTATCTTACCAAGTGTATAACTAGTGGAATCTCGCTTACAGCTTAAAAACTTAATGTTTTATAATAAAAAATGAAATCGATCGTTGCATAATAGGCTGAGTGAAGGGACACATACCCTATAACTAATAATATTAGAAACAAACATGTCTATATTTAAGTTTGTCCAATAAGATATGAAATCTTTTTTTAATTATCATATGCCCGTATCTGAAACGATCTATTTTTATCTTCATCTATTCTCATTTCCGTTAATATTTTGGATAGAACAAATTCGCTGTGCTTTTATTACTTTTACTGTTTATCTGACAGACTAAATCTCTCGCAGCATTTCGAAAGAGTCTATAGTCGAAATCTAATCTGATCTAACGGATCTAAAGCAAACACAGACCATTATTATCAGGTATCCTGGAAATACAATCATTTTTATATATACGAGAGAATAACTGTTTTTATTGCATTCAAAATACAATTGCAATATGTTGGTATGAATTCGGTCCCCAAACGGTTTACATCACACACAAAATATTTTCCAAGCGATAAGTGACATAAAAATGTGTAAACCCCAAACACACAGATAATTCCCTTTGGTAAACATTGCCGTGTGAAACGGTTGGCTATACTACTTCGAACATCTGTCGATCATCAGTCTACCGTGCCGTGCCGGTCAAGATGTAACTATATTTATAAACTGATTCATCAAACGGTTCACTGCGAGATTAGCTGCGAGCTAGCGGTGGGAAGCATGTAGTTGCAGAAACTTATCACCAATCAGTAGTTGTGTACCGTTCGTTGAGATAACGACTTAAACCGCTGCCTAATCTTTCATAACAATCATTCCGCCGTATCAATGTCAGTCGAATGGGGTAGGACCTTGCATACTGTGCGATTGCTGATTTGAAGGGGGTAATATAGCAGAAGGTTGCATTGACCTAGTGTGCATCAATCCTTCTGCAAGGTGCTTTTTTTGTATTGTATTGTATTGTACTGCGTATGTATTTAGTCTCATTTTAGGATTAATACGTTTAAAGGTATAACACATTGCTCATATTAAAGCATCGATTTATTGATGTTATTGTTATTTGCGACGAAACTCTTGAAATGCATGTTTCATTCAATCGATTTAATATACTTGACTTATGTCATAATAACTAGTTAAGAAAGAGTCAAAATTCTACGAGAAAAAAATCTCATGACTGCAGAATAGTTGAAGAATTACAAGAAAGCTCATGATAGTGCGTTGCTTCTCGTGATAGTGAGATGTCAGTTTTTTCATAGTCGCTTGCCTGCAGTGCACAGTGGGCAAAAATGGACCCAAAATTTCGTTAATTTAGACGGCTAGGAGTCCCAAACAATAGCTTATATTATGGGGGAAAATACAGGGAATCGAATGGTGTTGGCCTCATTTAGGGTTGACCACAGTAAGTGTCCCATTTTGCCCCTTTCTCACATAATTTTGGATTCAAACTAGAATTATTACCCAAAAACTGAACTTGGTTCTACTATATTGAACCCAAGTGCACTGTAAATTTATAAAGAAAGCTAACTAGAAGGAATAAATTGGATTGGATTGGATGTCTTTATTAAAGAGACTTTCAGCTAGAAGGAATAAATTTTACTTTGATCGGTTGCCAGAAAGTGGTCCATTTTACCCGATTTCCCCTCATACAAGCATAAACTCATTAACCATGCGGTTCTGAAGTTTAACGCCAGTAATATCACTCCCACTTGCACTGTATTCATGTCCAAATGTCCAGAGCTGCAGCGCTTCTTAAGAGTAATTTATAACACATAATACATGTTCTAATTACACACACTTGTCAGACATTGTTTATTCTTGTTATTGGTTCATGTTCGATTTTTATATTCTGGTTGCCTTTAATTAGATATTTTAAATACGGCAGGGGAGTCGCAATGTCACACACAATTAAAGTTAGGAAGCACTCCAGCTAAGCTAAAAAAATAGGACAGTGTAAGGTGCTTCTAACCCTCTACAGGGTGAGTAGTAATTCCAGGGTGGCCACAGACTCGGGAAAATCGGGAAATGCGGGAAAAATGCGGGAATCCAAAATCATCGGGAAATATGCGGGAAAACGGCGGGAATTTCAAAAGTCATCGGGAATTTTTGTCATATGGAAGGAACCATACTCACTCCTTTTTCAAATGATTTGAGTAGCGTTTTTGTCATTTACTCGGTCCACCGATCTCATTGTTCAGCCTGTTCAAAACATACCGCTTAGAGCATCTTCAGCGGTGGTCTATTTTAACATATAAAGATATTTGCATCAACAAAATTAAAAAGAACCAGCTAAAACATACCAATATTGCGTTCCCGCACCGGTATAGTATTTCTTGTTGTTAAACCCACCAACACCTATCATCTTGTTAATCTTACAATATTCAGAGATCAGAAGTTTTTTTTTTAGAGACCGAGGATTTTTTGCATAGATTGGTTTGAGTGGTGGTGAGTGTGTGAATGCATGCATCTCACTTAAACGAAATTAGATAGTGGTGATAGTGATAGATAGAGCCACGCCAACCTATGACAAGAAGCACTTTCTGCGACGTTTCAACACACCAAGGGATATGATCCCAGACATTATGCAACAACTACAGTCATCTGATGACTTTTCCAACTGTTGCGATGCAGCTGGATATGTTGGCCTTAGTGTTACATAGGTGCACTACAACTTAACGGATGTTGGCGTATGTCCTCAGCTAGTTCTCTCGACGAAAACTTGGGGGTTGGTGACCCTGAGTAATTTTTGCAAATCTGTCGTTAAGACTTACGGCCCGCAGTATTTACGCCCACAATATCGGAAAAGGTTAAGAAACTGATGGACAAAAATTATCTCTCAAAAGTTCGAAAAAAATCTTGTAAATTCAGTGCACTTAGAAACTCAGGGAACTTATCAGAAGCTCGGTATTCTTTTTAGATTTGTCTTAGACTTTCCCGAGGTTTAGCTATTCTCCCTGATGTCAAAGGAACATACCATAGAATTAGGGAACTTTCCAGAAATTAGGGGTTCTTCCTAAAAGTTCAGAAAACTTTTCTGAAATTCAGATTGTTTGCTAGATATTCAGGGAATTGTCCACAAATTCAAGGAGCTTACCACGAGTTCAGGGAAGTTTCCAAAAGTAAAGGGTTCTTCACAGAAGTTCAGGTAACTTCATCCAGAAATTCAGGGGGCTTCTAGAAGTTTAGAAAACTTATCAGATTATTTTCGGTATTTTTTCAGAAGTTCATAGAATTACTCAAGATGTTCAGAGAACTTCCCAAAAATTCAAGGAACTTTCCAGAAAATTAGAGAACTTCCAATAGAGAACAGTCAAGAAATTCATGAAGCTTATCAATAGTTTGCGGATCTTCCAAGAGGTTTAGTGAATTTCTTAGAATTTCATGAAACTTGCTAGACATATACAGAACTTCTTAGAAGTTCCGCGAACATGTAGGAGTTCAAGAAATTTCCTTGAAGTTCAGGGTTTCTCATGAATTCACAAAACTTCTCAAAACTTCAGGAAATGCCCACAAAGATCATTGAACTCCCCCAAAGATCAGGAAACTTTCCAAAAGGTCAGCAAACATCTCAGACGTTCAGAGAACGTCCCTGAAATTTAGAAAATTTCCCAGAAGAGTAGCTCGAAAAAACTCCCTCTCAGGGGATTCAGCAATTCAGGAAATTTCTCAGTAGTCCTATGATCTTCCAAGAATTTCAGAAAACTTCCCCCAAGATCGGGGAACTTTCCAGAATTTCAGAAAACGTCCCAGATAAACAGGAAACTGGATTTTTTTTAGCATTCGAGAAGCTTAGGAAACATTCAAAGGATTTTTCCATAAGTTTGGGGAGCTTCCTAGAACTTCAGGGATCATTCCAGGTGATCGAGAAACTTTCCAATCGTTCCGAAAACATCCCAAAAGTTTAGGGTATTTAAGTTTTAAGAAGAACTTAAACTCTTTACGACTCGACAATTTTTCGAACCCAACCAAAACGAGAATAAAGAGACCAACTACTTTTTAAACAATTTCATAGAATTTCCACCTATTCACAATCTTGGAGATCATAAAAAGTTCTTGTACGGTTCAACAACATCTCGCTAATGCTAACTATTCCATAGAAATTCCACGGCTTCCAAGATTTTTTTTCAATTTCTGGTAAGTTATTTAAATATGTGTGATATTCTGCTTTTTATCACAGAGTATGTACCTGCTGGAAGTTAAAACAACTTCTGGGAAGCGATATCTGATTTTCTATGTTTCCGTCATTTCCAGAAAGTTGTTCCTATTCCATGGATGATCAGCAAACTTTTTCTAAGTTCATCCAAGTTTCCAGAAACGTTAATAATTTTTCGGTAATTCAATGAATTTCTCTAAAGTTCCACCATTTCTCTTCTCGAAAGACAGCGAGCAAACATCATGATTATCTGTAAACTTCCAATTATTTTATTCAACTGCCGAGAAGTTTAATTAACTTCTGGCATCTTCATTATAGATATTTCCACCCGATCTTCATAAATATTCCGAAGTTCATTAAATTAAATTTTTAAAGAGTGCGTTCAGTAAGAAACTTAGAAGCTAATATATGTTCTGAAATGATGCAAAATAGATCCGGTATGAAACAAATCATCTTTTGGTCTAAACAAATAAATCCAAATCACGATTTGAACCACCGTTGAAGATGCCCTTAGAAGATCTGGCTACACGGCTGTTACAGGTGAGGCCAGAAATGAACTTATCTTTCATGTGGTGGCGAATGTGTTTGAAGTTTGGCAAATTGCGTTTGTAAGGGTGTTAACACATGGTGAAAGAAGAATTTGGGCAGCTGTGCTCAATGCCGTCTTGCGTTGTTTGCCGGATTCCAGAGTAAAGAAGATGGTTTGGACAAATTTTGGCTAGACCCAAGAAGGAGCTACCAAATTTGACAACATTTGTTGAAAATTGGCTCATCCTGTCGCACAAAAAGGCGTATTTTAAAGAAATGGAAAGTGTCTGGTGGTAAGTCAAACTGGAAAAAGTTTGGGAGCTCAAAGATTTAGCTACGAGTAATTTATATTAACTCATCTTAACAGTCGGGAAAATAAGGCAAAAATGCGGGAAAAATTCGGGAAAAATGCGGGAATTTTTATATTAGGATTGTGTGGCCACCCTGTAATTCCTGTCAGTGTTTTCTGAACATGGGTAACTTTGGATGAGTTAATCACTGACATGTTTGCATACTTTTTCTTTTAGAGTGTATTCAAATGTCAACACGGCTTGCAAGTTTGTTTTGAATTTTCATTCGTTTGAGACTCCTGGTAATCATGGACGCGAAAAGGGAGCTCGTGATAAGTCTGGTTAGGAAACATTTTAAACCGTGTATTATTTACAAGGAATTGGAACCACTCGGAATACACGAAATATTCATCTTTCGCACCACCAAACGCTACAAATAATCCAGTTCTTGGAAAATACCTCGCAGACCTGGCCGTAAATGCGCTGTCAGGTGTCCGATAGCCATCAAACAAGTGAGAGAGAGAATTCAGCGGAATCCTGGTTAGTCTGGCTGAAAGATGGCCTTAGAGCTAGGAATGTCGTAGTCAACGATCAGAAATATTTTGAAAGCGACTGAATATACAGAAAACAACGAGTGAATGGCTTGATTGAAAAGTAAAAGATTGCCAGAGTTTAAAGATGTTGGAAGCTGCTTTTTTATCCTTCTGTAGAGCCAAAACACAACTGCATCCATTCATTAGGATTATTACCCGAAGGTCTTTTTTACTAAGATTTAGTAAGATCCGGGCTTTTGCAGCACTTGGTCCTATAAATCTCTTAGCTTGTCTTGTCTGCATGTATCCGTAGCGTTCCAATTTTTCGCAATTTTTTATTTTAGTTACTCTGGGACTCCACAAAATGGTTCCGGACCAATAAAATTTGATGCTGAACCTTTTCTTGCTAAGCTGTCAGGTTTTTCATTTCCTTCAATACCACAATAGCCGGGCACCCAGTATAAAGTAACTTCGTTCCTTCTGGTCAATTGTCTTAAAGAAAGAATGCATACCGACACTTGCTTAGATTTACATGTAAAAGCTTTAATCGCATTAAGAGCTGGGGAAACAATGAAGATCTTTGCAAAATTGTGTTTCCTCGTTAAACAAATATTCACACATTCAATAGTGGCATGACATTCTGCTTCAAATTACGTTGGACTTTGTCCCATTGGTATAGCTTTCATGATTGCCTTAAACCCGGCTCCAGTATTTTCTCCCATTTTCGAACCATCCACGTAAAACACAATGGAACCTGGACGTAAACTAGGCCCATGTTAGAAAGGGCATCAAAAGCAACTGATGGGGCACTTTTCATTGCACCAGTTATTACACAGGCATGTCTCTGTAGTTTACCTAGCTTCACTTGGGTGGTTACCTCATGTAAGTTTAGGTAAGATAAGTTAAGTTTAGTCCTTCAAAGGACCCAAGGTTCAATCTGAACAATCCTTTTGGCGCTGTGCCTGCCCATGACATAAGACAAGATGTAGGAAAAAGTTTGAGCAACGATATTAACGTCGGTTGGATCAAGAATGCTGTCAATCCTATTTAGACAGTACTCAACCAATACTACGATAATCAGCTCTACGGAGATGATATGACACAGTAACAGAGGTGTTAACGAAGCCTCGAGCAATGAAGTCCTCGGCGGCAACTATTAGAGATGGCACGTGTACCGTAGAGATGACAGGAGTGGTATCTTCTCGGCCACTCACAAATCAGAAATCTAGACAACGATTGTTTGCATTCACCACGTCATCAATTTGCGATACAGTTGCGGTACTGTAGCTGTCTAAAAGGTGAATTTCCCCTGCGTGAAAAGAAGAACGCTCATGGTCAAGATGGAGGAAGCCGCTGTTAGCTGGAGTCCATTTAATGTCATCTGGGCTGAAGTCTCCCAAAACAAACAATAGCGGAAGCGGCAAAGACAGATCGGCAATTTGCATAAATTAATTCCAAGTCTCGAGCTCGATTCGGAGGACCGTAAACCGCAGAGGGAAAATACCCAAACTTGTTCCGCGGTGATCTAAGAATTGTCTGCACCGGCACTCGCTTTCAACCTGGAACTAACTGCAACGAGAACACCACCGTCGGTCGATTTCCTGCTATTGTTTATGTTTCAATCTTAGCCGAATACTTCGTAACAATCTCCAAAAACATAACTTGTAACAGTCCGAGTATCAAACAATGTCTCAGTCAAGACTATAATGTCATAGCAATGATCCATGATTTGCTAACTAATAATCATCCATGCGGCCGTTCATTCCACCAATATTCTGGTAGGAGATGACAATGCCCGAATTCTGCAGTTGAAGGGTAGTAGCACTGGGAAAGGAAATAACATCAGGATTGAGTTGGGAGACCCCGTCTCACAACTCAACCGAAGCGTCGGAACGGCTGCTGGTCGCTGGTAGGAAGGGCTCGACTGCGTTGTGCGTTCCGGTAATTGTGCGTTCCGATATCCTGCTTGCAAACGTTGGTCGAAGCTGGTTAGGAGATGAACTGAAAACGCCGAACAAATCAGGCGTCGAAACCACAGCGTACTTGCCTATAGTAGAAGTTCGCAGGGCCGGGACGGCTGTTAGACGCAGGCAGAAGGGGCTCGACTGCAATGAAAGCGTTAGGAGCTTCCTTGGACATGTCAATATGTCAAGTGTGCGTCCCGGTGTAGAGCAGGGTCGGTGAAAGCTTATTTTATTAATACAATCACTTCGGTCAGAAGGCTCAGCGTATTGTTGAGGCAGCGCTGGAACACGGAAGCCGATCAGGCAATGAATTGTTACTAACAGATGCATACTTGCATGAATGTGGAGGTTGAGGAACCCCATTACCAATCCCGACCATAGGGCTAGACAGACTCAGAAGACAGGAAACAACGTCATTTTATTTACAGCAAACACCAAACGCGATTGGGCTTAGGGTGTTCTATAATGCGACAAGCAGTGCGTTCTGGTTTACGATGATCCAAACCATCCAAACTTGTGGTGGATTCTTACGTGACCACATGTTTTTGAAGCATTATCTTCAAATTCTCCTTAATTCTGCAAGAAATCAACAATCTCCGCAAAGACATTAAGTTCACTCATGAAATAGAAAAGGATGGTAAACTTGCATTCTTCGACCTTCTAGTAAAGAGAGAATCATTGTCACCATCTCCTGTAGAGTTTGAAATCTTCAGAAAACCCATAAACACCCAAAGAGGCATCCCTTACACTTCAAACCACTCTTTTCAGTACAAAATGGCCGTTTTCCTCCACTTGATCTACCGGATGTTGAACCTTTCTCTTAATTAAACGGGAAAATCCAAAGAATTAGCATATATCTTCGGTACTACCAGACTCAATGGTTACGAAAAGAGGACAAAATCCAAGCTATCATAAATACAAAGGATTCTCCGTTGCGCCTGAACCCCTGAAACGTGTAGTTGTCTCCTTTGATAAAGACATTCGGCAAAAACTGAAACCACGACTTAGGGAATTTGGCTTGGACTTATTTTTCTTTAGTGGGCACAATCAATTTGCATTGTTGCTCCACCAAAAATTCAGTAGTTGTATTAGGCAAAGTAGGGGTATGAAAAATCAAGTGGAAACTCTGCAGCAAAATAAATTTAGGTCAAACAAAGAGAACCTTGGCAAAGTACTTAAAAAAAAATAACGTATAAACGCACAAAACCACTAGTATAAACGCACAAAATGACATCATATTTGGGCCACACTCTGATTGGTTCAAACTGTCAGGGTAGGTTCAAAGAGCATCGAGCGGAGGCGATTTAGGCCGTCAAACAGAATGACAAAGGAATTACACATAACTTCAAATCGATAGTTGCAGAACACATCTTCACGGAAAATCACGACATAATGACGAATGAAACCCATTCTTACACAATCTAAAGGTGTAGAGTTAACCCTGGAAATTAGACGTCACAGAAATCAACAAACAACAGAACACAAATTTACTAAATAAAAAGAACAAGGTAACGGGTACACATGGCTCTTTAACTTAGTACCTAAGTATAATATTAGTTTTTTGACTCCGGATAGTTACCTTAGGGATGATAGAATATTGTCATTGCCCCAAAGCTGCCTTACTCCATTAAGTTTGTCAGCTAACGAATGACTGTTGACGAAAAATAGGAAAAAAGTTCATTGAAAGCGATTTGTCGATCATAAACATCGCCTTCCATAGCGCCTTCCTTTGCAAGCGAGTCCGCTCTCTCAATGCCCAGAATCTAACAACGAGAAGAAACTCATACAAAGGTGATGATAAAATAACGCGAGGATAAAGCACCTAGAAGCTCCTGTATTCTCATAAGAAAATATGAGAATTGCTTCACCGCCCTTAATGAGCAAATAGCCTCTGTAGACATGAGACTATCCGTAAAATGAAATAATCATCCGGTGTTAGTGAGGCAATTCTTTCCAACCGAAAGTGTATTGCAGCTAAAACAGCGACATACACGGACCAAGGAGCTTGAAGTTTACGATTGGCGGTATGAATTGCATTGTACACACCAAAGCCGGCGGACTCCCTATCAATGATCCGTCAGTCAAGAACGTTTTAGTGGAATCAGCTTTGTCAAAGTTTGCAGCATATATCGCTGGATCAAACACAGGTCTGGGATTCCATCTCCTGCTTCAAGGATAAATCAAAATGTACATATTAATTTGGGATATTTGTTTTCCCAAAACTAAAAAAAATCTTTAATCGAAGTACGTATAGCCGTGCGCCAAAAAACTTTTTCGAAACTAAATACAAATGCCATCGCCCAGAGAAGGTAAGAATCAGGTGGAATAAAAGATAACGGTTATTTACTGCGCCATATAACATGGATAAATATTATTGGCGAAAATTATTCCTGCTATTATGAGGTACTTTTGATCGGTAATATCAGCTACAGCGTAGATACACATCGATTTTATGATAACGAATGTTGAGCGCCAGTGATATATGCTTGTTTGTTCAGTTTATGGCAGTCAATTTGCTTGTTAATATCTATCGTTTACCTACTGCTCCTTATCTCCTTAGCCCTATTAGGCTTCTGTTATGAGGTGTGATAATAGCTATTCTAATGTCATAATGCCGAAGAACAACAGTAATGGAATCAAGAAGTAAGCTTTTTCCCATAGTAACCCACATATAAGAAGAAGAACAAATACCATAATGCCGCTTCGAGTATTTTCCTAAACTTCTAAGAAACAATACGTAATGTTTTTATGTTTTCTAGATAGTTTAGAAACTGTAGACTGTTAACAAAGATCAGATAGGTTTTCTTAAAAGCTTTCAACGGTTTTGTAGCGAGCGTATTGCTGGCTCTCAACTTAGTGTTCTAGTTTCACTTCCGCACTTAATAATCATGGGGGTTGTACACTCTGCAAGTTTTAAAAAAATCGTTTTTTGTTTGGCTTAAAAACATCTTTGGAGTGTCTACTTAATCGTAAACCATACCCGAAGTTCATGTTCCGTTCCAACGTTACCGGCCGTTCCGAAGTTCCGAGGCGTCGCAGCGCCCGGAAAGCTCGACTGTTATCGACGGACGAAATTATTACCGCGTATTACCAGATGGCTCGGGTATCGTTAACACTCAGTTTTGATGGGTTTCCTTTACATTTCATACGATCTGTGGCAGCCTGTCATTTGATAAACACGTTTCTCGGGTACGCAGGCAGTCTTTCGCCAAAAATGACTAATAAACAGCTGAATCCAAGGCAGAAAAGGTCGAAGGATAATCAGTTACGGTCACAACGCAGTTCTTTGAAAGGCCGCCGTTCACTTAATTGGTTGGTTATTTATTTATGTATACAGGTAAACAACCGAATAATTTCTCATATTATTAGGTATTCCTTAGAAGATGATGTGGACGGTGTTTCGTCATCGGCCGAAAAGCTTCAATCATCGAAAGACTACGAGATCATCGTGAATGACAGTTTTAGGGACCTACTCGTGGAATTCCTCAGCATTTTCACTGGTCTTGCCAATTTAGTAGCGTGCAAAAAGTAAGGCTCTGATGTCAGATTTCAAGAAACTGGTATCTGCGGCCTGGGGTTTAAAATCACAGCGTGCAGTGCGACTTGCGATCCGCAATACATAAGTTCCAGTCCGTTTGGATATTAATCCACGCTTCCGGCATCATTCATTGTATCATCTTCCTCCTGAGGTTACTCGGAATTGGATACAACGGGCTAGCAAAGTTTTGCGTGTTTATGAGCCTGCCGAACCCCATTGGGAGGACCGTGTACTACAAAGTCATTAACGCTATGCATACAGCCTCCACAGCCGTACGTAAAATCATCAAATCTAATCTAGTCTAATCTCACACTAACGCAGCCAATTCTTGAAGGCATCCTAGAAAATAATAGTTTCTTGAATACATCATTTTTCTTGTCATCGGCCAGGCCAACTGCGTAGTATGTGCCGCAGAGAGGATTCCAAGAACTAGAGCGATTCCAGCAAGATCTAGAATCGCTCTACTACTTTGAATCAAGGGAAGGAAGAAAGCGTGGACCTCCCGTACCAAACGCTTCCATGTAGAGTTAAACGGTGTGATAATTTGTACTTTATCGTTGAGAGTATAGATGCTAGAAAGTTTATGCTCCTTTTGCATATGGGTGAACTTTTGGCATTTGAACCAAAAGCCTGGCAATAATTGCCAAGGTTATAGCGCCTTATCTCGCTTTGGTGGACTAAAACCTACGACGATGGATAAATGCGAAGCTGAAAATAGCATAAAAAATATTGTGAAGGGATGTTATAATATAAAATGAGAATAACATGTGTACTGTCTGCATGACTTTCGATTGTGGCCCTGCTGTAATTGTATCATTGCCATGAAGGGAAAAAAATAATTAAATTTTCATACAATACTCAGAAATTCCATGGATGATCCAAAATTATATACCGTATAAAGAATACTTACATTTTTTGTGGTAGGGTAAGATTTCAGCATACTAGCTTACCGGGGTCGCGCTGCCTACATTGCGTTGGTGGGACTACCTCCTAAGGTATAGCTGACGAGATACAGCGTTTCTTACTCAGCCGCTGGTGGACAGACGCTCAGCACGCACCTCCTCAATCTAGCTGAAGTCAGAAGGACAACAGTGCCCAGGCTGCACTACCAGTTAAGTACGCAACCCTTAGCTGGCGGTCTTTGTCATCTCTTGACCCGTGGAAGCATGAGGTAGGAACTTGTGAGGACCAGAGCTATGTTGCGGGGACGCACGCTTCATCACAGTTGTCGACTCGCCATTTTGCAGCCCACAGCCGTATAAGTCAATTTTTTTTTTCTTTTTCAAGTTCAGTTAAAACAGAATACAGGAGAAATTTTCAGCTAAGCTTCCGGGTCTTTCGTTTAATACCTGAATTGCCTCCTTGTCCACTTTATTCGCCGCAGAACGCCAGTTTGCCTTGAACTGTTTCTCGCTCACACCAGCTTTTTGAGTCTTCTTAAAGTTCTGCTTGACGATGGCCCAATATTGTTCGCCTGGGTGGAGCTCTGGCGTGTTGGGAGGATTCTTGTCCTTGGGCACCACTTGTTTGAAGCATGCCACTCCATGGGCTTTTATCCGTAATGGCAAGATGCCTAATCCGGCCAAAATAGAACGGCTCAACTTTGTCGCTTCAGGAAAGGCAGTAGACGTTTTTGTAGGCACTCGCTAAATTTCCTGGTTGACGGTTCCGGTCGCAATGTAAACGTTGCTCTTCAAGTCACAGGTACAGATGGCCTGTCACACCAGATATTACTTCACGAACATTGAAAGTGCTTGAAAATATTTGCCATCTTTCCCCGTCCGGTTGCCGTATAAAATTCCTGTCCAGGAAGCTGTTCAAACTCTGCCTTGCCGTAAGTTTCATCGTCCTGTACCACGAAATCAAACTTCGTCAGCATCGTCGTGTACAACTTTCGCGATCGTGCTTTGGCCGACGTGTTTTGTTTTGTCGACGCTGTGGCCTCCGGCTTTCGATTTCCCCGCGATCCAGCTCTCCTGGCTGTCGACAAACGTGCACCGAACACTTTTAATACGTTGGTAACATTTGATTTAGCCACATTCAACAGTTTCGTCAACTTGGCGTGAGAGTAGTTTGGATTTTCGCAATGCACGTACAGAATTTTGATGCGTTGCTTCTCTTCCTTCGACGACATTTTGATAACTGAAGTGCTAATCTCAAAATCGAAATATAGGCATGATGCTTCACTCAAAATGAGGGGTGTGTTAAATTTGTTAATGCACGATGAAAGGAAATGCGTCAAGTTTAGTCGACCAAATTTTGATCGAAACACCCTTTGGTCTCCTTGGTCGCTTGAAATCAAGCAATATATTAATAATTCAAAATAATTGTGCCTTGAGTGTGTTTTGATTTATATGAAGATTGAATTAAGGGTGATGCCATTTGTTAAGATCCCATATCCCATTCTAACCTTCCAGAGAACTCATGAAAATCCGAACTAATCGAAATGTTTCGAATATGCTTGGAAGGTTATGTATGTAGTTGCAATCAAATCGCAAAATATACCGTTGTAAGGTGTACGTACCCCTATATGACCTCTGGCCGTAACCAAACGATTTTCATTCGTAGCACAGTTGTGCCTACCAGTGGAATCAGGTTCAAATGCAAATGATAGGCCTTAACGCACCACGTGCATACTGAACTTGTGCACGCATTCTTTCGGTTTTTGATTTTTATCTGCCCGCTACTGTTGTTGGCTTGGCATTAGTCGGAGCTGCGGCTGCTGCTGATGTTTAGACTGCAGCATGCTACTCAAGCATGAGTGTGTATGCGAGTGCTCTAATTTACATGGCTAGAAGCCAACGATAGAGTATGTTTTGTTTGGTTCTTTTCAATGTTTATTAATTGTTTCCATGTGAAGCAACAGCTGTGGCCGTGAGCCCCCAGCAACGTATACTATATGTCGGTTGGATTTCTAGTCTCGCGTGTTGCACTCATGCAACAGGATGGGTCTTCTTCAATCCATCACTAACCTATACTGCGTCGAGGGATCTGCCTTAGATCAGTCGGTTAAGGCATAGTGATCGAAATAGTTGGGTTCGATTCCCGATACTTGACTGCCCTTGTCAACGACTAGTCCCTAGTAATAAAAGTGAAAGTGCATCTCAAACACTGAGCTGAGGAGCGATGTAACGTCTCAGGAGAGTCGTTATGAATTTAAATAAAAATACAATATCAATCAAATCAAACAAGCAGGTTTTATCATAGGTATTTTAATTACATGAGCTTTGTCGTTTCTAGTTTCAAATCAGTTCGCTCTTCAAACCAACAACTGATTCAGGATTGATGGTTTTCGATCACAGAAATCGAAAGTAGTGGTAGACCACGCACGATTTATTCAGCCATGCATAAATAAATACACACATGAGAGATTAACCGGATTGAGCCAAACCATCGCTGGATGAAAAAGACTCGGTTCGAGAGCGTGCAATTAATCAAACTGGTCAAAAAATAACATTCATTCCGGTTCTACACCGATAGACAATAGCAGTGGTGCGTTTTTGCGATAATTCGCAAAAACTTCAGTGGAAAGTTTGAATGCTCGTCGATTTTATTCACTTTTCAGTAAATCTATTTCAACGAGATTTGCAAAACTATGACTTTCTAATGTGATTATTTGATATAATAGAAACATGACAAATAATCAAAATGAGCAATTAAGTTTTAAATTAAAATATTTACAAATGAAGATATCGAGAACTTTGAATACATTTCATTGTAAGCGAAGAACGCCTGAATATTAAAATGGCCGGTTTCCATCGCTTTTTAAATTTTTTGAAGGCTCAATTTAAAAAAAATACAAACACACATGCGGAACTTCAATGATATGCCTGCACGGAAAAAAATCCGTGCCCAAATCCGTGAACTGCAGTCATGAATTCGAGAACAAGCAAATATACACAGTGAACTATATCACGTGATCATGAACTAAACCACGTTTAAAGGTAAAAATCCTGAAAACGTGAACTAGTTAACGGTCCGTTATCATTTGCGGGAACGCTTTTGTTTCCGTATGCCATCAAAGTTTAGCATATAGAATCTTTGTAGTTTCTTAGATTTGACTCTTCAAAAGTTTGAAATTACGATGCAAATCGGTCATGATTCAAGTGATCTGCACCATAAATTTTATTTGTACTCATTTTAAATGAGTTAGGTGAGATAAGCATCGAAACGTTAAATTTGACTATTTTAAATTAGTAATATAAATTGGTTAAGACATGTAAATTTCGGTGCTCTTAGATTGACACTTGCAAGCGTCCTTAACAGGGTGCCAATGGATGCTTGGCAGAAAAAAAAAGTTTATAAAATCACAACGAATGGCTTAAAATCAACAAACGCCTTCTCTCCTACACTAGAAATTATTTTTCATAATAAACTTTCACTCGTTTCGTAAACATGGATTTTGTACATAGAAAAAATGTCTCGTTAATTGTATGAATCATTCATATTGCTTGTCATCTGGTGAAATGCTATCATTACACCTTTTTGTACATTGCACGAAATGAATTTCGTGAAGCCAATCGCTACCTTTTATATAGTACTCATACATGTTGGTGTTGCTGCTGTGGTGGTCGGGAATCATAATCAGAATCATTAATCAAGTTACTTCTCTTAAAAAAAAAACAATTAGCAACTCCTCGTGGTTGCGCTATTTTTCGAATTACATTTTAAATATCGACTTAAAGCAGAAATCATTTGTAATATTCGAAGTTCGATTTTTTTTCCTCACAATGAACGAAAGTTCTTTCTGTGTCAACAAACGTTTAGATTGCTGGAGACTTAATTTTCCATGAAATTTAGGTTTACGTTCCTGGGTGACGTTTGACAAGATTACAATAAGCATAACTTTATGGTTGAATTTTTGGCCCTTTGTGGGCAAACATAGCAAGTTTGGTGCAGTAGTGATTTCAAATACCAAATAAAAAGTTAAGCTGTTGTTGTACTTTTTCGTAAGCGAAAAAATGTATCACTAATAGCGAACACTAGCTGAATATAGCAAAATCTACTGTAAGTTATACAATAAAACGATTCCAGGAGCTTGGAACACTAAACAACCGCCGTGAGAGGCAAAAAAATTAGAAGATACAGCCCCATTGAGTTGTTCGAAATGATGACGTAAGACTACGCAGGTAAATGTAAGCCATTTGGATTGTACAATGCAATATTCTTTGAATTAACCCTTTTAGGCCTAATTTTTCCAGGCGTTGTAACACAAGCAACTTGGTGTATTCTGATTGATTTGGTGCCAAATAACATAGGAACGATAGAAAAAAAAGTAGGAAATATTTTTTTAGACGTGCTAGGTCGTCCAACCTGTCCTGGAGTTAAGAACTTGAGAACTACAGTTGCAACAGTAGCTTTATGCGCTATAGAATGTTATAATATGTATTTAAACATATTCAATGAGTGTCCTAGAAGACTAACAGATATTATGAGATATTCTTGAGATATAATACGCCAAACAAACTAGCTTAAATTTGTATTGACCTTAAAGCTGTTGTTCCAATTGTAGACCTTAAGTTTTGAAGGCCAGTTTGAATGACCGGAAACTAATAAGGCTCTCTTAGATGTCTGTGGATGTTTCGGAATTTTCATTGAACTTGTTTGAAAATTTATCGTAGCTTTGCGGTTACTTCTGTGCATCTTAAGTTCTGAACTCAAGGTCAGTTTTTTTCTGAACTTGAACATTCCAAGGTGCTCTGATAATGACTGGTGACCTTACAGAAGATTCACTGAATGTGTTTGAATACATATTGTCACCTTTTAAAGCTTATAAAGCTACTGTTACGACTGTAGATCCTAACTTCTGAACTCAACGGCAGTTTTGGTGACCTGGAACGTCCCAAGATATCTCATTATATCCTTAATTTGTCAAATACATATTTTTTACATAGTTTAGTCCAGAAGGCTACAGTTACAGCTGTAGAATTTTAGTTTTGAACTCCAGGATTGTTTGGATAACCTAGAACATCCAAAGATTAGCTCATTATGTTTGTTGTGTTCCCAATATATTTAGTGAATATGTTTCAATACACATCGTAGCTTTGCATAGCCTACAATGATTTTGTTATAACTGTAGGTCCTACGTGCTGATGTCAACGATAGTTTGGATGACCTAGCAGATGTCATATTGCCTTATAATGTTTATTGACTCTTAAGAATATTAATTTAATATGTTTGAATATTTATTGTAACTTTGAATTACGTAAAAATTACTGTTACAACTGTAAATCTTAAGCACTGAACGCCAGGACAGTGTGGATGGCCTAGACCATCTCAAGGTTCTCTTCTTGTATATTTTTACGTTCGAAAATATTCACTGAATATGCTTGAATTCGTGACGTAACTTTGTATAGCCTAAAAAACTACTGTTACTACCGTAGATTTCAAGTTCTAAAATCAAGGACAGCTTGGATTACCTAGAGGATCACAAAGTTATAAAATATTGATTTTTGATTTTCCAAAAGGTTCATTGAATATTATTGAATACATATAGTAACATTATGCAGCGCAGCAAACTATTGTAACAACTGTAGATCTTATGTTAAGAACTTAAGGACAGTTTGGATAACCTAGAATATCCGAAGATTGCCGCATTATGTCTGTTGACTTCCCACACTATTTAGTATATATTTTGTCAGTACTATTTTCCCTTTGCATACTCCAAAAAGCTACTGTTACAACTGTATATCTTATGTTCTGAACTCAAGGACAGTTTGGAAAACCTATATCATCTCAGTTTATCTCATAATGTTTTGTTTTTACATACGAAAATATTCATTGAATTTGGTTGCATAGCCCAAAAAGCTAAGTTATTACTGTAGGTCTTAGGTTCGGAACTCGAGGACAGTTTGGATGACCTAGAACATCACAAAATTATAAAATAATGACTGTCGACCTTCCAAAAGCTTCATTCAATATGTTTGAATACATATCGCAACCTTATATGGTCCTAAAAGCTACTGTTACAACTGTAGATTTGAAGTTCTGGACTCACGTACATTTTGGATAACCAAGAACATCCCAGAGAGATACGAAAATATTTAACGTTTTCCAACGAGAATTTAATGATATGTATGGATATGTACCACATGCTAAAACAATGTTTTACACTATTAATACGGTATTTAGTTTTTCTTCTTGAACTTCTTCATATTGAGGATGTTCTAGGTCGTTAATTGTTTTTTAAACTCATATGTTTTATATATTTTCCAGATAGAAGAATTTATGTAGAACAAATTTGTCAAAGACAGTTTTTCAGCCTGTGATTATTTACAGGCATATTCCTTTTGGGGTCATATATGACTTGAGAAACTCCTGAGATATTAACGCTGACCACTTTTTGTGACGGTCGGATGCGATTTTTTTAATTGTACCCTAGTATAGAAAACGAAGGCGTAGTCCTACGTCAAAAATGCACCGTTCGGATGGGAATATCATTTCACGAGGTGATTTTTTTTTTCAAATTTCCTAAAATGGATGATCAGTAGCCCAGAGCTTTCTATCCAGCTAGAGGTGAATTGAAACGCTCTTCATCTGGTGCCAGATTTTTCAAATTCATTATTTAAAATAAATATAACAAGTAAAATCGATGTGCAATGGATGTCTCTAGCAACTGCAAATATTTACAGACAAATTCTGGGTGTTGGCAATTTCATCCGGCATTTTCGGAAACGATACCCTTGAGCTGCCAACAAAAATTGCCTGATAAAGGATGGCGACATTCCGTAAAAAAGCCCAGAACTGGTGAAACGTATTGTGGCTATGGATCGTCCACTCTTCATTATATATATATATCTGATGGCAATGAATATCAATACTGCAAACTAATCCTCAAAATCAAAATCGTTTCCACCCGAATAAAAACTCCTTCCAAAAGCAAGTTTACACAGACAGCACTAGAATCGAGCCCTCGATTGACAGAATAAAACCAATAGATGGGGCAAAGTGCTCGCCCTCGTTACGCGAAATGTTAACAATCGTTTCACTTGGGTGCCCTGATGGTCCCTCCTTTTATTATGGTTACATGTTGTTAAAAATTTAGTATATTTTGTTGTGGTAATTTTATTGATTACCTTGTGTTAGAAAATTTGGCTGAATGTAATACTGGTTAGGGTTTTATACCGTTTTTTCTTATTGCTTCACGGTGAGTCATATGGTATTGCTCGCGGTCATGGGATAGGAAAGAGAACAGGAGAAAAAAGAGTAAGCATTAGTTATTGGTAACATGCTTGTCTCCTGGTGATATTCTCACAACGGCCGTTCAGAATGGTTCGACGAATCCACATGAGAGATTATTCCAGATTGATATCCACTTACTTAATTCCATCACCATTAGCTATAGAAGACTATAAACATTTTACTGCTACATTTTGGAGTATCAGGGCAATGATCCCCCATTGCATCTTCAATTGATCATTACAAGCTGTCCATTTGGTTCAGGCGCTTTTGAACGTTGATGTGGCAGCCTATTAACACATTCAGATTCATTTGTACAGCAGTAATACTATGTCATGATGTCTTCAAGTTCATCCAATTTGAACCTCAAATAGGTGATTTTTAACAACACTGGTCAGACCATAGCCACCAGAATAATCGTCAATTGCTTCAAGGAGTCATCACCCCTTTTCTATCATGCTTTGGGATCGACAAAAGGCCAAAAAGGAACCACACAGTGTATCAAGAGCTGCTAACTGACTCAGGAAAGAAGCAACTACCTGACTAAAAAGAAAAATAAAGATTGTACTCGAAAAAAAGCCACAGATCACCAAAAATTCATTTTAATTTGGATATTATTGAAACTCTCGGGTATATTCATTCAGGGACACATATCAGCAATGTTTTCGCCAAGTTGGTTTATTCAACCTCCTCTCCTAGGCTAAATATCTGCACCTTGGACTTGACGCTACCCATTATATCTTGTGCAACACTTGCGCCATCTTTCTAACACACTTTCAGTCACTCTTCAAATCCTTGTCCAAACGAGACCTTCTCTGGTTTCGGAGCTTACCCTTCATAATCGCCGAGAATTTTTCTATTGGGCAAAGTTCTAACGAGTTTGGCGGATTTGCCTTCTTCGGCACAAAATCGATATCGTTGGCTTCGTACCACTCCGGTCAAAACAGAGTGTAGGACCGGAGAAAGGACACCAGGCGCTTCTGGAGGCCTTCTTCTTCATATATTTGTTTACGGCTTGCTGAATTTGCCGCACCAACAGATCACCTTCAAAACCTGGCAAACTTCTTGGCAAATTTGTCGACCTTCTTCTTCCGGAACTTTCCGGAACAGCCAGGTGAGACTTGCCGACACTCTAGGCCGACGATGGGCTTTGTGTCCGCTTTAATGTACGTCTGATCATCCATTACGATGCATTTCGGCTACACCAACCATTCGCGGTTCAGCTTCTTGGAGCGGGATTTGGCCAACGTATTCTGTTTATCGGTTCGGTTAGGTGCCTTCCTTACCATGCAGATATGAAGTCCGGCCCGCTTCATTGTCTGCTGGACGAACCAGGCGGAAGAATTGACCTTCTTGGCCACGTCCCGAATCGAACGGTTCGAATTGCGCTTGAAGTAATCCCTCACCTTCCTTGTGTTCACGGGGTCGGTCGTCTTCGATTTTCTTCTGCTGCCAGCTCGCCGCTGGGTCGTCTGGGTCTCCTTGAACGATTATATAACTCGGGACAAAATCGAAATTTCGATTCCCCACTGTTTCACGGTCCACCTGTGCGACTGGCCTGGATTTTCCACGCCCTCGCCCTTGATTTTTTGTCGAAGCACTTCTGGCTTGGAAGCCATTTCGATAGCCACTTGACAGGTTGTGACACATGTGAACATTACATTCTAAACTAGTTCCACCTAAAGTTTTTACCCATGCAATAAAAAGTTATAGACAAAAGAAAGTGTTGCATTTTTTTCGAGTACAATCTTCATATCTCACTGCTGTTCATTGAAGCAGTTGTGATGAGGTGTTGTGAAATCTTACCATAGCCAGAAATAGCTTGCTTGACCATAGCTTGCCAGACCATAGCTTTCTTATCAAATTTTTCAACTTGAATGGATGCCTCAGACTAGATCAATACTTCCGCTTCACGCATCGTATAATATTGTGACCCCAGCAAGGATTTGTAGTCGAATTTCACGTAGGTTTCATCGTCCATGATTACACAGTTCGTATCCCAGCAAACATCGTCTCGTGCAACTTTCGCACTCTGGAACTGATCTTCTTGTTTTGGCTGCTTCTGCTTCTTTATAGATTCGAATTCGTTCTTTGGCACGATGAACATTGGATTTCGGTGGGCTAACTTTTTCAGCCACATCCCGTTCTGAAACATCCTTTATGTGCTCGAATGCCTTCATAATACGTTTATGCCAACGGGGGTTAGCAGAACCGTTTGTCGACTCGATTCCGGTATATCCTCAAACGTGTTTTCATCATTGAACTTCCTGATTGCTCATCGCACGGCCTTCTCACTGTCTTTTTCCATTTTTGCCAATGGCCTCAGTGACATTCCGGGTTCTGAACATTATTTGTGCACAATATTTCTACGTTGTTCCGCTGAAAGTCCACTGCTTTTGAAACAAACTTTTGGAAACGATTTTTGAGAATAAAATAATCAAAAATCACAGTTTGATCTTTTTTTGAGAAATATTTTTATTTTTCAAAACAGTTCATAGTACACCTACATTGACCTACCATTTTTTTCCAGCTTAGCCTCGCCTGCTACTGGTTAGTACTATCGGACACAACGAAAAATACCCCATTCTATTTGAATCGACCTCAACTCTCACAACTCATCAAATAATCTAGAAGAAAATTACAACATTTTTCAACTGATTCGAGTATACAACAATTGTAAATTTTGTTTTGAAAGTTGCTGCAGGGGACCTTTTTTTAATTACCGTAGAGATCGCCTTGATCGATCGTACCCTGCAGCACTCGTTCAATGGCTATGATTCGAACGCTACCAAAACTGTCATAACATTCCGAAAATATCCCCAGAAACCTGTTCGCACCGCTCAATTGGATTTTTTTTATTTTGCTCACTCTCAAGGCTAGTCCGTGGGCTTTCATATGAATATTGCCAACGTTGTCATCGTGTCTGTGGCTGCGTCGTCATTACTGGCATAACAGAAAGCCACACGTTCGGCACATATATGCAATATGCAATCAATCAGCTCGGAGTACCAGTTTCTCCACGATGATGCCGACATCGACGATGGATTGTTCCGAATGAGCTCATCATTATTTTCTTTCACCTTCCATACTCCGAAGGCACTCTGTGGTGAGATGGCATTGCATCAATGCATTGTGATGCATTCCCATACGTCATTTCTCATATTCCTCTCTCCCAGACTCCTGCTATTATTACCTCTCCTATCAACCATAAGTACAATTTAATTATGTGAAAATAAAACGTCACATGAGTAGCTCATTATTCTCCGGCTCCGTTGGGAACCTGTCCATCTCCATTATTGCTTAAATATTGAAAAAATTGTAAACAGCGATGATATCATCTAATTTTGCATAGACCTCATTAGATTCCAAAGGCAGCTGGGGCAAATTTCATCCATAATAGGTATGTTAGCATCATGTCAGTGTATTCGTGCATCGTTAATGTGCTTTACTCAAGCTTGTGTGGAAAATAAAAACCTGTCTGCCCGTGAAGAGTGTCTTTGTGCCACCGCAGTCAGCGTAGTAAAACAGAATTAAAAGAACAGTATGTTGTTTTTAAGCACTACTTGGTAGTGCATCTTGGCTTTAGCCCTGTACCTACTGCATGTTAAACCACGAACGCCAGACATGTTTCGGTACTTGACTGCTTTATTGCGGATCGAATATGAGCCGTTCCACGTCAAGTGACGAATCGTTTAAACGAGACCTTCGCCGGTACGCATAAAACAGGCGTAGCTGTCTTCAGAGTACTTTTTTTTTAAATAAAATAGTTTATTCGAATGGAATGGAACGGAATAACTCTGAGCAAACAGTATGGTTATATTTTTCAAAAATTGTAAAGACATCGAAAGCTAGTAACGGTGAGAGTCTGTAGCGTGAGTTACAAAAATCACTGTGTTTTAATGTATTGTCACAACGTAACCATTTGCCCGCCTCTGTCAAATTACTTAACAAAGTGCGAGAGCATAGTTAGAGAAATTAATTTTGTATCAAGGGCTGAATTAGTAAATTATTTCCCTGGGCACTGGAAAAACCTTGTGGTAGCTTGAAAACTACCAGGTTCCAGGGCTTATCTGGATCTTTACCCAAACGGAAAAGATGCAAACCAGTGTTTCCAGGGGTGATGTGGACCAGAAGTGCATTTGACTAGTAGTAGCATTTTAACTTTTAATTTGACACCTTTCCTTATTTTCATACAATATAGAATTTGTATACTTTCAATAATATTACTACGACTCAAAGAATTGTCTATTAATTTTAATACTTTTTTTATAACTGAGTTTTAATATGGGTCTGCTATTTTCTGGAAAGCATCAGCACACAGATTCTACATTTGGTCTGGCTGTTGTTGGCAGAAGAGCGAATATTATTGTATACTTGTAGAACGAAAAAAGAAACTATGCAAGGATCAGCATGCCTAGGCTCCAAGCAAATCCGTGTCTCATGGCGACGCAACCTGGATAGTCAGGCATCTTGGCCTCTAGTTGGAACAAGACCAAGTAGTCGCCCAAGAAAGACCTACGTGGACGAAGAACATGCATGCGAGTATCATCTAAGGCGGTATGTTCCCAACAAATCAAAAGTAATAACAACAGTGTGGGTAAGTAAATCAGTTAACATTTCCAAAACTACATACACATCATACATACAAACATAACTATATATTAAAAGACCGCCCACAAATACCCATGTCCAACAGAGCAGCTTATTTTCCCGATAAGTCTAACGTCAAATACTTTGTTCCATTTGGGAGCGTAGAATAAGAGAGATAGCTATTACATTGTTACACCTGTACTATATGAAATTGCGCAGATACCAAAAACTGCACTGACACGAATATCACTAACAATGTAATGACACGGACAAAGTACAAAAACACGGACTTTAACAAATACCTGGACAACAAAACGCGTACACTGACTGATAATGAATCCAAAAATTTTTAAAGAAGATTATGTGAGCTGATTTCGAAAGCCCGGTGTTTATTTGGTCACCATCCTTCCGGCATAATCACTTGAGAATTTTCAAAAACCAACCCCGATCATTGCAATCCTATGGGGATAAAAAAAGAAAAAAAGGTCTGAATTAGTAAATTATTTACATATTAATATGTACCGATTTACAAGTTTAACGGTGATCCTTTATTCAAAATACTAAGTTATTTTTAACAAAAGCTTGAAAGCGGATTTGGATCGCTTTATATCAAGACTAAGCCTGTTGTTGGGGCCGCTTAAGAAGTGAGACAATAGTTCACTATATTCGTAAGAGCAACCCTTTTTTTATTTCTAAACTTTGAACCGATTTGAACCAACAAGAAGGATGCTGTTGGGGAATTTCATAACCTCACCCTTATTTAGTCTTAAACCTTATACTTATGACAGGGCGACTGATAACTTCGGAGAAGCAAACAGTCCATTGCTCCGATTATCGGTGTAAGGAATTCATACTGTGCCCAGGTATTCCACAGGTTACTTTTGGGATTAGGATTTTGTTAAAGCTATGTCCATTTAGAATCCGGAATAATAAAATCATCTGTATCTCGGTAACGGACTGACGTACGAATAAGTTTAATACATCAAAACAAATGTTATTCACTGTGCTTTAAGGGAAAAAAATCTATACAAATAATTTCTCTTCGTTTCTAATGAAAATTCGCACTTTTTTCTTTATTCCACCCATCAAACGCTTCCGGAGTCAACTTCCTTGGCACATTTATTCCACATTTTGGTCATCTGAGTTGCGTCCCGAGCCGTTTTTCCACTTTTCTCAAGCTTCCGCTTCATTACTACCCAAAATCTCTCGATGGGCCGGAACTACGGGCAGTTGGGTGGATTTATGTTTTTATCGATGAAATCTACGTTATTATCGCAGTACCACTGGATGACTTCCCGGCTGTAGTGGTAACTCGCCAAATCTGGCCAAAACTTCACGGGACCTTTATGGGATTTAATGAAAGGTAGTACACGGTTTTTGAGGCATTCTTCTTTGTACAGCTTCGAGTCCATCGTCTTATTCGCCACGAACACTTTGGTCTTTGCTCCGCAGCTGCATATCCCTTGCCAAATCATCAGTTTTTTTTGGCAAATTTGTCCGTAAAAGCAAACTTAAACTTCGCAGGAACATCTCCTCGTGTCGTCGCCATGTAGAATTTTTGGCCAGGAAGCTGTCCGAAATCCATTTTGACGTAGGTTTCATCGTCCATGAGCAGGCATCCTTGGTACTTCGCCAAAACCTGCTGGTACAATTTCCGAGCTCGAGTTTTGGTGACAAAAACTTTGCTTTTACGTTCTGTTTGGTTGCTTGCTGACTCGATAAGAACGATATTCTGCTCGCAAACGATTTCTTCGAACAGTAATGCGAGGAGCAGCGTGTTTTTGTGCGATTTCATTATCTGATAGTCCCGGGCTTGCTCTGACGGTTCTCAACACCTTCTGGTTCAGCTTGCGGTCATATGTTCCACTAAGACGCTTACCTTGAGGCACTCGATCCGCGCTCTTTCGCTTCCTGCAACGTTTGAGCACATCATACACGGTTGATTTGGCGATTTTCATTGTTTTTGCGATTTTTATTGCGGCCCATTTATTGTTGGATTATCAACGTGGGTGTGCAGGTTTCTTTTTCTTCTCTCGGCTTCCATCTGGAATAACTTGTTACTCACTGCACGAAACACCGTGAAATTTTTACCACAGAAAATGAGCGCCTAGGTAAACAAACCGCTGTTAAAGAATTCTTGCAGCGGTCACTTACAGTTCCGCTGCAACACAATAAGTGATTTCTGATTCTAACTGGACAGAACTTTATAGGAATGTAATGTAAGCCTAGCTCCTTTATTCGGCCTATGCATCGAAAATGTCATAAATTGAGCGATAATCGGCAAAATCATGTTAGCAACACGATGATTGATTTATTTTGAAGCGGTTGAGATATTATTCATCAATTTATAGTTATATACTTGAGTGATATTTTAAATTCCCTTACCTTTCTAGCCACCATCGTTCCATTAGCTAAGCTGAACAAATTATCTTCGAGATCTTCAAATCTTCAACTTTTCAGTAATTTAAGGATCATCGTAGTATTCATTTTACAAAAACACTTCCGGAATGATCCCAGACTTATTTTAAAACCTTTTAAAATGTTTTAAAATATTTAAAACTTTTAAATTTTTTTTGTGAATTTACAGCTGCTATATACAAAATCGCTTTTATGCTGCTATATACAAACAAATGCTTTTATTGTTTTGCTCTTTGTGCTCTTTACTGTACCCCAGATGCACATGTAGACCAAAAAAATTGACTAGGTTAGGTTTGTTTATTAGAGTGATAATGCAAACTAAAGGCTAATTTTTGATAATGACGATGATAATGATAATGATGATGATTATGACGATTATCATGGTATTGGTCTACTACTCATTGTAGAAACTAAGGCTCTCTTCCCTATTAATTTGATCAAGTTTAACAAACTCTGATTACCCTCGCATGTTGTATAATGGGTCAAAAACGGATCGGGTAAACGATAGACAAATCCACCTAAACATGTTCACGGGGTAGAAAAGCATCTCCTTCCAATAACATGATCAAACAATTGATCAACGCGCAAACCGTCTAATGGGAGTATACCTAATGAGCGAAGAGTTCGCCTTCCATTCACACAACTTTAATAATAGGCCATTCCCACTCTTCCCGTCCAAATCGTTTCAGTGGGTTGCCCTCGCAATCACCAGCAATTGTTTGAAATTATAAAAAAAAAATTATACTATAATTGTTATGTTTGTATTCTCCGTGCGTGGAGTAACAATTATGATGTAGAAAAAGATGTTCGCTCATCACCAAGAGGCACCAAGAGTGGACAGTAATGTTTGCTAGAACTGAAAGATATGAAAAGAAAGTGTTGATAGTTCCGTCAGCGTACGGCAGGTTGTGAAAATTGAATAGAAGTATTGAAAGTTGCGCGAAGGGCTTAGATATAGTAGTACTCGAACCAAGGGAGCATTATTTGCCTCAGATCCCAATGCAGGGTAAGTGAAGGCACGGGCGAATCCGCCACCTTCACAGGCAAAAAAATGGGTCTGAATGTTTCAAAAATGAGTCTTTAATTTATTAAAGGGCCCCTATGAGTATAACAAATATTGAAAATAAAAACCTTCGATCACGGCTAGAAAATAATTCACTCACAAAACCTTATGTTTGACTGATTTCGGGCACGATGCCGGCCAGCTGTAGAACTTTGTCAGACTAATAACATAAAAAAAATTCTGAGTAAATGCTTCAAAGCAAGTATTCAAAGAATCATTGAAAGCTGTTATTGTTTTATTTTTAATAAACAATTTAGTCTAACTTTTCGCTATTTTTTTTTCTTTTTCAGTATCTTTCTTCCATCTAATTTTTTTTTGTAAATTTCCAAATAAAAAAGAAGCATGCAACAGTTTTAGTAAATCGGTGAGGAAAACTAGGAAAATTTAAAAAACTAACACTTCACATGATCACTTAGAAACATGAAACACTTTTTTCAAGTATCACTATAAAAAGTGATCAGTTTTTGTTTTAAGTGATCAAGTGAAGTGTTAATTTTTAAATTTTTCTGGTTTTCAAATTAGAATTGTTCTACTAATGCCCTCGTGAATATCACTTTCACTTTTTTTTTTTTTTAAACACTATTGTAAAAAAAACTTTTTTGAGCGTTTTAGTAGAACGGTTGTGATTGGGAAACTAGGAGAATTCAAATTTAACACTTCATTTGATCACTTTTTAAAAAATAAAGAATTAAAGCCTTGAAACACTTTTTTAAATTTATGCTAGTAATCGCGAGCAAATGCCATTTAATTCCACTATGAGCTTATCTTTTGACAAGATGAGGCCTATTTTGTCTGCTACTTACGAACGCTACTGTCGAGTACTCACAGTGGAATTGAATGGAAATCGCTCGTCGATTACTAGGCGAAAATTTAAAAAGTGTTTCAAGGTTTAATATTTTATTTTATAAAAGTGATCAAATGAAGTGTTAAATTTTAAATTCTCCTAGTTTCCCAATCTCGTAAATATGTTTTTCCAATTAAGTTGTTTTTTCTTTAAAGATTAGGAAAAGGTGAGGGTCGAGTTGAGTGTTAAATTTTGCTTTTTGGCATGGAAGTGCTCATTTGTTTGTATGTACCGCGGTATGTACGTATGTAAGCTAATGGAAAGTAGAAAACATGCATAGCGACGCGCATCGACTATCCCTTTCCAAAGTGTTGATTACCGCGAGGGCGGGCGGTGTGCCGGCATGTTTTGGGTGCACCGTATGCTCTACAGAAAGGGCAATAAGTTTGAAGACTTTCTGAACTGCGTATGTAGAAAGCATAACTCGATAGTATTGACTGTCGCGTTTGCCGAGTTAAATCTGATATAAAATTGACAACTAAATATGACGTGGTGGCGTTGATGATTGCTCAGGCTGCTGTTCAGAAAATTTGCTTAAAATTTAAAAAAAGTTTGAATGTTTTAAATTTCATTACAGGTGAAGCAGCAAATAATTAAGCTTCAGTTCGATTTGTAATCATAAACATCCATAAAACTCGAAAATGAAATGAAAGGCAACCGTTTGGTTGAGATCTATCATCAAACAGGTTATTCCAAAGGTCCACCTCGTACAATTATAGATATTTTGCATTATTTGACCAGTCTGGTCAGGCAATAAGATATATTACGACAAGTAAGTCAACTTGAAATGCCAAGAAGAAAAAACTCTGTAACTTACGCAGTAGATCATTGCAAGTCCAACGTGAAGTGCGTAGGCATTGTTTTTTTTTTTTTCAACATTGTATTTAACAATTCCCTTTTTTATTGTAATTTTCATCATCGACTGCTTACGCTTTTCCTAGAACCAGCAAATGTCACTGATTGAACACGTTCCATAGTTTGCCTACACCGTGTTCCTTTTAATCATTTGAACACGTTTGGCATGTACATGTAAGACATTGCGAACACATATCGATCAATTAGCAACATCATTGTTTTATTTAAGTTCAATAAAGTGACTGACAGGTTCCTGGTTTGGTTCGTCACCGCAATATTAAGATATTTCTCTTAACAGTTATATCTTGTTCACAAAATAAGCGTCTTTAGATCTTTAGTTTGTCTGATCAGTTTCTCACAATTTCTATTTTATTCTTCTCAGAATGTTAGTCAGAATTCCTTTTCAGATGATAATTTTTGAAGCTATTCCATAAACTCGTAGAAATTTGTCAAAAAAAATATTCGTAATGTAGTACATTATTTATGTACATAACATGCTGCTATATTCATCTCATCGCTTCACAATCCAACTCACAAATAAATGCCACTGATCCACTTAGGTTTGTTATGTTTATATTTGTTAATAAACGTTTTCAAACAGCGTTGTGAAAAGAAACCAATCTAATTGCATTCCCATCGCTTGACTAAGCAAAAATTCAAAAAAAATAATGATATTGACAAGAGAAAGTTATCCTAAGTCAAAAAAATAAGATCTTATAAATCTCACACAAAAAAATCATAAATGTGAGAAAACTATAGAAGCAACTTCATAGAAGACCAATAGAAAACATTATGAACAAATGGGGGTACGTATTCTCGTGATAAGGAAGTGGTCTGCTCCACGAACTCTTCTCCAGTTAACCATTATTTTGTTTTCCTTAGGCTAACACTTTCTCAGTGAATAATGCAATGTATTGGCATAACGTCATTTATAACATAGCCTGCTACACAGCATCCCTCGTTCTCGTTTTCGATTTATTGCTCCCTTCTAATTCCGTGAGCACCTTGTACTCCCTATATCTTGCTTCACTTGGTCTTGCATTGTGGTATTGCACCATTTAGTCTTGCACCATTTCTCCAGGATAGTTGTCCGGAATTCTCGTAATGTGTTCTGCCCAGCGTATGCGTCCAGATTTGACCATCTTACAAATACTGAGTTCGCCAGCGAGTTGCACGAGCTCATGGTTCATCCTACGCCTCCAGACTTCGTCCTCCTGCACTCCGCCAAAGATGTTTCTTCACACCCGTCGCTCAAGAACTACTCGCAAGTCTACCTCAAGCATTGTCCACTTCTCATGCCCATAGAGAACAACCGGTCTAATTAGCGTTTTGTACAGAATTTGTATGAGGGCAAAGTGTTTGACCGTATTTGCTTGTGGAGCCCGGAGTAGACACGACTTTCACTGATAATGTGCCTCCGGATCTCACGGCTGTTATCATTGTCCGTCCGCAGTAACAAGTTAGCCGAGATTGAAAAATTCGTCGACTACCTCGAACTCATCTCCATCGATCATTACACTGCTGCCGAGTTGGGCCCTGTCGTGCTCGGTTCCGCTAGGCAGCTTGTGGTTTGTGTTGAACGTATTTAAACAGGGTGACCCTATTTAAGACGAAAATAGTACGGGGCTAATATTGCTCTATGGGAAATAAGGACTGCAACGTTAATTATGAGTACACCTTTGATGTTCTCTATGAAAAAGACTACTGTCGTTTTCGGTTTTAAACCTGGCGCAGGTCTGACTCTGACTCGCAATTACCGAACGAAAACGGATCCAGAGTCGAGTCAGTATGATGGTGTTAGTGCAAAACATAAACATAAACAAACATAAACCTTTTATTTTGACAGTTCATGTTTGTGTATTGGTGAATCCAGGTTGGACCTCGAAAAAAGTTGAGAGCGAACCTCATCGATGTTGGGTCGGATCCAGTGCGGATCCAGATCCGACCCGATTGAATAAAAAAACGTTTTGACAGCTGTTAGGGCGGACCTAGGGCGAACCCAGTGCCGCACTGGCAATAACCGAAAACGACATATGACTTCTTTTGACAGCTGTTTAGTGTCAATGTGTTGCTTGCCTTGCAAACAAACGAAAACCTTGATTAAAAGTTAAAGTTTCACTTCAAGCGGAACAATGCGAGGCCTTACAGAAGAAAAGCAAAAATCTATTGTGACCAAGTACTGTACTGAAAAAGGATTGTCGCTAAGAAAATTAGCAAAAGAAGAAGGTATTAGTGTCTGTGCGGTCCAAAATGCGATCAACCGGTTTGTTATGCATAACACATTGAAGGACTTACCTGGCCGTGGTAGAAAAACAGGTGCGTCAAACCCAAATTTGGACAAACAAATTTGCAAAGTTTTTGAAGGAGGTATACATCAGAGATTGCGCAAAAAAGTGTGAAACGATGATTGCAATGGTCCAACTCGCATAGAGGCGAAATTCCATGAAGACGTACCGGAGACAAAAATGTCCCAAATTCAGACGGATTCCGTTAAAACTTGGACTCGGAAGCTGTACGACGATGTTTTGAGCAAAAAAGACATGTGCATTATCATGGATGACGAGCCGTACGCCAAATTGGACTACAGGAAACTTACAGGTACACAGTTTTACACCGTGAAGCGTTGGACGGATGTCCCAAATTCGGGGAAATCGATTTTTTGCGAAAAATTTGGTAAAAAGGTGTTGGTTTGGCAAGTAATTTGCCAGTGAGGTATGCAATCGACACTCATTTTCACTACTGCAAATATGAACGCTGAAATGTACCGGGAATGCCTGCAGAAACGAATTCTGCCACTAATCCGAAAACACAAAGGTTCGACACTGTTTTGGCCTGATTTATCCTGCCACTATGCGCGTGCCACCTTGGACTGGTATGAAGAGAACAATGTATAATTTGAGGAAAAGGCGATGAATTCTCCAAATTGTCCGCAAACAAGGCCCATTGAGAAATTTTGGGGTTTGATGAAAGGAAAACTGCAGAAGAAGGCTAGAGGAGCAGATGACATCATCAAATTCCAAAAAGACTGGGTAAACGTAAGCAAAACCATCGACGGAACGGTTGTGCAAAACCTCATGAGGAACATCAAGAAGAAGGTGCGAGAGCTGGTCAGATCTACGAAAAATTAAATCAATACTGATGTAATGGGCATTTTTGATGGTCATATACACACACTTAGAAAATTTCGGGCGGCCAAGTTTCCACGGTCCATAAATTCTATTGAAAAAATTATATGATTGTCCACGCAGGTGGAGGAGGTATCAGAGATCGGCCTAATTTAGTCCACGTGGTATATGGATAGCCTCTTACATTTCCTCTTACATCTTTTTTTTTTACATGGAAATCAAATTACAGCTCTTGGTTTCCCTGGAGTTACAGCATTTTGAAACAAAGAGCCCTTATCTTTTACCAATAATCCTTACCCTCTTTTGCCAATAACTACGCAACTATAATGTTTGAGAACAATCGGATGGGTGATTTTCCCTGGACATAGATAAAACCTTGTGGTAGTTAAACTTCAACTACCAGGTCCCAGGGCTGGTCTGGTTCTTTACCATTTTGAAAAGAAGTTTTCAAGTGTTGCCATATCATTGGAAATGCAGTTCAAAAGTGCTTCTGAAAATCCTTTAGTACTTCTTATCGATGAAAATTATAGGCCTGAGATGGTGATCAATAATCATGTACAGTATTTGCAAACAGTTGAATTGTTGCATTTGATCATATAAACTCAGTTGAAAAAGTTGGAAGAGTTTTTTATCGCAAATCAGCACCCTTTTGGAAGGCATTACCATATAGGGGAACAGTTCCATTATTCATCTCATAATCCATTATTCATATTAATCGGAAATGGAGGTTTGATGTATTGATCCCTTTTGGTCCTTGCTTTCAACAACAAATACAACTAATTAAAATAAACATGAATAAAACGTACGAACTGCACGAACTGCAAACTGAAAATAGGAATGGTTACCCTAGATGCTATGCTTGTATCGAGGTCTTTTAGCGTGAGGCGATTTTGCTTATACAATTTTAGTTACACAGTTTTGAAGAACACACAGCTTAAAAAGTGTGCATCGGTAATGAACGATGTATTAACTCAACAGAAAATACCGAAGATGAAAACTAAACAAGCTACTCAAATCAGGACGTCGCAAATTGTAACGCAGTAGAAGGAAGAGAAAATCAACATAAAGGGTGATACGGTCAAAATTTGGTCAAGGGAAAACGCGTGTAAATCAGTGAAATCGTTTATTTAAAAAATCAAATTAAATTTCTTTTTCAAGTTCAATTAGTATAAAATTCAGGAAAAATATTCAGTTAGGCTTCCGCTTTTCCAAATCCGAATTGCCGGGCCTTACGCTTGACCCCTGCCATCAGATTTTGTACAGCCACCTTGTCCACCTTCTTCGCCGCAGAAAGCCAGTTTGCCTTGAACTGCTGCTCGTCCTTAGCAGTTTTTTGGTCTTCTTTAGGTTCCGCTTGACAATAGCCCAGTATTTCTCAATTGGGCGGAGCTCTGGCGTGTTGGGAGGGTTCTTGTCCTTGGGAACCACCTGCACGTTGTTGGCGGCGTACCACCCATGGCCTTTTTACCGTAATGGCAAGATGCCAAATCCGGCCAAAACAGTACGGAACAACCGTGTTTCTTCAGGAAAGGCAGCAGACGTTTATTCAAACACTCTTTTCACGTAAATTTCTTGGTTGACAGTCCCGGAAGCTATGAAAATGCTGCTTTTCAAGCTACAGGTACAGATGGCTTGCCAAACCAGATATTTCTTTGCGAACTTTGACAGTTTCGTGTGCTTGAAAATATCTGCTACCTTTCCCCTTCCTTTTGCCGTATAAAACTCCTGTCCCGGAAGCTGCTTGTAGTCGGCTTTGACGTAGGTTTCGTCGTCCATTACCACGCAGTCAACTTCGTCAGCATCGTCGTGTACAGCCTCCGGGATCGCGCTTGGCCGTCGGATTTTGTTTATCATCGCGATTTGGAGTCACTACCTTCTTGTAAGTCGATAGTCCGGCTCGTTTTTGGCCTGATACACGGTTGTAGACGATACACCCAGCTTATTTGCGGCATCTCGGAGAGATAGGTTAGGTTTCGCCTGAAACTACCGGCAACTCTCTTTGTCGTCTCAGCGGCTTCCGGTTTTCGATTTCCGATCCAGACTTCCTGGCTGTCGACAAACGTTCCCCAAACACTTTAATTACATTTGTAACGGTTGATTTGGCAACTTTTAGCGATTTTGCTAACTTTGCAGTGCGAGTAGCTCGGATTTTCGCGATGCGCGAGCAAAATTTCGATTACGCTGTTCTTCTTGCTTGGACGGCATTTTGACAACTGAAGAGTGAATTACAAAATCAAAATAAGAGCAACATTTCTACACACACCCTTCAAAAACAGAAAATTATGATGAATGAAAATTGAAAGAAATACGTCAAGTTGATGAACCAAAATTTACAAATGGCATATCGCCCTTTATTGCATCGAATTGACTAACAACAGAACCATTAACAAAGAAAATTAGGACTGCTAGACTGAACTGTGTCAGATACATATCATATGAAACGATCAACGGGAGTTTGCTAAAAAGAGCTAGAATCACAAAAGACGACTAGCATATATAGGGCAAAACTGCATTTGGCAAGACATTGAGCAGAGAATTCACACAACAGAATAGAACGAAGTGGCTCCAGACAACCGAAAGATGAAGAAATTCAAAAACTACAAAAGACTGAAGAAATTAACAAGATAAGAAAAATTTGTAAACGTGACATAACAAACTAAATAACAAAAGACAAAAAAGATCGCCACCACTAAAACAGAGGACATGGAAATGACCAGAGAAAGGGAAAGGAAACTTGAAAAATGCTTAACACTTTTGAGGCAGTTACAATAGCGTCTTTGTATCTTCAGGTAAAACGCCAGGTGAAAAGCTTCAAAAAGGAGTTAGAATATATCATTCTAACGCACAAGTTTAACAAATAACTTATTATTTTAGTTAGAAAGCTGATTCGGGGGACTCTCAGACACCTTTTAAAATAACACACAAACGGACTGAAGTACAACAGAATGAAGAAGTACGAAACGCCTTATTAAACTTGTAAAAGTAACTTTACCGAGTAACAAAACAACAAAAAGTGAATTGAAGAGAAACATACGAAAGGATTCAAAATGCTCAATCATCACCGTCAATCCGAATCATTTCAACTTTAGCGACGACATATTCCAAGTACGGCTGGCAAAATGCCGAAAGGATTTACGCAACGATACAATCAAAGCCTGGCGTAGAGGGTCTACTCTATTCAGTCTCATGGGAGTTCCAGCCAGAAAAACTTCATGTAAATAAAAATAAAAATAAACATTTGGATGGATGAGTCTGTTTATGGGGGGCTTGCCAAAAATACTCTTTTTTTGCATTAAAGAGGTGTCCACAGTTAAACTGCATCACTTTAAACTCGTCCTCCAAAAACAAGTCTCTCAACCGGTTGTACATGAAATATTCAGGAATAAAATACAAATGTGCAATCCCGCGTTTATTTTATTTCGCTGTATTTCTTTGCCAAATTCAAAAGTCCCAACCTTTCTTCTCTTAATAACCGCCAGGAGAACAGACGTTCCTCTTCGGTCCTGCTACTTGTGTAAAACTTTAAACCGGCATTTCAAATGTATGTCGTTATGCTCCTAGTAGTAGCGGCGCTGCAGTTGTGCGATAACTGTACGTGATAACATGTTTATCAATAAATGCATGGTACAAAGCCTGAAAAATTTTTGTTTGATTTTTCCCCTGCACTTGCTTCTTATACCGGCTGCCCATATTAACTTTTACATAAGTTTTTTTCAAAAAGATATATGGACATCAATGTCTGTTCTCCACGTTTAATACCACGACATGAGATTTTGTACAACGCCTGAACCGACATTTTTTTCACGCTTTCAACCATGACTTCAACATATATCCTGTTCTGTAGTACGACGACTTTAGGATGTCTCTACGAAGTTCGTGCTGCCTTTTTAGCGCAATATTTTCTTTGAGATTGACGCAACTCTGGAGAGTTTGAGGGATTAAAATTCTTCGGCACAAAATTGACACCTGTTTGTCTTGTAACCACTCCAGAACATCACTTGGAGTATTGTGTACAAGCATAGATCCGGCCAAAAATAGTTACGAACGCCGTGTGTTTAGAGAGAAACGGAAACAGTCGTTTTTTCCGGCATCTCATCCATATATACTTGACCATTTTACAGTTGGAAGTTGTCACGAAAGGCTTGTTCCGTTTTCCACACGTTCCCCGAAACGTTTTATGACACGAGACTCTGTAGACTGGTGAATTTTCAACATCTTTCCGATGGTTCGGTGAGCACTTCTCACCGACGTGCTTGTGCAAAATGCTCTCGTGCACTTGCTGTTCCTTCGACTCCATTTTCGAAACTAAGACAAATTTCACAATGAAACTCACGTAGTAAACAATACATCTGAGGTCTATTTCGCCCAAAAATTTCGTTGAAATTAACCCAAAGGGCGAAAATGTTACAGCTTATTGAAAGTGATGCAATTTAACTGTGGACACCCTTTATATAAATAAAATTGCATATACTGACAAATAAGTATAAGTATATAGAATCAGCACATTAAATCAAACAAGTCCAGTTATTTGTAATTTTTTTTACATATGAATGGTAGTTGAAGAAATTACGGGTCCACACCACCGTTTTTGGCCCTTCAAAGAACGGAATAGTGAAGATTACAGGTATGTACAGTTTAATCTTTCCATTAGGAGGAACTGTGCGCCATAGCAAGTCCTGCACTGGTGGTGGCTTCCCTTCACATCACATCACATTACATCATATGGATGGTAAATGAAAAAATCCTCCAAGTTTGGTGCAAATTGGTGAATGCAGAATACACGTTTGCACTTTTCTCGGTCACTCGCGAACCCAGTGACTAATGTCATTTAGGCGATCTCGCCAATTAGATTGATACATCTTAGCACTGGACTTGATCTTAAAATCCTTGCTGTCCGACAAAGTACACTCTACGAAGTTACCATAGACATAACATAAAGGAATTATATTTTAATGACAGGTTTCCGAAAACTTCATACGGGTAAGTAATTAGGGATAACCCTATGCAATAGGGTATACACTTAAATACACTTAACGATGCGTTATTCAACTGCCGGAAAGAGTTGTGCCGTCGTGAATGATTGGGTAATTTCTATAAATAATTGCGTCAATTTAAATACATGTATAATTGTGTTATTGGTTTTTAATCATCCTGTGTGAAATACCCATGATAATCACCCAATCGATTTTAATTGACGGTTCCATTGCATAATACATTTTCTTCATACTGACGTGTGAGACAGTTGACACTGAGGCATGACGACGGCCTACCTATAGGCTGCTCTCAAATGCCATATAAATTGGGCAAAACAACTCATAATAACAACAAGTGGGTTAATATTTATTTGACATGGTTCTACGCCGTCCAAGTCACTTGGAAAACATTTCTTTTGGTATGATTCTGAGGTTTTGTAAAAATAATTAACAGTTGGTTTCAGACACATTAAAGTCAATTTTGGAAACAGTTATGTTTCTGATTTAAAAAAAGAGGGAAGTATTAATTATAACACACCTTGATTTCAGGCCGCCTCTTGGCTTTTCGTGTTGATGTTCATCAATTCTCGGGTTTTTTTATGATTGGAAAGATTCCAAAATCTTTACATCATAATTGAATGTGGTTTCTTCAGGACAGCTTTCCCTTAATCTTGTAGCGCTTCGAAATGGTGCTGATCTTTATAACTACTTATCTATAGTAATGAGGTTATTCAACACGCACTCAACCAAGTATGTACATAGTCATAAAAACGATGAGCTAATTGCAGCGTTTGTGACCCGGAAAAAGCTGAAAAATCCACAGATGAAACGTACCACATATTTATTTACGAACTAACAACAGACTCCGTCAGAAGCTAACCACGCACTGCTTAAATCTACCAAGCCTCTACTATACCCCTGAACTAAACTGAAAACATCACGGTTAAAACACAAACAAAGGGGACGACCACTCTACTTCGTACTCTTTGATACGAAAAACCAACCAATAAAATACATTTACGAATCTCAGTCGTGCACAAAGCACACTCACATGAAACTCGCCTAGGTAGGTAATTGAACATCTGCAAGTATTGTTCTCCCCACATTCTCGACAACCGACGACGATGTCTGCCTCCTGCTGATAGGTATGTGATTGCGTGCTACTCTCTGTGCAACGGAATCTATTGTATATCCTTGAAATGCTTGAATCGCACACACAACTCCCCCAAGAGCAGCCACTCTGCTGTAAGAACAAAATAAAAAAATCAAAGTGCTGCGCTAGCGAGTTATGAATGGTAGGTGGATTTAGGTGCTACAGTGTAGTGGTGGTTGTGGTCCAGTGTGACTACGCACGTTTCATCTGTTTTCAACATGCGCCAGAAAGAGTCAGGGTGACCACGGAATCACTCACCGCATGAACGATTGAGTCATGGACGAGTAATTCCGGGTAACATTTGCAACAGGGCAGTGGGGTTCACAGCACCAACTAACCTGACTATGCGAACGTAAAGTTGTATTAATTGTATTCAAAGGAAGATTTCGAAAAATAGAATTCTAAATAAAGTATTCAAGATACTTTTAAATATGCAGAATACTAAGTTGTAATATGATGCATACGAGTTGTTCATTCTGTAGTATGTGGATCCAACATTTTATATTGTAGATAGAATCTTACTTCAGTATTTTTTTTCGTGGACGGATCTCAAGAATTTTGGGTTTGAGACATTTTGTCGGGGTTTGGGTTTGGTGCATTTCGTCGAATTTCGACATTTAGTCGAATGACATTTGGTTGAAAAGGACATTTCGTCGAAATACATTAGGTCAAATAATACATATAATGTATGGACATTTAGTCAAATGAATTCGAATAGAAACTAATTCTGTTACAGTGCAAATGTTATGAAAATAAAGTCACCAAATAATCATAACATAATGAAAAATATGCACAGACATACATTTTACTATCATTTATTTTCAAGTATCTTATTCTTTAGTCATTTGTACTGAATTGCGTTTGTTCATAATTGTATTTTCTAAATTGCGTTTGTTCATAATTGTATTCCTATAATTGTTTGTATTATAATTGATGCTGATCCCGGCGTATAGGTTAACCTCCATACTTCTCACGCCAAAGTCACGGGTTCGAATCTCACCTCCGGAGAACTTTCGGAAATACCCAGAAGGTATTTGAGTAACTACGACGGGAGTATGAACCAGCCAAAGCTGAAAATCTCGATAATCAAGGAAATAAAAAAAATTGTATTAACTCAAATGAATTCATGATATTTTAAGATTTAAATGCCAGAAAATCTCTTATTATTATCATCGTTTCGTTTGATTCCGGAATGGCGCGCAAACGACCATCGATTTTTACACCAATCTACACGATAACCTAACGTCGGATATTCAGTTTCATTGTAAAGTTCTGTTAGAATCTGGAAAATGACCGCTGCAAGAATTCTTTTATAGCGATTTGTTTACCTAGGCGCCCACTTTCTGTTGTATAAATTTCACGGTGTTGCTTGCGGTGAGTTAACAGTTATTCAGATGGAAGCCGAGTGGAGAGAAAACTGCACACCCACGTACATAATCAACGTGATCCGCAATAAAAATCGCAAAAACGTTGAAAATCGCCAAATCAACCGTGTATGATGTGCTCAAACGCTTCAGGAAGCGAAAGAGTGTGGATCGAGTGCCTCAAGGTAAGCGTCGTAGTAGAACATATGACCGCAAGCTGAACCAGAAGTTGTTGAGAACCGTCAGAGCAAATCCTGGACTATCAGATAATGAAATCACAAAAAGATACGCTGCTGCTCGCGGTACCGTTCGAAGAATTCATTCGCGAGCAGGATATAGTTCTTATCGATCCAGCAAGGCAACCCAAACAGAACGCAGAGTTGCGTCACCAAAACTCGAGCTCGAAATTGTACCAGCAGGTTTTGACGAAGTACCAAGGATGCCTGCTCATCGACGATGAAACCTACGTCAAAATGGATTTCGGACAACTTCCTGGCCAAAAATTGTACATGGCGACGGCTGAAGGAGAAAAAAGTTTACTTTTATAGACAAATTTGCCCAAAAAACTGATGTTTTGGCAAGGGATATGCAGCTGCGGAGCAAAGACCAAAATGTTCGTGACAAATAAGACGATGGACTCGAAGCTGTACAAGAAAGAATGCTTTAAAAACCGCGTACTACCTTTCATTAGAGCCCATAAAGGTCCCGCGAAGTTTTGGACAGATTTGGCGAGTTATCACCACAGCCGGGAAGTCATCCAGTGGTACCGCGATAATAACGTAGATTTCATCGATAAAAACATAAATCCACCCAACTGCCCGCAGTTCCGGCCCATCGAGAGATTGTGGGCAATAATGAAGCGGAAGCTTAAGAAAAGTGGAAAACGGCTCGGGACGTGACTCAGATGACCAAACTGTGGAACAAATGTGCCAAGGAAGCTGACTCCGGAGGTGTGCAGCGTTTGATGGGAGGAATAAAGAAGAAAGTGCGAATTTTCACTAGAAACAAAGAGAAATGATTTGTATTGATATTTTTTCCCTCAAGCGAATTACATTTGTTTTGATGTATTAAACTTATTTGAACGTCAATCCGTTACCGAGATACAGATGATTTTAATATTTCGGATTCTAAATGGACATAGCTTTACGGTAGCTTGAATCTCAATCAAAACTAACTTGGGAACGGAACAAATAAACGTAACAAATTCACCGGATACGAACATTATTCGTTATTGAAAATGAAATTTAAATTCCTGTCACAATCACCTAAACAGGTTCAGAACTCAACTGAATGGCTAAGTAGCACAGTACGGTCATGATTAGTTGTAGTAACTTAATCATGACTTAGCAAGTCATATTTATGTTATCTCAACCGAATGGCAACAAGTGTACTACTAGGGTGGTTGGCTGTCCGTTAATTTCAAAATACCTCTGGATGTCCCGACGGTAAATCTTACTAAAGGTAGAGAGACGACAATCGGGAAGCAAGTTGGGTCGTCGAAAAATATGCTATGAAAATCAATCGTTCAGAACGAAACGGAGAACGATAGTTAAGGCAGCAGAATGTTTCGTGAACAACACGAAGCTGGTTTTGAATATCTCAAGGTATTTTGCTACGAGAAATGGGGATAAGATGGTGGTTGTATTGAATTCCAGAGACGTAAATTCCAACTCTGAAGAGATTGGCCCGAAAATGATGAGCTCAGAACCAACCGTGGCACTTCTTTTAGACACTAAATTGAGGAAAGAACAGTACACAAGAATCATGAATGCATCTCTGTCTCATGGAGAGACTTTTTTTTATCACCTTACCACAAAATGAGATATTTTAAAAGACAATATAAGTTGAGGCTAGTTATCCCTTGCATTATTTGATGAACCATTCCAAGTTATTCGAAATCAGCATAATGATATCAGGAACCCTGTTGTAACAAGGTGTGAAGGATAAAATGGTTGTAGTTTGGGGATTTTAATGGAGTTCTGATCAAGCTGATCTAATTAATTTTTGCTGATCTGATTAATTTATTTGCGGTTAATCTTCAACCAATGGCTTCTTCCGTCTCCAATTATACCGGATTGGTGAACTCTTCCTCTTCGAAATGACCGTGGTGGACTGATTAGGCGAGTTTTTAATGACGAAAAATTCGCGGAAAATGCCATTGTTTACGTTTGTAAGTTAAGCCCTAATGAAAAATCTTTGTCGATTTGACCACTAAAATCAAGTGAAAGTTTTTTTCTTCCCTCTGTCCAAAAAACAAAAACCTTGTTTTAAAAACACTTTTACAAGCGTATTAGTAGAACGATTTAATTGAAAAACTAGGAAAATTTAAATTACCAATTCACTTGATCGCTTTTAAAAAAACAAAACTGAAACACTTTCGTACTCTCACGCTAGGAAATTTCGTTTAATTCCACTACAGAAAGCTTTTCTTTTGACATATAGGCCTATAAGTGAAAGTAGGTTTTCTATCTGCAATGCTGGTAGTGAGCTAAATTCCTTAAGAATTAACCAAACTTGATCGTCACTAGAAACAGAATTTTTTCAGTGATTTTGAAGCAAAAAGTAATATTTTTTCATTATTTCGATCAAAAACTGAGGCTTACTTCGAAAGTGCATGGTGATTGGGTACTTGACGGTACTCCAAATAATCTAAATACTGGTAGCAGTGGTTTCAAAAAAACCGTTAAAATATGGAAATTTATTTCGTTTTTAAATTTTGTCGCACGCTTTAAGAAAAAGAAAATTTTGTATCTCGCTAATATGTAAATACATTATCACATCATGGTACTAAAATATTTTTTTTTTGATAAACTATTCACTATCACTTTCAAAGACACTAATCTTATGATGTTGAAGGAGATGTTCGCTCATCACCATGAGGCACCAAGAGTGAACAACAATTTTCCTAAAACATCTGCTATGTTTCCGAGCCTGCCGCACACTAGCGGAACTATCAAAAACTTTCTCTTCATATCTTTCAATTCTAGCCAAAAAAACATTGTTGTTCACTCTTGGTGCCTCATGGTGATGAGCGAACATCTCCTTCAACATCATAATCGTTACTTCTCGCACGGAGAATATATAAAATAACAATTAATGTACACTAATCTTGTTAAATCACCCATTTTCGCACAGTAAAAAAATGCGTTTGATAAGGCTCGATCCACTGTGTCATGAAATCCATTCGTATCTATTATTCGTAGCTATTATATATGATCATTCAAGCAATTCGTATCTATTATATATGATCTTCATTCGGTTGATCCCGAAATGCAAGACATGTTTTAAAGTTTAGAGTTCTTGGCTTCGCGTTCAATCACGTTTTCGTTGGTTTTCAGCGATAGCAGCATTTCACCAAAATCTTCCTGAAAAATGTTTGTTAAATCTATTGCAATTTTACAAAATAACATGTATAAATTTTAATTTACTGTTGCCATGGTCACCATTTGCTGCTTGATGCTGATTTTGTAACAGCAATCCGCTTTTATTTTTGCTGGTTTCATAGTTGTTGCACCGGAGCTAGGAAAACAGGTAAGATTTAATTAAAAGGGAGTTAAAGAAAAATTGACATAAAAAAAACAATAGGTCATGTTTTAATCATCTATGAAGTGAAATCAATAGCAATATTATCAAATATAATGATTTTGTGAGATAAGATAAAGTAATGACAAAAATTGAACTTTAAAATCAGAAACTAGCCAAACATCACACAGCGCTTCATGAATCAGATCAGCTCAGATTTGGAGAAATGTGGTGAAAGCCTACCACAGATTCCTATGCAGCTTCTTGTACACAAGGTACTAGATACTTCAAAATCATAAGAGCAGAAGAAAGAATCAACATGAAAATGACATATAAGACGTAATAATTAAAAGAATATATAACTTAAAGGGTGATACGGTCAAAATTTGGTCAATATCAACTTGACGTATTTCTTTCAATTTTGCATTTAAAAAACCTGAACACCCCTCATTTTGAAGGTGTGTGTGTGTAGAATGTTGCTCCTATTTTGATTTTGGAATTCACTCTTCAGTTGTCAAAATGCCGTCCAAGCAAGAAGAGCAGCGTATCAAAATTTTGCTCGCGCATCGCGAAAATCCGAGCTACACGCACGCAAAGTTGGCAAAATCGCTAAAAGTTGCCAAATCAACCGTTACAAATGTAATTAAAGTGTTTGGGGAACGTTTGTCGACAGCCAGGAAGTCTGGATCGGGGGGAAATCGAAAACCGGAAGACACCGGGAGACGACAAAGAGAGTTGCCGGTAGTTTCAAGCGAAACCCTAACCTATCTCTCCGAGATGCCGCAAATAAGCTGGGTGTATCGTCTACAACCGTGCATCGAGCCAAAAAACGAGCCGGACTATCGACTTACAAGAAGGTAGTGACTCCAAATCGCGATGATAAACAAAGTACGACGGCCAAAGCGCGATCCCGGAGGCTGTACACGACGATGCTGACGAAGTTTGACTGCGTGGTAATAGACGACGAAACCTACGTCAAAGCCGACTACAAGCAGCTTCCGGGACAGGAGTTTTATACGGCAAAAGGAAGGGGAAAGGTAGCAGATATTTTCAAGCACACGAAACTGTCAAAGTTCGCAAAGAAATATCTGGTTTGGCAAGCCATCTGTACCTGTGGCTTGAAAAGCAGCATTTTCATAGCTTCCGGGACTGTCAACCAAGAAATTTACGTGAAAGAGTGTTTGAATAAACGTCTGCTGCCTTTCCTGAAGAAACACGGTTGTTCCGTACTGTTTTGGCCGGATTTGGCATCTTGCCATTACGGTAAAAAGGCCATGGAGTGGTACACCGCCAACAACGTGCAGGTGGTTCCCAAGGACAAGAACCCTCCCAACACGCCAGAGCTCCGCCCAATTGAGAAATACTGGGCTATTGTCAAGCGGAACCTAAAGAAGACCAAAAAAACTGCTAAGGACGAGCAGCAATTCAAGGCAAACTGGCTTTCTGCGGCGAAGAAGGTGGACAAGGTGGCTGTACAAAATCTGATGGCAGGGGTCAAGCGTAAGGCCCGGCAATTCGGATTTGGAAAAGCGGTAGCCTAACTGAATATTTTTCCTGAATTTTATACTAATTGAACTTGAAAAAGAAATTTAATTTGAATTTTTAAATAAACGATTTCACCGATTTACACGCGTTTTTCCTTGACCAAATTTTGACCGTATCACCCTTTATGAGATAAACAATACAATTTTTTTTTAATATCTCAATGACATCACAAGTAATGGTAATGATTATTATAAAAATGAATGGTAATGGTAGTGAATAACAATGTCATATATGATAATATATATAGTAAAGAGGGATATTATAATATGAACTGAAAATTACATATGTGCCGACTGCTGTTTTGTTGCAATCGTAGACAAACTTGCGCATCCATTGTGAACCAGAAAACTTAAACAATGTATGACAGCCATCAGAGAAAAAATGAATTTTTAATTTTAATTTTTTTTTACAATACCTGATGACATGGAAGACCTCAAATACATCATGCAAAACACAGTACATCCCAAATTTCGATAATCTGAAACTAATGTATATGCAATAATATACTACTCTATTATAACAACAAAAAGTTAAAAAATGTATTTTGCCGCTATTTCCCGTAATGTTCTTCCATGTTATTAGGATGGATCTAAGGCAAGGATGATCCCAAAGCGCGCTGAAACTACGAACCAAATGTGAATAGTAAAATTCTCAATGTGACCTCCAGGCACACGATCCTTTGTAGCTGATGGAAAAACTACTTGATGTGAAATTTCCACAATGGATCTGACTCTTAGCTTCGGTTCTTGACCAAGAATCCCTACTGAGCCATTGCGGCACGACAAGCCGGACAGTTCAGCGCAAGGGGTTTTTTCATCTTCTGCTGGAACTCCGTGTAAAATTTTCATATTGCTCGAAACTAGTTCTCAAACACATCAACCTTGCTGTCACATGGCTTTCCCGAACAGTATAGCTAGCGCGATTGAGAAGAAAATCATCAAATTTAGTGGTTATTTCTTAGAGCGTATGTCAACGCATGTTGTGGCACTTATAACCAATGTGAAATTCAATTATTCGCTCTTATAGTTCTTAAACGCTAGTAAAATAAACAAAACATCAAAAGACTTCCGATAAATATCCATAGCACACACCTGTGCACACCCGTGTCCCACAACGATAACTGGTTTCAGTCTCGACGACCTGCGTCAACTATGGTGGCAAACGTGTTTAATAAACGAAAAAGTCAAGTTGATGGGAAAACCGTTGAAGCAAAAAAAACGAATGCTAATTCCAACACCCAACAGTCAAACACATCATCGTTACGAGTGGAATGGAGATGAGCCCCTTGCAGAACACACTCCAGACGACAAACACTGGAGAATAGAACCGGAAAAAAAATCGAGACAAAACAGCCATGTGACAGAGTCAACGTCAATCTTCTGTTCCTTCCTCTCCCGTTGCGTCGCTTCACCTGCAAGCAGGCTGCTTCAATGCTTCCGTGATGAGCATTATAGATGAATATGAACCAGTCAGCGCGTACATCCACTTTTTTCCTAGCCAGACGGTATTTTACGATGATACAATGTAACGTAGATAGACATGTGTGGCAATGTCTTCCCCATTGGAATTTCGCCCTAAGCTTGAATACAATGCAATATTTAGACATACAAGCTCAAATCATGTGAAAAATGTTCATTCTTAATCGGAACAATCCGTTCTACCGAGCAATTACATTTGATTCAAGTATGGATATTGTATTTCGAATGGATTGATGTTTTTTTCAAATGCTGGTAGCGTGCAATAAACAGAGAAGCTTTTCGTTCAGACCGAATTGCCGTTCGTGGCAGTTCTGTTGATTTCAACCGTGAAGGTCAGGATAATGCGTTATTCCGGCAGTTGTGCACCAACGCCCTCTACGACATGAGTAGATAGTTTACGCCTGCTTGTTTGAAGTCCGCTTAATTGGGGATTTTTCCGAACATTTTACTATACTGAATGACTGTCTTTTCATAGTGAAACCCTTTCAGACAGTGATATAACTACACCTGATTGCCACATACAGGCCCTAACTCTAAGCAGCTACCCCAGTATTACAACACAGATGCAAATTTGCATGATTATAGCGCCAAAACACATATAACCCACTCTCTTCAAGCAGCACCTTGATGCTTAAGCTCAGCATCAAAGCCATGTTCATAACACTCTCGAACCCGTCAGATGGTTAATTTCAATTGAACTACCTCCAAAAGAGTTTATTTTGGATAATATGATATGAGATGTTACATTACATCTACAATAGTGTGTATGCCTAGCTGTCGATTGTTTTTCATCTTCGTTTAAGTATCTTTCTACACAGCATTTTAGCGAAAGAAGAAGAAACATCGTTCATTCCACCGAGACGAAACACATCGGATCTCTTTCATATTTTTTGTTGTGCTTTGTTTCGTTCCAAGGCAAGAAACGGTACCACCAATCCAGCTTAATTGATTGAGCAAATTATGTAATTGGAAGGCGGGACAACGACAGCAAGAAAACTGATTTAAGCGCCAAAAAAACGGTAATTTCTTCGTTTGTTTGCAGGCTATTCAAGATGCATTTTTGTTAGATGCAGGTGTTGCTACGCAATACTATACGACAAATCATTGGTTGGATAGACATAACCAGTATTTTAGTATATTTTAGCGCAATCTTTCGCAAAATAACAAATCGATCCGATGCGACCTTCTTCGGTGTGCAAGAAACAGTTGTTGATTGGTCATGACTGTTCATGAAGGTCAACAATGGATGCTGAAATTCGGTCATTTGGAATATCGTAGAAAATTTCAAAATTGCTTATTCGATACGCACTGGTGAAGCAACTCTTTGTGTTGTCTTACTGGTATGAGATATTCTTCTTTCTTAACATGTCCAGCTTAATGCTTGCTCTCAACTTGTGTTCTAAGTGCATTGCTACAGTTGTTGGTCAATTAAATTTTTTGCTTTAGTATGATTTGGTGGTAAGTATTAGCATACTCTATGCCCAAAGAGTCGAGAAATATCCCTTAGAAACTCATAGTCTCATTCTAGTGCGAGAATCGAACCCAGACACCTCCACCATGGTGTTGCATTGTCGTTGCGCCTTCACCAGCTGAGCTAACGGAGCACCGTGGTATGAAATCTACTATTTCGAATTCTGGCCTTTAAGTCAATTTGCTGACGATAATGAGTAACGTTTTATTGAATAATTTAACGAACTGGAAGAGGAGTAACCAAATTTGTTACATACATATTTTACATCTGTTTTCTAAAGCTTTCCAGGTTGATGTTTTCTGTACATCTTGTATCTGGCATTGTATCAAACAAGTTGTCATGTTTAAGTTGTTTAATCAATTTTCATAAAATATTCTTGAACAGTGAAAATCCTTTTGACCCACTGTAATGATGATGTTTACCTTTTCAAATTTCATGATAACAGCATAATTGATGAACATAACTTATAAATCTACAGTACTGGACAAAATAATGTATGCACCTTCCATATTCCCAAAATTTGTCATATTATCCAGCAACTTTGAAAACTAACTATTAGATATCTTTGGACAAACATTTCAATTACATATAGTATTTTCGGAAAATTAATTGATTTGATCTTTGAGAGTAATATTTTCAACAAAAAACATGGTTTATTGGGTGATTATTTGTTTATGGAAAATAAAGTACGCTCTTAAAAAATTCATGACTTTTATTGCTTATTGCTAAAATCAATACTTAGTATGACCACCTCGCGCCTCAATAACGGCTTGCAGGCGTCGTGGCATACTTTCGACGAGATTTCGGATTTCGTGAAACTATTCGAAACTATGGAGAAAGCTTGGATGAATTTAAACCCTCATTAAATTCATCCAGTCCTTCTCCAGAGTTTCGAATACTTTGTCACGGTTGGTCACGTCTCCTTTGTCAACGTTTTGATCCAGAGTAGACCACAAATTTTCGATAGGATTCAAGTCCTGGCTTTGAGGTGGAAGTAGGCAGTGGTTTTGTGGGCAGTGTGCTTGGGGTCGTTATCTTGATGAATAGTAAACTTATTCTAAAACAATTAAATGGATCTACACCAGTTTCGTTAGGCCAAGAATTACCTACGCCTAGTGTGGTGGCCGAAAAAAAAGAAGTAACTGCTCAGAAAAAAATGGGTAAGCTGCAAAGACTAGCATGTCTTCCAATAACCGGGGCAATGCATAACACATCATCGATGGCGCTAAATGCCCTATTGAATTTACTACCACTTCATCAATTTATAGAGTTGCTAGCAGGGAAAAGTTTTCAACTAATGATACGAGAGCTGGCGGGATTCAAAATGGAAAACTTGTGAGCCATTTAGAGATCCTTAAAAACTTCCATTTGAATCCAGCGACAAACTCAATAGTAGACTGGATGCCGATGAAAGCAAACTATGAAATTCCCTTTAAAGTGGTCGCAACAAGTCGCTACTTATGGGAACAAGGTGGGCCAAGTCTGCATAAGGGCTCTAAAAAACAGATGGTTAAAAAATGAACAAGAAAACAGGATGTGGAGTGTTTGGTCCGGGGATAAAACAAGTTACTCCTATGGGACAATATCCAACATTATTTCAAGCGGAAATTTATGCAATTATGGAATGTTCTTATATCTGCCTTAAGAGAAAGTTTAGCTTCGCAAATATTTGTATTTGCTCAGATTTAAATGCTGTTAAAGCATATACATGTCAGTCAATGTTAGCTTGGAAGCGCATCCTATTATTGAAGCAATTGGCCAGTGGGAACGAAATCAATTTGTACTGGGTTCCCGGGCATTGCGGAATAGAGGGAAATGAAATAGCGGATAGTCTGGCCAGGAAGGGCTCCGACGCTGCGTTCGCAGGTCCGAAGCCATTATGTGGAGTTGCAGATTGTTCTCTTAAAATGGAGTTTAAGCAGTTGTAAATGTCTAGGGTACATGCAAAGTGGAATACCACAGATACATCACGACAAGCAAAAAGATTCATAGTACCGAGTGAGAAAAACACTCAAAACCTACATAAATTTAGAACAATAATCTGAGGATGATAACCGGTCTATTCACTGGCCACTGCCCTAGTTTCTCTGTTTGAAAGGCCCTCTCGACGGTTTTTAACGATGAGTTTGTGGACATCTAGAGAAATCTGTTTTTTTTTTCATCTTGTCGGATTGAATCGCACCTGATGTGATACATTAACAACAAACAAGTTTTTTTTACGTTTCTGTGCGGTTTGAGGGTAGGAAAGCAACCAAGATGCATGGTTGTGGTTGTAGTAGTGCGTACTTTATTTTATCCAGCTGAAAAGCGACTCATGCTGGCATTTTATCAAACTATTAAAAATATATACAAATAAAGATGTAATGATGTGGTATAAATTTTATAAATTAAAAATTCTTCATTTTATCTATAAATCCATAAATCCATAAAATGAAATATCTAATGCCGAAAATGTTATAGCGATTTGAATTTAACTACATCAGGTGTGTACTTTATTTTGTCAAGTACTGTACCTCTATCACTTCTATGACAAATAAACTTTGTTTTCTGCAATGAATGAAGTCTGCTCTAAGTACAGGTATAAAATATACTGTTACTGTTCTTTTGATCATCAATCGGTTAGCATTAATTTCATTAGACGCAATCTAAATATCATCTCTTATGAGGATTTTTTGTTTCACTTCTGTTATTATTAAGCGATGTTCAATCCTGATAGAAGTGGAGCAACCAATTTCGTCATTATTGAGGGTCCGATTTCTGCTCCGACCGGTCCACTGGGTTTTGTGTGTTCCGTCGTCCAATGTTAAATGCTCAGTCTGGTATTATGGTTGAAGACGGTGTTTATTGTCTCTACTTTGGAAAAAAAAAACTACCCGTCAAGCTCTAATTACTAATTTCATCAATTCATCAATATTAGGGTTGTTCTAGATCATCCTAGTGGGTCTGAGCAGTTCATATGTGCTTTCGGTTCATATGTGCTAATTTACCTATGCGACTTTTTGGAAAGTATCTTGTGAGACGGTGTGAATTTCTTAAAATAATATTATTATTTGTTGAATTGTGTGGTTCTGATTATTCTGAATTATCCGGAAGACTAGTTAGTAGCACAGTGCTAATATATTTAAATAACACTTTCCGAAATAGAGTCCTTCACCTAATTTCATAAGTTGACCACCATCACGATTGTTTTTATTCATCGTGAAGGCCAGGGCAGAGTTAATTTGTCAGGTCACAAGTACTAATTTGACCTGGGACACTCATTAGTCTTTCAATACAAAGCAGCCCTGACTTAAAGTTCTGTCCAGTTAGAATCCGGAATCACTTATTGTGTTGCAGCGGCACGGACAGTGAACGGAAATTTGTTCCAGCAGGTTTTGACGAAGTACTAAGGATGTGTGCTCGTCGATGATGAAACCTACGTCAAAATAGATTTCGGACAGCTTCTTAGCCAAAAATTCGACATGGCGACGGCACGAAGAGATGTTACTGTGATGTTTAAGTTTGCTCTTATGGAAAAATTTTCCAAAAAAAAAACACTGATGATTTGGCAAGAGATATGCAGCTGCGGAGCAAAGACCAAAGTGTTCGTGACGAATAAGACGATGGACTCGAAGCTGTACAAGGAAGAATGCCTCAAAAACCGCGTACTACCTTTCATTAAAGCCCATAAAGGTGCCGTAAAGTTTTGGCCAGATTTGGCGAGTTGCCACTACAGCCGGGAAGTCATGTAGTGGTACCGCGATAATAACGTAGATTTCATCGAAAAAACATAAATCCACCCTACTGCCCGCAGTTCCGGCCCATCGAGAGATTTTGGGCAATAATGAGGCGGAAGCTTAAGAAAACTGGAAAAACGGCTTGGGTCGCGACTCAGATGACCATAATGTGGAACAAATGTGCCAAGGAAGTTGACTGCGGAGGTGTGCAGCGTTTGATGGGAGGAATAAAGAAGAAAGTGCGAATTTCCATTAGAAAGAAAGAGAAATGATTTGTATTGATATTTTTTTCCTTATAGTACAGTGAATATGAATCATTTTCTGTTGGTTTGTTCCGTCTGTCCAAAAACCTACCACTAAGAAGATCTGTCTGCATGGCTGTGACAGGTTCCGCAAATGACTTACTTTTGTTTTTATTTTACTATACTGGACTGTTAAATTGAAGCATGACGATCACTAAAGTTGCCTAGCAGCTTTAGATTAAAATTATGTAAAATCTTGTTGCGAGTTGTTTGGGTGGAAAACGAACAAGTAGCTAGAAGAGCGCTACAAATATTGCCCTTATTTTAAAAGATTTGTGGACGAAGTCATGAAGCAGGAAAATATAGAGCTGAAGGAAAGTCATCCGAATTTCAAACGGAGCTTTTCGTTGGTATTTCTAAAAAGTGTTCGCTGTTATGGTTGATATGGTAGACGATAAGGTTCTGGGACCAAACCTAAATTTTGTCATCACGTCTGCAGCAATGGTCGAGTCGTTTCCCAAACCGAATCTCCTATGGCTCCGTTTCTTTTTGACAATTTGACAGGATTAGTTGAAGCCGCTATGGAGAAAATTGTTGAGCCTGAGCGTATGATAAAAAAGCAATAAAACCCCGATGCAATCCTTCAGTATATAAATTGCGAACTGTCTATGCCGTTTTCAAGCATAAAGTTAAATATTGTGTGGAAAACATGATTCTTCATGTGCCGGCATGTCAAGAGAAAATCCAACCCTTGACATGTGCCTCCCCCCTCCCCCCGACCAGTCATCACCCTTAAAAACCACTTCTCTGCTCTGAAATGCTATCACTGCTGTTCACTCTCGTGTTGGATCCTGGATCCACCCGCACAATCGATACATCCCATAATCTTGGCAAATTATCTCTCTTTCGTCTGTTTCGAATGAAAGTGAAAAGAAACATTCACATAAACCAACAAAGCCACCCCACCCCCCATTCCGATTGGCATAATGCAATATTGAACTATCACTCTTTTGCAACTCCACTTTGTTAGTGTATACGTGCTTAGTATATTATTGGAAATCCATCGAAAATGATGCATTATTTTCGTTTGAGTGAAAGTGCTGCGGTCAGTTTCGTTTTTTTCTTTCTTCTTATGTTTTTCTTATCTTGCATGTGGTGGATCCACGTGATCTGCGCGTAGGTTGGTATTTTCCCAAGTAGAGGAGAGGCATCCAAACAAACAAAGGCGAGACGAAGCGCAGAAAAAAAAACGCTTGCCTGTCCGTTGTTGTCTTCGTTGCTTCTTCGGTTTGATAAGGAGGAGGCTGAGCTATTTGGTTAGGATGGCGGAACGGTCAGGCGGGTATGGATGGGCTTGGCTGGGTATACATCTCGTGCACTACCGATGCGGGTAAGGTGCATTTTGAGCGTTTATAGCTGGATGAACATTTCAAAAGGTTCTATCAGTACTGATCGGTTGAGAGAATCTTAGTCACTACACACCGGTGTTGTATAGTCAGGAATGATTTTAAACCCGTCTTTCAAAATAATTTGGATGAAAAGAATCTTTAAAAGCAGATTAGACGTTTTAAAACGTTCGTCTCGAAGTATCGACAATAGGTTGGATTGTGTAAGTTTTTCTTTATTGCTTTTTTCTTTTGTGTTCATCATTTTTGGTTGTGCCCTTTGATGCAGACAATGAAAAATTCGTCTGACCGTTTGTTTTAATTTGCACATATTTCAGTGTGAGCAAATGTTTACTTGCATTATTTATAACACTTGTTCTGCCCCGATTCGGATAATAGTCATATTTCGACTTTAGATTTCCTATAGAAGAATTCAAGTTGAAGAAAGAAGGAGACACCGAGTGGTGATAAATCACCAAGCTCCCATGTTAAAGTATATGGCTTGTTCGCGATTAAATCTGGACAGATTAAATTTGGAAAACCGACGATTTTAAAACCCCCTATTTAAGCGATTAGACGCTTATTTACAGAGAAAAACGCATTTAAAGGATTCCAGAATCAACCTGATGGAAAATTTAGGTTCCGCAAAAAAAAGGTTGGACCAAAACTGGGGTACTGAAAATCAACGATTTTAAACCCCCTTTTTAAGCGATTAGACGCTTATTTACGGAAAAAACTCATTTAGAGGATTCCATAACCCATCTGATGGAAAATTTAGGTTCTGCAAAAAAGAATTGGGACCAAAACGGGGGTACTGAAAATCGACGAGCAGAACCTATGTTTTCCATCAGGTGGGTTCTGGAAATCTTTAAATCTCTTTTTCTCCGTAAATAAGCACCTAATCTTAAGCTTAAATAGGTGGTTTAAAATCATCAATTTTCGGTATCCCCAGTTTTGGTCCAAAATTTTTTTCTTGAACCTAAATTTTCCATCCAGGTTCTGGAATCCTTTAAATGCGTTTTTCTCCGTAAATAAGCGTCTAATCGCTTAAATAGGGGGTTTAAAATCGTCGTTTCCCAGTACCCCAGTTTGGGTCAATTTTTTTTCCAGAACCTAAAGTTTCCATCAGGTGGATGCTGGAAACCTTTAAATCCGTTTTTCTCCGTAAATAAGCGCCTAATCGCTTAAATAGACGGTTTAAAGTCGTCGATTCTCAGTACCCCAGTTTTCGTCCAATTTTTTTTTCCAGAACCTAAATTTTCCATCAGGTGGTACAACATGGACTCCATTCGCTTTATATCATTCCAAAACATCTTTGGCGTCGTGACAAGATCCCAAATCAGGCTAGAATAGCGAGGGAGCGTCATGGCTGCGTAGGAATGGTAACAACCGCTTCTTGAGGAATTCTTCACGGTATTTTTTCCTCGTTTACCGTGCAGGTAGTGATGAAGCTTTGGCGTGCTCGACCACAGCTGCATATTGCCTGCCAAACCAAATATTTTTTGGGAAACTTGGCCTATTTCTTCGTCCTGACATGCTCCTCTACGCCGTTCTATTGCCTGATAGTTTAGTAAGACATTCCGGGAAGCTTCTTAAAATCTTCCAGTACATATGTTTCATCGTCCATTATAACGCAGAAAAACTTCGTCAAATAATCGCGACACATCTTGCGAGCCCGGGATTTGGCCGTCACATTTTGTTTATCATTACGGTTCGGTACAGTTTTCACTTTGAATAACTTCATACTTTGCCGGTGCTTGGAAGTATGCCCGAAAGTTAGAGACATTTTTATTTTTCTAGCCACAGTACGTACCGCAAGATTCGGTCTCTTCTGCAATTTTTGCTTCACCTTCGCGTCCGTCTGGTGGTTCCTGAGATCCGTTTTTGGTCCGCTCCCAGCCTTCCTGGCTGTTGTCAAATGTGTATCGAAAGATTTAAGAACATTATGGACATTGCTTGCCTTGCAGGAAAACCAAGGTTTTTTTGCAAATTTCCTTACTGACGGATCCGGATTTTCATTGCTTTTCGCACTTGCTCTTCTTTCGACGCCGTCTTCGATCTAAAAGATTGTAGTATTACACAAAATTGATTTTACACAATGAACAGACACGTTCACGACATATTTCACGCGTTGATGAAGTATTTCCGGAAATATACGTATTTAGAGGTGTCCGGCTTTTGTCGCGAACAAGCCTTATGATTGTGTGGCAAGTACAATCATACCCTATGCCCAGGGAGTCGAAAAATTTTCCTTAACAAAATGTTCATATACCAGACCGGGAATCGAACCCAGCACCTCCAGCATGGTTTTGCTTTGTAGTCGCGCCTTTACCGACTAAGCTAAGGGAGGGAGCTAAGTAGATTTATTGTTCTTTTTCCTTTGCTCACTCGCTCATTCGCATTACCGAAAAAAGGATTGCGCGCTATGCCCGATAGAAAAAAAAAGTGCACAACGAAGAATCGACACAACCTTTCACAGTCAATGCTCGAGGCAGACTTCCCTTTACTGCAGACCTCGTACAGCCTAATTTGCAAAACGTATACATTAAGCTGTCTACCTCGAAGCCGAAAAATAATTGGATACCGCTTAAACCATCTGCCAAATAAACTTCTCACCAAATTGGGCATAGCAAGCATTTCAAAGCTGATATTCAACTTAATCATCTTCCAGGCCGGCTTCATCGAAGGACGGTCTACGATGGACCAAAACTTCACTTTGCGGCAGATCCTCCAAAAGTGCCGTGAATATAGAGTCCCAACGTCATCTATTCATCGACTTCAAATCCGCATATGATACAATTAACCGATATGAGATATGGAGCTTCCGGGGAAAAACTAGAAATTAGAAGAAAAATTAGTATTTTCCATTTAATTCCAACTACCTTTGCTTATCTTGACAGATACGCGTATTTCGTCTACAATGTGCAGACTTCTTCAGTGTCTCGTACTAATAACTCGACTTAAACTGAAGAAGTCTGCACATTGTAGACGAAATACGCGTATCTGTCAAGATAAGCAAAGGTAGTTGGAATTAAATGGAAAATACTAATTTTTCTCCTAATTTCTAGTTACAGGTATTCTATTAAACAGCTCAAACCCTCTAAGATTTTTCCGGGGAAGCTGACCCGACTTATAAAGGCTACGATGGATGGAACCCAGCGCTGTGTGAGGATATCGGGTGGATTATCGGGTTCATTCGAATTCCGCCGGGGGCTTCGTCATGGTGATGGTCTCTCTTGCCTCCTGTTCAACATTGCTCTTGAAGGTGTTATGCGCTGGCAGGCGGAACCGCTGGCAGGCGCAACCACGCTGGCAGGCGGAACCGAACCCGACAGGACCCGACTGGGCAGCAGTGTAACGATCGACGGCGATGAATTCGAGGTAGTCGATTAATTTGTCTATCTCGACTCACTGGTTACTGCGGACAACGATTAAAACCGTGAAATCCGGAGGCGGATTATCAGTGGAAGTCGTGCCTACTATGGGTTCCACATGCAACTACGGTCAAACAGACTTCCCGTACGAAATGCATCCTGTACAAAACGCTAATAAGACCGGTTGTTCTATACGGGCATGAGACCGCAGGTTTCTAACCATGTTCCTCATCCTCATCCTTTCTCATCCGTTCCCCCTCCCCGAAGACCGCGAGGACGTGGTACTGATCTATAAATAGAATGAACTAGTGAACTTGTACATTGAAGATGTGAAAGCTACTCCCAAGCTCCATCTATGTGGTTCGCTGTGCAATTATACTAGTTCTGTTCAGTAACGGAGAAGCAACTACGAAACGCACGGCCACGGTCGTGAAGCGGGGTTACATTGAGCGTTTTAGGTTGCGTTGAAAATTGATGGGTAGAAAATTTTATGTGAAGGAGGTGAACAATAATTCCAATAAATAATTTCATTTCATTGAACCAGTAGATTTTACTGGAAGAAGTATAACTTTGTTTATCAGGCACTCAAAACAATCATTCAAACAAACAAATAGTCATAAAGTTGCACTGACTGGTTTCATTACCATCACACCTTTTTTTTATTTTGTAAGCTATTGGCGTAATATTGCGTTTCATCGCATTCATTACATATTTTCTGTAGGGATTGATCCGAATATAAAGATTTTAACATAATATGCACCTCTTGAAGATTCAAAGAATTGAAATTTAATGTAAAAAAAAACTCTGATAAATGGCTGATAACGCGAATTCGTGTATCTGGGCTCATTGATGACCGCCGATAACGACACCAGCAGAGAGGGGCACTATGGCTGGCAATCGGGCCTACTTTGGAATCCGAAGGACGCTAAGATCGAACAAAATTCGCCGAACTACAAAGTTGACCATCTACAAGACATAAATTCGACCAGTAGTTCGATACGGCCACGAAACACGGACTTTGTTTTTGAACGGAAGGTGCTGCGTACGATCTACGGTGGAGTGCAGATAGAAGACGGAACATGAAGGAGGCGAACGATCCACGAATTGCATCAGTTGCGGGGAGAATCTCCCATCGTATACATCGCTAAAATCGGTCAACTACGATGGGCTGGGCATGTCGTAAGAATGTCGGACGACAGAACTGTTATAATGGTTATCGAAAACAAACCGACGGGTACAAGAAGATGATGCGCACAACGAGCAAGGTGGATCGATCAAGTAGAAAGCGACCTGCGGACTTTCCGTCGTGGTACAACCATGGACCGATTACAATGGAAACAACTTCTGTGTACAGCAGAGGTCGCACTGGCCTTTGTCAGATTAGTAAGGTAACATTTTACAAAAGCATTGTATTGAAAATAGAGTCGAAAGAACAACAATTGCGTTCAAAAATCTTGCATAAAAATGTGGAAAATCCGTATATGTCGCATGATGACATAGCAACATCACGCGAGAGCCGCTTGTTCAACAATAAGCAGCGTTGTAAAACGCGTCCGGGAGGAAACAGCATCAACATTGTACCAAAGGACTGTAATCCTCCGAACACCACAGAACCATTCGTCCATTTGAAAGATATTGGGCCATTGTAAAGCGGAACCTTGAAAAATCAAAAGGCAAAGAGGCAAATAATGAGAAAAATTTTGCTAAAAAGTGGAAAAATGCTTCCAGAAAGGTGACTGAGGTCACTGTGCAGAACTTAATAGATTGTATCAAACATAAAGTTAGAACATACGGATAAAACAAATCCGAATAATGATATATTGATGTAAATGAGTTCTAAATTAAGCCTTTGTTACGATGATTTTTTTCTGATTTAAAAATAAATAGAAATAATGTTATACTGCGAGTTTTTCTTTAGCTATATTTTGCTGTGCGCATACCTTACCCTTGCTTTTTATTTTAAAATTTTCATATAAATATATGAACAAATCACTCAACTGGTTGACAGAGACTTAAAACGTACTTGATTAAAAAAACAATAAAACACGCAAAGATGGTGTTGAAACATGAAATTATTAAGAAATCTATATATAAAAATGAATTTCTGCCTGTCTGTCTGTATGTCTGTCTGTATGTATGTATGTATGTATGTCTGTCTGTCTGTTGTGAAAATTTGTGTACAGGGATTTCTAGGGGCGGGAAAGGTTCTTATAATCGTGAGAGACCCCTCCCATCTATGTAAAGGGGGGCAGCCATACAAATGAAACACAAATTTCTGCATAACTCAAGAACTAATCAAGCAAATGGAACCAAATTTGGCATGCGGGGTTTTTTGGAGGCAAGAAATGTTTCTATGGTGGTTCGGAATGCCTTCCCCCTCTGGAAGGGAGGGGGGGGGTCCCATACAAATGAAACACAAATTTCTGCATAACTCAAGAACTAATTAAGCAAATGGAACCAAATTTGGCATGTGGGTTTTTTTTGATGCAAGAAATGTTGCTATGGTGGTTTGAAATCCCTCCCCTCTTTATAAGGGGGGGGGGGGGGGTGAGGCTGTCATGCAAATGAAACAATTTTTTTAACCAAACATGAGAATTATCCCTGCTGTTATGAAAATGTGAATGCGGGCGTTTTTGGGCCCGGAGAAAATTCTCATGATGGATGGAGACTCCTCCCCCGTCTTAAAGAAGAGTTCTCATAATAAAATACAAATAAAACACCAATATCTGCATAATTCGACATCTAAACAAGCACATGGAACCAAATTTGGCATGTGGGTGTTTATGATGATTAATTTTTTTTTTTGTGGCTGTTTGAGCCCTCTCCTTTATCTGGAAGGGGTGGCTTCCATACAAATAAAACAGAAATATCTGCATAACTCAAGAACTAATCAAACGAATGGAACCAAATTTGTCATGTGGAGGTTTTTTTAGGCAAGAAATGTTTTTACGATGTTTAGAGACCCCTCTGCTCTTTGGAAGGGAGGGCTCCCATACAAATGAAACACAAATTTCAACCAAACATGAGAATTATCCCTACTGGTATGAACATTTTTATGCAGGGATTTTTGGGGCCGGGAAAGGTTCTTATGAACCAATGAAACACAAAATTTCAGCATAACTCGAGAACTTATCATGCAAATGGAACCAAATTTGGTATGTGGAGGTTTTCGGAGGCAAGCAATGTTTCTACGGTGATTTGAGACTCCTCTCCTCTCCGGAAAGGGGGGGCTCCCATACAAATGGAGCACAAATTTCTGCAATTCCTCAATTAAATAGAATCAAATTTGGCATGTGGGGGTTTTTAGGCCGGATTTTTTTTCCTTGGTGATTCGAGACCCCTTCCTCCTGGAGAGTAGAGGGGGGTTTCTCTCAAACAAACGAAATAGAAATATGAACCAATGCTGAGAATTATCCATGCGACTAAAACAAAAAAAGGGGAATATCTCGGGTAAACAACATGTTCTGATAGAAGGTTATCCCCTTTGTAATCAAGAATTGGGGATGCTTGAGTTACTATTCATTCAGAACAAAAATAAACGCGCCAGTTCTATTAATTTTTCATTCATTTAGTTGCACGCTTTAATTAACATAAAAGCTTTGTTTACTTTTTTTTCTCATTGCTGCGAGAGGTTGAGATTTTAGAATAACAAAAGGAAACGATTGCCTATTTTGTAAATCACCTTCAGCTTTAGAAAAAAAGTGCAAGCAATAAGAGTATCAGCAAATCATGCCTACCTTTTCGAATCGATTCACCAAACGTATAATGTAAGCAAAAAACGAATTTTACAACCTTCAAAACACCTGCAACACGATCAGTTGCTTTTGCTCTCTCTATTTAGAAGCCTTAAGATTGTGTATGGGTCTGCTTATTAATTTTTTGTCTGGACATCGGAAAAATAGTCGTAGGACACCGGAAATGTTTCAGATACTTTCATAAAACAGACCCCACTTGTTTGAGAAAAAATATACCAAGAAAAACGTTGTGCTATTTGTAAACTGTTCACATACGCCTAATCCGCTAATACCTTGAAACGTTGGCCTTCATTTGGCGATGAAATGGCTTGAAGGGTTTGCACAATGTCCGATCGCGTCATCGTTCACCTTAAGATTAGTTCCGACAGACACATTTGCATGACTTATGGCGTCCGTTTATTCAGCTGTCTCTACTGCAAAGAATCGCTTCTTATCTAAATGCTCCACTATTGCACTTCGAAACTAAAGAGGTGAATCATCTATTTAAGGACACACTTCTTTATCTTTAAAAATCAAATAAGCTGGCAAAAAATCAATTTACTGCTAAATATTTTGCCCGTCCCTTGTAGGTATACATAGCGAAAGCGAGTAGATCAATGCAAATTGCCAAAGTTATACTCACTGAAATCATCAATGGTTGCAGTTCGCCCCATTAGGCAAGTTCTGTTGTCGAAATTGCCAATCAGCACATCTTGTTCGCGGCTTCGCTTTGACGCTTTGGCTCGGAAGAAATTTTCTGTTCGCTGAACTGGGGAAGAAATCGATTTAACGCAAAACCAGTGGAAAAATCATAACAAATGTTATCGGCAACACTTTCGACTACGTACTTTCTAGCAGGGAAAAATCAAATTTGTCGATTATTAGGCTTGGAGCAGCAGTTCAAACTGCGGTTAAAGTTGTTATTGATTTTCCGGGCACAATCTGGCTCCTTAATGGATGCATCTATAAATGTAAAAAGTTGTCGTTTTTAATTTAAAATTTACACTAATCACCAACCGATTTCCCTTTCTCTTGCAGATTTGCCGCGGTGCCGACCTTGTGATAGAGATTCCCGGCAATCTCGGTCTTGATGGCTCGTACTATCGTCTCGACTACTACCCACCGGTTGGTAATCCAGCACCAAACGCGACGATAGCGTCGCGCGACGTCGGCGATGAGATTCAGTTCTCCAATGGACTGCCCGGAACAAGGTACAACTTTTGGCTGTACTATACCAACTCAACCCACCATGATTGGCTCACGTGGACGGTTTCGATAACGACTGCGCCTGATCCTCCGGCCAACCTCTCGGTTGCGGTACGGTCCGGCAAGAATGCCATCATTAGTTGGAGCCCGCCATCGCAGGGCAACTACTCCACCTACAAACTAAAAGTCCTCGGCTTGTCGGACAATTTTTCCACGAACCAGACCATCACTGTTGAGGACAATCAATTTCAGCATGTGCTCAGAGATCTTACGCCAGGAGCGACCTATCAGGTGCAAGCTTACACAATTTTCGATGGCAAGGAGTCAGTGGCCTACACTAGCCGCAACTTCACTACAAGTAAGTTGTCGGTTTTTGTTTCGCAACGGTCACAGTTTTTTTCGAGGGTGAAATAGTACACAACTAACCTAGTTTCTCACAAGCGTGGTGAAAGGATTTACTAGTAACTAACTTTACTTTAGCTTTCGTTCAGTTTCCAAGGTCAGTCCGGATACATAAGTGATGTGATATAGTTATAGGTTCAGGCAAAGACAACGGCTCGATGCCATCAAGATGAGCTGGACAACAACAATCTCCTCAAATGGACAGCGGATGTTTCAATTGAAAAGCATATGCACACATATATTTCATGCAGCGATGATGATATATGCACACCACGTCGTGTACATTCATGCGGATAATGCTTAGCCAGTTCACTTAGTCGCAATTTATGTTTCTTTTTCTCTCTTCCTAATTCGTAACGGGTTACTGCTAACACTAACACATAACTCACTCGCACTATGGGGACAACTTTTTTCTGCAGAACGCTATCGGCATAAAGATCTGTTGGACATAAAGATTCTGCGAGGTAATCATAGTTGCTAATCAAACTGCATGCCCACAATAAACATTTGCAAACGCACACTAAATAGGCTGTCAAGAAATATGTTCCCATAAACGTAAATAGGGTTGTTACAAACAGTTTCTGTGTTCACGAGTGGCTTGGTTAGTAATAGGTGCAAATTGTTCTTTGTTAGTGCTAAATAATTTATTTTCAGAATTCCCAGCCAATTATATTTTATATCGCTTTCGTTTTCTAGAATAAGAGATTCTTTTGATTTAATAATCCAAATTCAAGAAGTCCTTTTGGTTAAACTTGTGGATTATTTTGATAAGGCATTTCTTCAGTTACTTAGATCACAAATGTGACTTTCGCTAGATATTCTAGAAAATACTACACTACCGTTTCATTTTACTCAAGTTTTGAGTACAATTGTATACTATCTCTTTTTCTCTCGAGGAAATGTTACTCATTTTTCGTAAAAAGTGAATCTACTCAAAAATTGAGTTGGTCCACTTTTTAACGGAAATTGAATGAAAAAATGAAACGGGAGTGTAGATCAGTAAATCAGTAAATGACAAAACTAAAGTGTTTTTGATTTCGTCGAAACTTTGCAAACGTGTTCGGAATAACAGTATTAGAAAAGGTGTCTGAGAAGAAATGGCAGGGAATCAAAATGTTCATGAAAAACAAATATACACTGAAAAAAAAATTGAAAATCTTATGTTCCCGCGGGTTTCGCGTAAGTGTCTCTGCTTACGGGTCCGCCCCACCGTTTTTGGCCCTTCATACAGCGTTACTGTGAATGCAAACCTGTAACTCAATTTGATCTTGTTATTACGTGAAATCAAAATGTCCATGAAAAACAGATATACACTGAAAAAAAAATTGTGTACATATAACTAACAGTCACATCAAAACAACTATTTAGGTTTACCAATAGCTGGGTATACTTAGGGCCTGTTCATAAACCACGTAGACTCATTTTTGAAAATCTCGAACCCCACCTCCCCCCTTGTAGACTTTTCTCCACATAAATTTTTAAATCGACCAAACCGCCGTACAGTGGGCAAGAACTGATAAAAACAAAGAAAAAATCTGTACCTTTTGTCGCTTTTAAGCGCGGCATGAAAACAAAGCCATTTCCGCTTGGAAATTGTCTAGGGAATCGAATGGAACTGGTTTCAGACACCGCACGGATATTGTGGCAGTTACGGAGCTTATTTTACCCCACTTCCCCTTATATTCTTGAATAATTCATGGACATCTTTGCATGGAGAGGCTTAAGATCAACCAAATAGTGCCAATCCAACGTGAAATTTCCTGGAAAATCGAATAGAAGCAGTTTCAACTACCACACGGCTCTGTGAACGAAGATATGGCTGGTTTTACCCCACTCCCCCTTGTATTCTTGAATAGTTTATAGATATCTTTGCTCGGAGTGGCTCAAGATCAACCAAATAATGATAATCCCATGTAAAATTTCCTGAAAAATCGAATAAAAGTTATTTCATCTACCACACAGCTCTGAACAAAAATATGGCTCATTTTACCCCTCTTCTCCTTATATTATTAAATAATGTATAGATATCTTTTCTCGGAGTCGCTCAAGATCAACAAATTTGGACTAGTCCAATGTGAAATTTCCTGGAAAAACCGAATAGAGGTTGTTTCAACTACCGCAAGGCACTGTAAATGAAGAAATTGCTGATTCTACCCCCCTTCCCCTTGTATTCTTGAAAAGTTTATAGATATCTTTGATCGGAGTGGCTCACGATCACCCAAATAGGACTAGTCCAATGAAAATTGGAGAAAGTGGAAGTTCGAATACCGGGAATATGGCACTGAGACTCCTTGATCAACCTGAGATATTTGCAAGGTTTCTCAACATCAATGTAGAGCTTGTAAAGAATTTACAGTTAAGACAGCTGTACGAACGTATTGAAGTACAAATTATGGATGAATCTTCATTTGTGAAATGGCTCCCACCAAGAATCCTTAAGAATAAATACCTGCCGGAGGTTGTTGAAATTCTGGTAAGCCTTCTCCTTCAACATTTTTTTTTTCAATGTAGCTTTAGCATGGTCAGAATCCAAAATGTCGTATTTAGCATACACAAGGGGTCTTGGAGTTAAAATCAGGAAAACTCAGGATGAACATTTCGAAGCTCTAATGAATGAATATGTGGCCATTGAAGCAGGTGAGCTTCCAAGCATGTCTTCCAGTGTGGAGATTTGCTCAGATGGTTATTCCAGTGATAGTGACAAGATGATAACAATGAAGACAGTAGCGATGATAACAGAAGTAATTCATAGGTACCTACTACACCGACGATAGTGACGATGTAAACTGAGGTGGTTATGAGAATGACGATGAAATATTGAAAATAAATATAAAAATGAATATAGCGAGAGAACTTTTTGTATTAATCAAAGTATTCGCGAATCAATAAAATTCGATTTTCTAGAAAATTACACATAGAACTAGTCCTATTTGGTTGATCTTGAGCCACTCCGAGAAAAGATATCTATAAATTATTCAAGAATACAAGAGGGAAGTGGGGTAAAACCAGCCATAACTTCGTTCACAGAGCCGTGTGGCAGTTGAAACCGTATCTTTTCGATTTTCCAGGAAATTTCACATGGGATTGGCACTATTTGGTTGATCTTGAACCTCTTTGTGCAAAGATGAATATACATTATTCATGAATTTAAGGAGAAGTGGGGTAAAATAAGCTCTATAACACCACAACCATATCCGTGCGGTGATTGAAAGCAGTTCCACTCGATTCCCCAGATAATTTCCAAGCGGAAATGGCCTTGTCTACAAGCCGCGTTTAAAAGTGACAAAGATTTCAGATTTTTTTCCTAAGATTTCATCAGTTCTTGCCCACTGTGCGTCGTGTGATTAATAACAATAATGATGAAATAATCTCCTATAATTTTCAAAATACTGGTCCAATCGTGTGAAAGCCAAAGAAAAAGTTGTAACAACATTCATGTTTGTTGAAACAAATATAGTTTTGGTGATAGACCATCTCGAATAACTTATGACAAGGGTGTGTATCTTTAGTTTTTAGCCACTCATTAGTATGAACATTTCGTTTAGAAATTTGATATTTCCCCTCCTCGCAGCTATCATTCCCTTCGATGGATTATTTTCCAAATGAAGTCGGGGATTTGATCACTGTTCTGCAGTGGAATTGTCAAAGTCTTGTTCCACAAGTGGAATCTTTCAAATTTTTAACTCACAATACCGGTTGTGATGCATTCGCTCTTTGTGAAACATGGCTCTCTTCTGAAATCTATCTTCCAGTTCATGATTTCGATATTATTCGTCTTGATCATAGAAGAAGTACTTTTGGAGATCAAAAAGTGCTACTCCTTCTATAGAGTGAATTTTTCTCAAAGTCTAGGTATTGAAGTTGTCGCATGTCAGGCAGTTATTAAAAAAAGCCTTTGCATTGCTTCTGTGTATATTCCTCTTAGATTAACCAAAAAGCACTTACAGACATTCGTTCGGCCCTTCCTGCTCCCCGATTGATCATGGGAGATTTTAATTCTCACGGTACAAGCTGGGGAGAACTGTACGATGACAACCGGTCCTGCTTGATTTTGACCTCTGTGACAACTTCAACATGACAGTTCTGAACAATGGAGAAATAACACGTTTAGCGGGTCCATCCTCAATTGGCAGTAGATTAGACCTCACACTTTGTTCGAATTCATTTTCGTTGGATTGCACATGGAATGTGATTCAAGATCCCCACGGTAGTGATCACTTGCCCATAAAAATTTCGATTGCCACCGGGCTCAATCCGCCGGAATCTCCAACCTGATCTTAGGCAGCGCTCTTCAAGCTCAAACTGGACCAGTTCCAGAAACGTCATTTCGCAGGAAACCTCCTTCTCCATGATGGGATCAGCAATGCACCGAGGTTCACAGTAAAGAGTCTGACGCGTTTAAAGTTTTCCGTAGGCGGGGATCACCTGAGCACTTCGAAGTATACACGGCTCACGAAAGCAAACTTAAGAGCCTCATCAAGGCCAAGAAACGCGGATACTGGCGACGGTTCGTGGATGGGCTATCGCGTGAAACGCCTATGAATACTCTTTGGAACACGGCGCGAAGATTTCGTATCCGAACTACGAACAACGAGATGGAGGAGTACTCGGACCAATGGATCCTCAAGTTCGCGCGAAAAGTTTGTCCAGATTCTGTGCCGGCACGGATCATTCCTTGCAAAACTGAGAATTCGATAGAGGTTATGGATAGAATTCTCTCTCGCACTCTTTTCGTGTGGCAATACGACTCCAGGGGCTGACAGATCAAGTTCAACTTACTTAAGAACCTCCCAGACGTTGCAAAGAGGCGCATGCTGCACTTGTTTAATCAGCTTCTGGAACTCAACATTGTACCGGATCATTGGAGACGGGTGAGAGTTATTGCCATTAGAAAACCTGGTAAACCCGCGTGCGACCACAACTCCTATCGACCCATCGCGATGTTATCTTGTATTCGAAAGTTGTTGGAGAAAATTATCCTTTTCTGCCTGGACAAGTTTGAGACGAACAACCTGCTTTCAGATACTCAATATGGTTTCCGTAGGGGTAAAGGAACAAACGACTGTCTCGCGTTGCTTTCCACAGATATTCAGTTAACAAATGGCTTCTGTATTCTGTATTCTTGGCTTGATATCAAGTGCGCTTTTAAGTCGGTATCTGTTGAGGTACATTCACATAAACTCAACGTTTGTGACTTTTCTCCATTAATGAATATTTGTTGTACAATTTGCTGTCAGAGAAACATATGAGCTTTTCTCATGGAACCTCTAAAGCTTCCCGATTTAGCTACATGGGTGTCCCCCAGGGATCATGTTTAAGCCCCCTTTTGTATAATTTTTATGTCAAAGACATTGACGCTTGTCTAAGTGACAACTGCACGTTGAGACAACTTGCAGATGACGGCGTAGTGTTTGTCACGGGACCCAACGGGGTCGATCTGCAAGGACCCTTACAGGATACCTTAGACAATTTGTCTACTTCGGCTCTCGAGCATGGTCCGAATTCTCTACGGAGAAAACTTAGTTGGTAGTTTTTCCTAGGAAGGATAACCCACCACAACGAAGCTTCAAATTTGCGGTACACTGATGACTCATTCCATGTCATTTAAATATCTCGGGGTCTGGTTCGATTCAAAGTGTACCTGGAGATCCCACATTGAGTATCTTAAGCGAAAATGCCAGCAAATGATCAACTTTCTTCGAACAATTACCGAAACCTGGTGGGGAGCGCATCCAATATCTTCTAGCGTTGTACCGGCAACGATTTTGTCTGTTATAGAATACGGTAGTTTTTGTTCTCAGTCATCGGCTTGGTCGCACATCATAAAACTGGAACGTATTCAGTATCGGTGTCTTCGTATCGCGTTAGGTTGCATGCACTCGACTCACACCGTGAGTCTTGAAGTAGAAGACTCTCGGATCGGTTATCGGAAATGTCTCTCCGGCTCCTCACCAGGTGTGAAGTTTTGAACCTTCAGGTAATCGAAAACTTTGAGAAGCTTCTCGAGTTGAATCATCAAACGCGCTTCATGGCTTTGTACCATTTGGACATAACACAGGATGTCGGCCCTTCGCCAAAAATTTCCAATCGTGTTTGCTTCTCCGACTTCGACAATTCGGTTCAATTTGATCTATCCATGAAGCAGGCGCTTCGTGGAATCCTAGAGCATCATCATCCTATGATTGCTCCTGTTATATTGGCTGCAAAGAGTCAGCAGGCTTTGGTATATTTAATGAAATTTATAGCGCCAATCGTAAGCTTCAAGCTCTTTGATCCGTATATGTCGCTGAATTAGCGACAATACACTTCCGGATCAGTATTTAATTTTCACGGATAGTCTCAGTTCTATAGAGGCTATTCGTTCCTTGAGGCCGGTAAAGCACTCCTCGTATTTTCTCATGAAAATTCAGGAGCTTCTAAGTGCTTTATGTTCGCGTTATATTATCATCACCTTTGTATGTGTCCCATCTCATTGTTTAATTCTGGGCAATGAGAGAGCGGACTCGCTTGCAAGGTGGGCGCTATGGAAGGCGATATTTATAATCGACAAATCGCCTTCAATGATTTTTTTCCTATTTTCCGTCAAGAGTCACTCGTCAGCTTGCAGCATAAATGGAGTAAAGAAGATTTGGCAACATTGTATCATCCCAAAAGTTTTGAAGGAATCTTAGTTTAGGGAAATGAATGTGGTTCTAGACTTCATTCTCATGTCCAATCACTATTCTTCGCCTCCCCTTCGCGTTGGGCTGAGCGCCAGCAATCTTTGTGAATGCGGGCAAGGTTAGCAGATCACGTAATTTGGTCATGTGCTGAACATCGTGGAGTCGGATGCTTTATGATTCCGTTCGAGCTCGAAAAAGACAACCCAATGTACCGGTTCGATCCATCTTGGCTGTACGCGATCTGGAGTTCTTGGAGTTCTATTATATTGTAGTTTGATTATTCTTTGTGTTTAGTTTTAATTATTTTTGTTTATTTTTATCGAAAATAAAAGTTGCATAGTAGACGGTTTAGAATTGAAGATATGTGTGTTATGTAAACCATACTTTAAATTCCCGCCCATTTTCCCATCCGGTTTCCTATTAATCTCGAGAAGACCGCGAGTAAGTAATCGGTTCTACTCCACTAACATTATTTTTAAGATAACTGTTTTATATAGAAATGAAAACTTGGCTCTTTAACGTTGATTCGATTGAGCCTGTACAAATTAATTAACTTGTTAAAAAAAAACAAATTGATATAGAATCATACTTTGGCATTGATTAACTTTTGATAAACATAAATTAATTTAAGGAAAATCTTTCAAAGTTGCTGTTAGGAAATCTTTTTTAATAATTTTTAAAAGAAAACAATGCCTTTTTTGTCCAAATTTTACAATCAAAATTAAAAAAAAAATGCTTATTTTAGGAATTTTTGTTATGATTTTTCATATATTTTTTTTTCAGTGTATGGCCTTTTCTCTACCATTTCTTCTCAGACACTTTTTCTCTTAACGGCATACGCTGAAGCATTCTCGACGGCAGCAATTTCTTCAACATTTAGAATTGATATAACTTTGATTCTGTAATATATCTTGAATATTTAATCATATCAGTTTGTATACTTACTTGCTGTGTGCAATCTGATAGTGTTCGATTCGATGTTCATTCACTAACAATCGAAATTTATCAATTTGAAATTGCGATATAAGTTTGCGAGAGGGAGATAAAAGATAGGAAAAAATACATGGAGCAGCGATTCACCTTAAACAAACGATTTCCAAGTTAATGTTTTCCTCAAACTGTTGTATCAAAAACGCATGAGCCATTTTCAAAAGTTGAGTCTCTTGAGTCCGAAAAATATATCCTTACACTCAAACAAATCTACACGTTATTTTCATGTGAAATTTCACGTAACTTTCACATGAACACGTAAAGCCTAGTATGCAGCTGACAAGTAAAGACTTGAAGTAATTTTTGCCATTTTTACCGAAGTTCTATTGATAACTGCTTCAGTATGGGTGAAATGTCAGTTATTCTTGCGGAATAATCCAACTGAATATTATTTCGCAAGAAAAAATGACAGCCCCATTAATATTATCTGGGCAGACGTTACTAACGTTACGAAGTTTGTCCTTCTTGTCAGCTGCATACGAGGTAGTTACTTTCGACAGTAAAAGCATTTCTTGACCATTACTTGTCCTATCCTAATGCACATTACTTTTGAGCTGCATACTAGCCTTAACTAAATATTCTTCAGTAAAACAGGTAAACATTACGCGTTAGTGAATTGTACGTAAATATTCAGATAACATTTATGTGATTTTCACGTAGAATGTAGATCTACTTGGAAATCACGTAGCTCTTACGTGAATTCCAGGTGTTTATTACTGGTTTTAACAGTGGAAAAAAAAATAACGTGCGTTTCACGTGGAAACAACGTGTCGATTTTTTTTGAGTGTATGTCAAAATACGTATTCTGTTATTCTGAATATGTTTGCGAAATGTCGTCCAAATCCAAGCGACCCGACATTTTATGGTCAGTTTCGCCTGGAACTGCTCTTTATGTATGCTCTTTTCGGCAGACCTATTACCTTGAGTTAATGCTTTACTACGGAGGAATCCAGGTAATGCAAAAGTGAGGTTAAACGTCGTAGATGGCGCTCGTGAAAAATGTGTTTTCGAGCTGTCTAGGCAAAGTAACTGGTGATAAAAAGAGCAGATAATCGTTGATTATGACGATCCTGTCCAATTCTAAACAGTTTATAGAATAGCCAAAAAGTATTATCAATGGCAGTTTCAGCTACTACGATGTTTAACCTTACTTTAGCTTAACTTGGATTCCTAAATTGGCTCAATTTGGATTTTGTATTCTCATGTAACTTCTAATCTATCGAAATTCCTAGCTCTCATTACAAATTGACTATTAATTTGGTTAAATTAAATAATGTTCTTCTTAAATATTCTTCCATTGAATGCACCTAGTCTGCTGTAACAACCCTATGTTCCTCGTACTTCTTCTTTGATTGTAAACTAATCTCTCTTATACCCTTCCAACAGAACCCAACACACCGGGGAAATTCATCGTGTGGTTCCGAAATGAAACCACCCTGCTGGTACTGTGGCAGCCACCGTACCCCGCAGGAATCTACACACACTACAAGGTATCCATCGAGCCACCGGATGCACTGGGCAGTGTCCTATACGTACAAAAAGAAGGAGAACCACCCGGACCGGCCCAGGCGGCCTTCAAGGGACTTGTGCCAGGTCGAGCCTATAACATTTCGGTACAGACAATGTCCGAAGATGAGATTTCTCTACCCACTACGGCCCAATACAGAACGGTTCCTCTGAGGCCACTCAATGTTACCTTCGACAAGAAAACCATCACAGAGAACGCTTTCAAAGTTATGTGGGAAGCACCGAAGGGTATCAGCGAATTCGACAAGTATCAAGTGTCCGTGGCAGCTGCAAGGCGCCAGGTGCAAGTGATGCGAAACGACAATGAAAATATGGCCTGGTTGGAGTTCAAAGACAGCCTCGAACCTGGTAAAACGTATCAGGTTGTTGTGAAAACATTATCCGGCAAAGTGACGTCTTGGCCTGCGACGGGCGAAGTCACACTCAAACCACTGCCGATAAAGAATCTCTACTCCTTCACGGATAGCAAAACGGGAATCATAACGATTTCGTGGAGTCCGGATGAGGCCAGCACACAGGATGAATACAAAATTAGCTATCACGAACTGGGATCCATCAATGGAGACTCAAGCACCATGAACACGGACAAAACAACCTTCGCGTTGGAATCTCTACTGCCGGGCCGGAACTATTCCATTACCGTGCAGGCCATTTCCAAAAAGATGGACTCCAACGAAACAACCATCTTTGTGGTGACCCGTCCTTCGTCTCCGATCATCGAGGATTTGAAATCGATCCGCGAAGGTTTGAACATCAGCTGGAAGAGCGATGTTAACTCACGCCAGGAAAAGTACGAAGTCACCTATACTCGAAACGATACCAACGACGGAAAAACAGTACTTACCACCGAATCTAGGCTAGTATTTACCAACCTCTACCCGGGAGCTGGCTACGAAGTAAAGGTGTTCGCCGTGAGCCACGGGCTTAGAAGCGAACCGCATTCCTACTTCCAAGCAGTTTGTAAGTATTTTTCAATTTAACTGTATATTAATTTTGACTAACAAACATTTCCAATTAAATCTTGTAGATCCCAACCCACCGCGTAACATGACAATCGAAAAAGTAACAAGCAACTCTGTCCTCGTACATTGGAAACCCCCAGAACGATCTGAGTTCACCGAATACTCCATCAGATATCGCACCGAGAGCGAAAAGCAATGGATCAAACTCCCGTCGGTAAAGGCGACCGAAGCGGATGTAACGGATATGACTCCTGGCGAAAAGTACACCATTCAGGTGAACACCGTCAGCTACGGAGTGGAAAGCCCCAATCCTCAACAGGTTAATCAAACGGTACGACCGAATCCGGTGTCCAACATTGCACCGCTGGTCGACTCCAATAATATCACACTCGAGTGGCCCCGACCGGAAGGTCGCGTAGAAACGTACATCATTCACTGGTGGCCAACCGAGTTTCCGGATCAAGTCTCCGATAAAAATGTATCCGAAGTTAATACAAGTAAGTTTTCCTTAACGGCTAATCTTGTCAACTGGTAAACCTCATAAATGTTTCGTTACAGTTTTCCCCTACCCCGGAAGTTTGGGTGATGATGACAAGCTGACTGAAGAAACACCAACAGTTCGTATCCTCATAGGAGATTTGATGTCCGGTGTTATGTATAGTTTTAAAATCCAAACTGTTTCGTACGATTTAACGAGTGATGTTACCAAGCTTCAAACACGCACAATGCCGCTTATACAATCCGAAGTATTGATCGTTAACAACGTACAAATGCGGGACACCGTTACGTTAAGCTATACCCCAACTCCACAGCAGTCTTCCAAGTTTGACCTGTATCGATTCTCGCTAGGAGACATCAACATTTCAGATAAAGAGAAACTGGCCAACGATACCGACCGCAAAGTCACTTTCACTGGTCTCATACCGGGTCGATTGTACAACATCACCGTTTGGACTGTTAGTGGAGGTGTAGCTAGTCAGCCGATCCAACGGCAAGATCGTATGTATCCAGATCCGATCACAGAACTGAATGCCAGTAACATAACCGATACGGATATCATGCTGAACTGGGACATTCCGAAGGGCGAATACAATGCGTTTGAAATTCAGTACCTCAAAAACGATTCGCACTACGTGCAGAATCTCACCGTGAACAATCACATCACTATCACCGATCTTAAACCACACCGCAACTATACCTTCACCGTAGTGGTTCGTTCTGGCACCGAATCTAGCGTACTGCGCAGTAGTCTGCCAGTATCGGCTAACTTCCAAACGAAGGAATCGGTTCCGGGACGCGTAGACAAATTCGCACCCATCGATATACAACCTAGCGAAATTACGTTCGAGTGGTCTCTTCCACCGAACGAGCAGAATGGAATCATTAGACAGTTTACCATTACGTACGGACTCGATGGATCGCAACATACCCAAGCTAAAGACTTCAAGCCAACAGAACTTCGCGGCACTATTAAAACGTTACTTCCAGGAAAAACATACATTTTCCGGATACAAGCGAGAACTGCAATCGGATATGGACCAGAGCAGATGTGGAAACAGAAGATGCCGATTTTGGCTCCTCCTAAACCAGAAACGCAGGTCGTTCCAACTGAGGTCGGCAGCAGTGCCACGACCATCGAGATCCGGTTCCGTAAGCACTACTTTAGCGACCAGAACGGTGTCGTTACCACCTACACTATCATCATCGCCGAAGATGACAGCAAGAACGCTTCCGGCTTGGAGATGCCCAGCTGGTACGATGTGCAATCGTACAGCGTTTGGCCACCCTATCAGGTGATCGAACCATACTACCCATTCAAGAACAGTTCGGTGGAGGACTTTACCATCGGAACGGAAAATTGTGATACCCGCAAGTCGGGGTACTGCAATGGGCCGCTGAAGTCGGGAACAACCTACAAGGTCAAGGTTAGGGCCTTCACGGCGCCTGACAAGTTTACCGATACGGCCTACAGCTACTCCATCAGAACAGGTATGTTTGTTGTGGGGGTAGATTTTCCTCATCGTGCTGGATGGAAACGGAGACTGTTTATCGGAAAGATTAGCAACTTATTCAAAAGTCAGGGAATGAACCATGTTGATAACAAGGTGACAAAGAAATGTTTAAGCATAAATCAGTGTTGCATGTCTTGTGGTAAACAGTCTTCGATTCAGCTTTGCACAATATTATTTACACTGCCGTAAAATTTTGATCATGTTTTGTTATGTTACATACTAAGTTACACATTGTTCGCTAAAAAAGGATTTGTGCGTTCATAAAAACAACGCAACAAAACAGTTCGATGGTGCGCACATTTTCGCTACTTCGCTTATCGCTGATTACCTGAGCTAATTCTAAAGGGTATACCGTTTAAAATTCGCACACACAAAATTCATTCTCAAAACTCGAGTTTTTATCCTATAATCACCACATTTTCAGGTAGTAAAAGAGTAAAAAGTGATAGAATGTATTCCGGCGAAAGATGGTGGCCGTTATCAGAAGAAAAATTAAACTTGCCTTGGACTGGGCACTGAGCGCAGTGCTGTCCAAGTTCCCGTGCTGCGAAACACGTCCTCGTCCTGGTCCTCGTTCATCTCGTCGTCGATTCTGGAGAGTTTCAAACTTTTGAGGCAAGACACTGTATGACACCCTAAAATCTGCATACTTGCTGGGAATCGGCGCTCCCTCACGCTGCGCCTCATCGTAGGATGCTGAGAAAAATGCGAGCGGAGCGCAAGCGGTTGTTGCGGATGCTGTGGTTCTTCTAGCACACTGAAAGGGGTGACGGAGATGCTCTTCGTCGGTGACCGGTTGATTAAGTTCACGGCTATCGACGCCGCTTCGGCCCAATATCGTTTGTCCAACTTGCCGTCAAACATCAGACTTCTCGCTCGCTCCTGAATCGTCCGGTTCATGCGCTCAGCCAACCCATTTTGCTCCGGATCTCATTCGCCTTGAGAAAGTCCGGAAAGTCCGAATTGCTTACCGGTATATTCACCGCCGTTGTCGGTTCGCAGACACTTCAGCTTCTTCCCAGTCTGGGTTTCGGATTAGGCCTTGAACTCCTTGAACGCCTCGAGCACATCCGCCTTGGCCTTCAGAAAATAGACGAAGGTCATCCTGCTCGCATCATCTATAAAGGTGGCGAAATACTTGTTCCCGCCAAGGGAAGGCTTTTCCATTGCTCCTCACACGTCCGAACGTACGACCTCGAGAAGATCGCTTGCCCTCGTGTCACCGGATTTGAACGGTGACCTATGATGCTTCGACGCGACGCAAGAGACACAGACACAGACATTCCCGCTTGAGATGTCCATCCGTGAGCTGTACGGTATCAACAAGTCCCTGGTGCGACAACAAGAGTTCAATCTGTCTGGCTGAGAAGGAGATGGGCTACTCGTCGGGGATGAAGCATATCGACGTGCAATATCACTTCGTTCGAGAGCAAGTAGAGGCGAAATTGATCAAGCTGGAACACGTGGCTTCCAATCTTCAGGCAGCAGATATCCTGACCAAAAGGTTACCTGGACCCAAGCTGTAAGAATACAAGAAGTTATTAGGTGTTATACCAATACTCACTTAAGGGGGCATGTTAACATAGTAAGCATTGGATTTGTCGAGCAGTTCCTCGATCTACCGCTCCTGGTCGATGGAAATAGCATAGGTTGGCCTAGGTCCTTCATCCGGAATTCGTCACACAACTGCTGCTTCACATCGTCGACCAACCCTTGATCGTTGGAGAACAACAGAAAGTCGTCGAGTAGACTGCCACGATCCAACTTGATATTCCATACTCTGATGGCCTGCTTGAAGCCGTAAAGATCCTTCTTCAGTCGGCAGACCTTCCTGGGTGCGGCTTCGTTCCGGAATCCCTCCGGCTGCTCCATGTATATCTCCTCACCGTCCAGATCGTCTTGGAGGAACGCCGTCACAGCGTCCATCTGGCACACGATGAGATTCAGCTGCGCGGCCAGTCGCAAAGAGCTATCCTGGGCCTATAACCTGATAGAATGAAAAAGCATCTGACTAGGTGTAGTTCATTTCCATTTCTTCTACATTCTTCAGCACTTTTGGTCGTTTCAGAAGGTGGTCCTTCATAATGGCCCGGTATTTTTCTATTGGGAGCAATTCCGGAGAGTTTGGGGAGTTCGGATCATTCGGCACGAAATCGACATCATTCGCCTTATACCACTCTAGCACGTCCTTCGTGTAGTGGCATGATGCCAATTCTAGCCAGAAGATCGTCGGACCATCGTGAGACTTCAGGAGAGAGAGAAGTCGCTTTTGGAGACACTCTGCCAAATACACCTGTCCATTCATGGTGCTTGCGGTTACGAAAGGTGTACTCCGCTTTCCGCTAGTTCAAATCGCTTGCCAAATTAAAACTTCTTGGCGAACTTCGACATTTTCTTTGTTCGGAGGTTATCGGGAACATAACATCCGCCTTCACATATGCCTCTTCATCCATTACGCAGCAGTGTGATTTCGTAGTCGTACCGACCTTATTCTCAAAGTCGTGCAAAACTATTTCACGCACGCACTGTTCTTTTGTCGCCATTTTGAAAACTTGCGCACCTGATAAAATCAACTCACAGAGTGTAAACAATACACATTAAACAATGTACGAGAAATTTCAATTCATTTTATCCAATGAACAGTACAGAAAATGCATCACTTTAACGACAACACCTAGAAATTCTTAAATTTGTTGGTAGTTATAAGTTCTCGTCCTGCGACCTTAATTTCATGACGATAAGAAAGTTGATTAAAAAGTCGAGCTAGAATCTGGTTAGTCGAACTGGAAAAGGCAGCTTGATAAGTTGAGGAGCCAGCTACTTCCGATCAAGCGCTTGATCGACAGACAACCCAACGCGATCTGGTCAGCTCCTTGGAAACAAAACTCGAAGTGATCGAGTCCGGCGCTAAGCTTACCGGTACCTGTTTACAGAGCGTGAACCGGTACAGAATTGTTATCGGCAAGATCCTCTATCTTTGTGGAGAAAACGTGAGAGACATACACCCTCAGTTTTTTTTTGCCGAGAATCCAACAGTCGATCATCTCGGCATTTCAATTTACTGAGATTCAGAGAATAAACTACCGAGATTCGGCTAGCAAATTAAAATTTTACCGACTCAGCTAACAAACAAACATTAAACAGCGATATCAGAAAAAGTAACTATTGAGTTGATGGACTGTTGGACATTTTGCCGAGGTAAATTTGAGTGTGTAGTAAGACAAGTTTTGACATATCTGGGTATTGGCGAACCGGAGCAATTTGTGACAGGCTGTTTCGGATTACCAGTTAAGTCTTATAAGTGGAGTGACCGTTCAATCTCTCCAACAATCATCGACATCTTCAACCAAAAAGAAGCGAAGGAAAAAGTTCTGAAGCTGTATTTTGAAAACCACCAGAAAGCCAGGCTATCGTCGCTGCAATCCGCACCTGCTTTAAAATACAGGTTCACATTAAATGAAGTACTGGCCATTCAAACAACAAACAAATTAACATACCTGGAAAAACAATATCTGGACCACCTATACGTCTTCAAGAACATCAGTCCTATCAAGAAGGTTGAATTGCATTCGACCTCAGAAGAGATCGGGATCAACATCCAAGAATGATGAAACAATTGGTATTGGGACTTCTCAATGGCAAGTACAGAGCAAAATCTAAAATTTACACAGATGCGTCAATTGTAGATGGCACTTGCGAAATAGGAGTTTTTGTGGAATCCGGATACAAAAGGGTTGCACTGAGACTGGAATACCAAACCTCGATTATGACCGCTGAATTGATAGCAATTAAGGTTGCAACAGATGATATCGAGAGATGTCAACTGTGAAATGCAGTGATTCTTATAGTTTCTCTGTCGTCATGTATGCTGTTGGATCGCAGCCAGAAACAATTGGAAAGACCGGAACAAATAAACGAAATCATTCGAGCGTGTCGAGCGTGAAATTGATAGACAATCCACATTGTGATTTTAGAAGCGAGACTGAAACCGCAGAGCATATTGTACTGCATTGCAAACAATAATCGCAAATCAGAAAGATGTATGGCTTTGATAATAAATTTCAAAGCATCAAACAGCTATATGACGCTTAAGATATTACTTTCCTTCGAGAAGTGGTAGATTTTTTTTAGGAAAACTGAACTTAGGATATAAAAATGACTTCAAAATAGTTCCAAACTCTGCAAAAACAAGAATTCTTTCCGTTCAAAACAAACCATACAGCAAGGCACTGGTTGATGAGCTAATCGGCTATGCCGCCCCGCCTGCTAATTTTGACTAGCTGCAACCGCAGCCATAAGGATGGACTGTCAAATTGACGAAAAGGAAACCGTTGGATTTATGATCGCTGGCACCAGTCCAACCGTAACAGAAGAGAAGAAGAAGGAAGAAGTAAACTATTCAGGGTGGTTGTCTCTGAGCTTACCTTCCTAATATATATTTTAGGTGTTTGCGTTTCATTGTGACCTGTATATTTTTGATTTTCAGGCTAAAATTTTTAATCCTACGTCCAATACTAAATAGGGTAGGGAACGGCTTAAGCACCCCAAGACCCTATTCCAAGCACAGAGTGAACCTTAACCCTCAACGCTCATTTTTTGCAGTATGGTGCTCCATGTAGTGAAGCACAATACTTCAAAAAATGAGCGTTGTAGGTTAACATTTACCCCGTGCTTTGAATAGGGTCTTGGGGTGATTAAGCCGTTCCCTACCCAACATAGACCTAAATTAGAGCGATAACCCGAACTATTAATCAGAGTTATGCGAGCTAGCGTTGTCCACCATTGAACTGTGTAAATTGCATCGATCCAAACAAATTGGTTCATCCCATTATTGATGAATCAACATTGCAGTAATACTGCCTGTAAAAGTATAACAGACTCATGCAGAAAAATAGCTGATGGAAAAACTGATGAATGAGTATTTTTAGTAAGCTCGACCATTTGAACATTTTGGTAGTTTACAATAAAATAAGAAAGATGACACTTTTCGGACAAAATGTCGGTGAGGCCGTTATGCTTTTATAAACAGTATTATTCATTCAATGGGTTGCCCATATACTGGACATTTTAGGGGTAGAGTTTGCTAGAATTTTATTTCATAGTTTCATTTTCCTTGTAGTGATTGGTCTGATACCTCTCATAAACTGTTCTCGGTATATATGGACAGCCCTCTTTATGTTCATGCGATAAGTGATAATATTTTAATGATCTTTATTCCATGCCTCCAATTCACAATAAAAGCAGGATTGCTATCAGTTGACGGTAAGCTTTGAACTTGGATATGATTTAAATGTTTTAACAAACAACGCATTAACATTTCTAAAACGCATGATTCCACGCATCAATCAGTCACCTTCTGTCGTGCATCTTCTTATGGGGATTATTCCGAAAGTCGAAGTGACATCTATCACTGGCGAAGTTGGGACAGTCATTGCGACTTTCGGAATAGGCCGCTATATGGTACTTGAAAACATCGCAGCGACTGCCAATTATACAGGCTCATGGTCTCAAGATGATAGTGGACACACAAAAGCAAGGATTAGTCCATTTTGAACTGTTATTCAGGATGTGATTCTGAGGAACTAGAGTCCAAGTGCCTTCATTTTTAGTCTTAGACGTTTAGTGTACTCTGTGAAGTATTCCTTCGGTGGATTTTATTCTTAGGGAAGTCCAAAAATTAATCTTTCTTCATAGATAACTGTACTCTGAGTTTAGGGGCTAAGAAGCCTCGTGAACCCTGGATCCATCGGCGTTCTATCCCGTTAGCATTATCCATCGCAAACTTCTTCACTAGATGCTAGATGTACGCAGTCAGCCGCAGCGATTAAAACCCTTTTTCTCTTCCGATTTTATGGCCAAGAAAATACCGTACCGGTTCAAGCGACGTAATTCCGAACCTGTCCCGCAAACCTTCAAAAATCCTATCCATCTCCGCTTCTTCAGTCCAACCCATTAACAAGTCGTTTACATACACAAGCAAATAGACGGTAGCTTGTTCAGAACGGCGTACCTAGAGACAAGAATCGGAGTGACATTGTACACATCCAAGGTCCTAGAGCATGGAAAGCAACGGCTTGTTCCAGTGATAGGCGGACTGTTTCAATCCGTAAATGCTCTTCTGTTTCTCACATACCATGTCTTTTTCGGTCACTTCTAATCCGGGAGGCTGCCGCATGTACAGCTCCTCGTCGATAGTTCCGTTCAGGTGAGTTATCTTAACATCATACTGTTTCAACAGCAATTCTTTCTTTACGACTACGGCTAGCATCGCCCTGAACGTCGTCTGTCCAGTGACGGGAGCGAGAATTTCCGAGCAATCCACTCCGAAAGTTAACATGTAAGCTTGTGCTACGATTCGAGCCTTATGCTTCACGAGAGTTCAGGTCTGATTTACTTTATGAGCTTCCATTTCTTTACACGGTGATCTCTTGATTCTTCTTCGTGAGAGAGAAACTTAACCCACAGCATAGTTCTGAAATCTAATCTAAATCTTGGTCACGCTCATTAAGTCCAAAAAGAACTTCACACTCTCAATTTCGCTTTTTTCGATTTCGTTGAATCTTCTGTATTTACTGCCGCTTCAGGGTCCACAGGCGCTTTGCTGCTGTGAACCGTTGCCCAACTCTATGAATCGAGCATCCCAGCTCACCGTCATTTCAACATTACCTGATACATAATATCCCTCCAACGTTTTCGGTTCATTGCTGCTCCCCTACAATCCCGCGGGCACCTTGTGCTCCCTAGATCGTCGTCTTGTTCAAACCGGATTCTTATCGAACATAATTTTCGCCAGATAGTTGTCCGACATTCTCGCACCATGTCATGTGGGTTCATCATGATTCATACTCTGCGTTCAGATTCCGTTCTCCAGCACTGTGCCAACGATGGTTCTTAACACCCTCCTCCTCAAGCATGATCCACGTCTCATGCCCAAAGAGAACAGTCGGTCTTATTAGAGTTCTATACAGGATACATTGCGTACGCGAGCTAAGTCTGTTTGGCCGCAGTTGCTTGTGGAGCCCGTAGTATGCACGACTTCCACTGATATTAGTCGATTTTGGATGAAAGCAGCTGTCAGAATAGAATATAGTTCGCCATTTCTGGCAAGAAACTGAACGCTTTTTCTTGGTGGTCTGGAGGGAGTGAAGAAATGCGCACGAATACCCTCGGCCTCATAGAAACTCTCAGACATCCGGTGATGTAATCTCCGCCATCACCCGATCTTACGGCACGAGGTTTGCAGCCGAAAAAGTTTGAGGCTCAGCGAACATACTCCCTAGTTTTGCTTGCTGCTTCGCCCTTCGACTTTAACAGGAACACAAAGAAGAGGAAATAACACTAAATCCTTCGTCTTCAGTCCATCCGCCAACACCTTAGATTGGATGTCGCCCTCGACATCCATATCTCGATGGCCGATTCGGTGGTGCCAAGTGTGTTGATAACAATCAGTGTGATTTCTTGGCGCGACCATACACGCCTATCCTCAGAACACATTTGTTAGTCGGTGTTTCACCATCAGCGAATTTTATTTCACATTGTTTCACCATGAACACAACGTCATGGCCCAGCGTTATCATAATATCGACATGGAGTTTTTATAAGGGCCAATGTCACAAACGTAGACAATTTCTTGAAAATGCAGACTCGCTCAAGTAAACTACCACTTCTATTGTAAAGGGGAACTCCTCTTCTGTACAATCATTGTGGTAATTCACTATGACTAAGTTAGCATTCTCGAGAAATTTGCGGAATAAGTCATTGTTAACGTTTGCGACATTGGCCCTTATGAAAACTCCATGTCGATATGTACACTTTCCTTCATCGTCCACACAGAACAGCACACCCTACCACAACTCGCCGATTTCGTTTTCTTACCGTAAGCCAGTGTCACCGCAATCACAACATCCTTCTTAAATTCCGCGAAATAACCACGACCATTCGTCATATGGCATGTGTAGCCACTATCCACGACCCATTACCACTTTCGCCTGCTTCGCTTGCTGTCACGGAGTCACTTTGTTTGGTGCTTTCGAATTCTTATCATTCGACGATTCAATGAACTGCTGACAGTTCTTTCGGAAATGGCCTGGCTGATGATTTGCGTTGTTGACTTTCCGCCTTCGGTTCCGTTCGAAGAGCTTTCTCCCGAGCTACTTTTCTGTCGGCACTCGCGATTCTGGCATTCAACCGTGTCACCACCAGGTCCATCGTCAGATTCTCTTGCGGACGATTTTCCAGTTGTACCAACAGGACGGTGTTGAATTGAAGAAACCAAACAAATTTGAGAAGCTATTCATTATTCAGAAGAAACAGCCAACAGCTTCTCCAAATTTGCTTGAACAAGCTCTAATTCAACACCGATGTTTGTTGGGACAGACTCTTGATTTGGTCGATATCCTTTTTTTTTTTTCAAAATCACCGCTCTCACACAAATTCAATGCACATTACTGCTGGAGGAGCCTGGTTCCCGCTCGTTTCTTTTTCTTTGTAGGCTGGACGATTATGTCACATCTCCCGCGCAGTTTCAGCCTTTTTCACAAAACGCAACTGGCTGTCCTCAACAAATAAAGCGATCTTCGTGCAAGCCTTTCGGTTATCCTTCACGCATTTTGCGTACTCGTTGTCCAGATCTTCCGACTTCGGCTTGTCAATCGTATCCCAAACGTCCTCGCGCTCATGGCTGACCTAAGGGTCACCCACAATTGATACGCAAAATTCACGCAAACGCTTCCGCAACGCATCAATTCGACAAAGATTTTTCATTAAGGCCTAACCGACAAACGTAAACAATGGATTCTTCCGCGAATTTCTCGTCATTGAAAACTCGTCTAATCAATCCACCACGGTCATTTCGTAGAGGAAGAGTTCAACTATCCGATAGAATTGGAGGCATCCATGGGTAGCCTTTGTGCCACGAGAAATTTACGGAAGAAGCCATTGTTAACGTTTGTCAGTTTGGCCCTAATGATAAATCTTTGTCGAATCGTGGGCCAGCCACCACAATTGATACATTGCGGATGTGTTTCCGTGAATTTGGCAGTTTTCCCATGGAACATTGCACGGAATGTATTAACCTTACTGTTTTGACAGTTCAGGGAGCTTGTTTACAAGGTGTTGGAATTCGAAACGTTCAAACAAAAAAAATATTGGCTTTTCCGTATTCTGTACTATCCAGTATTTTACGATTACTCATATCGTCTCGAAATGAGCTCGGTTTCTGGTAGGGAGCAAGCGATTCGACGTTTGGCTTAGGTCGTTTGACAGCTAATCGATAAGATTGGATCGATTATCTGTCAAACGGCCTAAGCCAAACGCCAAAGAGCTTGCTCCTCAACAGAAACCGAGGTCAACCGAGAGCGCCATTAGTACTCGTAAAATGCTGGATAAGATTCAGCAAATCAGGTAACAATGTATTCTTGCTATTTTATTTCAATCGTAATAAATTTAGAGCAGTCCGTGTAAACAAGCTCCCTGAACTGCCAAAACTGCATTGAAGACGTCATCTTGTAGTAAAAACTACCATTTTACCCGACTATGCCTATCTTCAAAATTTGATATTTCAGTCAAATTTACTACGTTTATAGTAAAACCGCAGACAATTTGCGGTAAAACCTTCAACATATGTGGTATATTTGACAGACCTCATATTGATATCAACCGCATCATGGTTGATCTTATCGTCGGCGTACGTACAAAATCAGGTAACATTAATGTGATTTAGAATGCCGATTTACGTGGAAGTCACGTAGCTATTACGTGAATTCAACGTGTTTATTACTGGTTTTGGCAGTGGACGAAAATACCGTGCGTTTCACGTGGAAACAACTTGTCGATATTTTTGAGTGTATTGTGGGCAAGCTTCCAAGATTGTCCATACTCAAAAAAATCGACACGTTACATCCACGTGAAATGCACTTAATTTTCGTCCACTGCCAAAACCAGTAAGAAACACGTGGAATTCACGTAAGAGCTACGTGATTTCCACGTAAATTCACATTCTACGTGAAAATCACATAACTGTTACGTGATTTTTCACGTACAATTCACTGGCACGTAATGTTTACCTGATTTTACTGAAGAACATTTGGTTACGTGTTCAGGTGGAAGTTACGTGAAATTTCACGTGAAAACAACGTGTCGATTTTTTTTGAGTGTACTGTCAGACGCTATTTCTAGACAAAATAGTCAAAAGGACGAAAGTAACATTTGTAAACAATGACTTCTAGCGTATTTTTCTGGTATCTGCGTGCTCCCACAAACAAAATAGCACCATAAACAGGTACAAGGAGTTAGTACCTTCCCGTCAGTAGTGGATATAGATGTTAGCATCCTGTCATTTCCAGGAAATTTACGTTTTAAGTCATTGTTTACAATTGTTACTTGCGACCTTTTGACGATTTTGTCTAGATATTATATCGTCTTCATCCAGGGTCCTGGCAACCCTATCTTATTTGCTAGCGTCTGACAGTATGGAACAAACGCTCAAATCAGCCTCTCTTTCATTTGTATTACTGTCCCTTTTTTTCTCACGGAAAAATTACTCAATTTTCATAAAAATTGGAATAACTTAATTTATGAGTTGTTCCAATTTTTACGAAAATTGGGTAAATTTACCGTGAGAAATAAAAGGATAGTAATACAAATGAAAGAGAGGTTGTTTGAGCGTGATGGGAACGAACGCCATTATTGTTTACGAACAATGAATCTTGGCTTCTGGTTGTAAGAGATGACAATTTCCTGCACTCTTTCAAGCTGCAGATTTGGGCATATAGTCTTAGCAACTGGCCCTTTGAGCTGTCAAGCTCACATCAAAAAGAAGTAGAAGAAGGAGAAGCTGCAGATTTGAAAACATTAAGCTCTGTGAATTCTCAAATTTAATCAATATTAAACAGACACACTAATTAAGACATCATTCTAATGTTACAACAAATATTTAAAGCTTATAAATCCTGTTCGAATGTGTCATGTCCTACGTCATGCCGTATTTGAGAAAACATCGCCTCTACATCTACCTTATTCGTTTCCAGCACAAGACAACACATCACTAATCGTTTCGATAACGGTTCCATTGTTCATCATATTCCTGCTCGTCGGGACCATCCTGTTTCTACGCCGGCGGCGCCATTCGGGCCGCAAGAAAACCACCGAGCAACGTGCAAACGACAATATGTCTCTACCAGATAGCACAATTGAAACAAGCCGTCCAGTACTTGTGAAGAATTTCGCCGAACACTATCGAATGATGTCGGCCGATTCTGATTTTAGGTACGACCCAAATTTGATGACACATGGTAGCGATGATAATACGATAACCAAAAAACTTGTACACATTCACAGATTTAGCGAAGAATTTGAAGAACTGAAACACGTGGGCCGGGACCAACCATGCACATTTGCGGACCTCCCGTGCAATAGACCTAAGAACAGATTCACCAACATTTTACCATACGACCACTCTAGATTTAAACTACAACCGGTAGACGACGAAGAAGGATCCGATTACATCAATGCCAATTACGTTCCGGTAAGTTCCCATACAGTGGTAATCCCAGTCATCGCGTTTGAGTACAAATCACTTCACAGGGTCACAATTCGCCGCGGGAGTTCATCGTAACACAGGGACCGCTACACTCAACGCGAGACGACTTCTGGCGCATGTGCTGGGAGAGTAATTCACGAGCGATCGTCATGCTGACGCGCACGTTCGAGAAAGGCCGTGAAAAGTGTGATCACTACTGGCCGCATGATACCGTACCAGTGTATTATGGTGATATTAAAGTTACGCTTCTCAACGACAGTCACTACCCGGACTGGGTAATTACGGAGTTTATGATGACGCGGGTATGTGTTGATTTATATCCTCATTACTGGTCATTACATGGCAAGAGTTTCTTCGTTTCAGGGTGACCAGCAACGCATCATCCGTCATTTCCACTTTACAACGTGGCCCGATTTCGGTGTGCCAAATCCTCCTCAAACGCTCGCCCGCTTCGTGCGCGCTTTCCGCGAACGAGTTGGACCCGATCAACGACCGATTGCAGTGCACTGCAGTGCCGGGGTCGGTCGTTCCGGTACGTTCATTACACTCGACAGAATACTGCAACAAATCCAGGTATCGGATTATGTCGATATCTTCGGTATTGTCTGGGCAATGCGAAAAGGTTAGTGGATGCAGAGGCATTATTTTATTTAATAATATGCAAAACCTGCATATAGGCAAACGTATGGCGAATTCGTTTTTGATCGGATTGTTTTCCAAAACAAAAGAGCCCCGGTTTAGGTTAAAAACGCGTTCGCTACTGCGTTCTAATCTGATGAAGTGTTCAACTAAAACTAATGTCCTAATGTTTCACAGAACGTGTCTGGATGGTCCAAACAGAGCAACAATACATCTGTATCCATCAATGTTTGCTGGTGGTATTAGAGGGTAAGGAAGGTACCGAGCGTGAAATTCACGACAACCAAGGATACGAAGGTAAGTCGCTCATTTTTCCTTCCAAACACTAAGACGTTACATGTGGTGGCTTGATAATTGATCTTTCCCGCGAACGATACCAAAGTGAATAATCACACCCTTAACCGGAAAGTACTCGCTTTCTTCTTTGCAGACTAATCGCTTCGAGTTGGTTTAGTGGTCTTTCATTCCTTAATTGGTTTTTTTTCACTAACACGTGTATTTGCTTTTTGATTTGTCTTATTAACTCTCTAGAAACAGCACATTTCGTTCGTCAATGGCACTAAAAAAGTTCCAATATGATTAGGACTTTCTAGTTAGTTTAAATATTTAATACCGTTTTATAAACTTGAAAAAAAGGGGCATCTTATGCCTAATTTGGTAAGGAAAATGCGCAACTACAAATCACTCGGCATTTTTTGCTAATATGTTCTTGGCATATTCTATAGGATGTCCAGAGTTTTGAATATGCAGCGCATCACAGAGCCATTTGTTCCCCATTGTCACCTCTGGTCCATGTTTGAGACAAATCGGTCAATACCCTAGCAAAGGAAAATAACAAGCTGATATCATATAAGTAACAAGTTCTGTTATCCCAGTTATCGTTTTGATTTCCGCTGTCATCGCATAACAAATTTAGTTATCACCATTGGCAAATTTTGTTATCATATGTTATCATTTTGAACACACTATTTTTATGAAAGTTCTAAGTTGAATTGTAAAACTATAAATATTTCCAGCATATTTGAACAAGAAATTTTGCATTTCATCCAATTTTTTTTTTCAGTTATTAGCATGAGAATTTGATTTCAAGTTGATAACATAATTTGATACTATTTCAATAACTTTGCTTACATTACAGGATTTGTTATAAAGTTGTTCGCAGTGATAAAGTTATTATTATGATATTCAACGAGTATTTTTTTGTTATTTGTTCTGTTATTTTGGCTGTCTAATCAGCCTCAATGATAACATATTCAGTGATCAAAAATTGATAACCTGGTATTAGAACTTGTTATCAATTTGGTATAATCCTTTGCTCGGGTAGTTACTCTGTTTGTATGAGAAAAATCATCAAAATAATATTCTTATTCTTCTTCTTTCTATATAACGGTGGCTTTCAGCCTTAGGCTGGTTTACCTCCACTTCATCAAAATGTATGGAAAAAACAACGTTACCTATTTTTACCGTTAGATGGCATTGTAAGTGTTCAAGTACTGTCATCTCTGAGTCTATGCCCAGCAACTTTGTCGAAGACCGCAAGATGATCTGACTCAACGAAAAGAGTTATCAGCAGTCTATTGATGTCTGACTGATGGTGTCACATCTAAGGTGTGAAAGCGTCTATTGATAACTGCGAGTGCAGTTATCTTTATAAAGTCCTTTTAAATAAAATTATTCAATGTTTCTTCCATTTTTATTAATAACATCCTCGAGCCGACGTCGGAAGCCAGAGCATGCCTTTCGGACGTAATTCTCCGACATTGACTGCCATGTGCGTGTTATGGTTGACTTCAGGTGTGATGTTTTGCAGGGTCGTGCTTCAACATATGCCCAAATCGAATAATCCAACGGATTAAGATCTGAACTGCTAGGGGCTTACTAATTTTTCGGCCAAAACTTCATGTTATCGTTCAACCATTGTTAGGTTCGATTGGACGTGTGCCACGACGCTCCATCCTGCTGTAGGACGTTTTGGTCCTTCGGAGAAGTTGGCCTTCACCCAGGGAAGCACTTGGTCCTTTAAAATACCGATATACACTTCGGTATTGATTTTAACTCCAGCATCAATGAAAACAGGCTGCATTTTCAAACCGTTGGACCCCACCAAGCCAAACATCATGACACCAGCCAGATGTTTGGTTTGAAATTTAAATTTCACTTTTTCCGAAACGTTCTCCATTTTCTGCGGTGAAATGAACCGGTCCGTGCGGCTGTTGGCCACAGCATCGATGCTGAAAAGCTTTTCGTCGGAGAACGAAAGCAATCTCTTCGAACAATTCACTCGTAGTTCCTTGACCCGGTCCGTAATCAAGTGGCGTTTCACTCTGGCTCTGGAAGATGCATGCAGGTCCTCTTTGGTGATTCTCCGCATGGATTTCTCCGAAATATTGGCTTCATTTGCAAGTTTTCTTATGGAACGCACCGGGTTGCGAGCAATTTTTGCACGAACTGATTTGATCCTGTTCGGCGTGCGTGCAAAGCGCGGACGTCCGCTTCTCGGCTTCCGCTGCTTAGGACTTTTTTATACGGTAAACTGTTTCCAAATGGCACCCTACCATCTTGGCAATCTCTTTCGGCTTCTTCTGGGCGACCAACAAACTGGTGATCACTTCTTTCGCGAACATTTTTTTTTGTCCACGTTAAATATGCAAAACTCAAAGTGATTTGCTAAAAATCCGTCTTTTAACCAATTGTCTTGGAATTAACGGAGTATCAAACAAAACGTCTTTACGTTTCACGATTTGACCACACTTGGCAGTAAGGACCAACTATGGTCCCGCCACCAAGAGGAGGAGAAGAAGAAGAAGAAACAAAACGTCTTTGCCATGTGCTTGTAGGAAACAGTAGAGTTCACGATTCCCAACATTTTTTTGCTGAAAGATTTGGATTTTAGAAGTGTGCGTGCAAAATTTCGTTGCGAATATTATGCTTTTCCGGTGCCATTAAAAAAAATCCTAAACGATGTGAACACTTACCGCTCTAACACAATGATAACGGAAACGGAACGGAAAACGGCAATTTTGACAGTTGCTGCAAATGACTTCGATATGTCCAATTAGAATCGGCTTGGATCTAGCCTGTTGTTTTTCCGACAAGCAGCCGTACACTCAGCCAAATAATCTTAGGAATTTCATAAAGTTGAACTTATGAACGCAGCTGGATTTTCATAAGGCTGACTTATGGATGGATTTTGTTTCACACGATGTTGTTCTTGTACGGCTTTAAGCTTTCGTGACTACAATTGTTGATATATACTAGTGGGCAAGTCATTGGACTCATAGCCTCAACGTTCAAGGTTCGAATCCAGGTTGCTTCAAATTTTTATTTTTTCGACATCATTATATTACATAAGATAAATTTATGAAATTCATACTGATTTCTTATAGCAAATAATCATAATGCAATCTTACGAATATCGAAAGTTTATTTCGCTGAGTGTACTCAGATCGGGCTTTGCCGTTATCATTACACGCAAAAAAAAGTCGCAGTAGAAACTACCATTTCGAGGGTTAAGTTAAGCGCAATCACCAACAATTTTCAGCTGACTATAAATGCGTTTGATTTTACCACAGACAGACGTTTAAGCAAGAGCAAAATTAATCGATAACTTTGTGTAAATTTTTGAATCGCTAGCAAGCGCTAGCGTAAGCAACTGTTGCTTCACTAACGCTACGTAGTTCACTTGGTCGAGGTGCCCACTGATGTGGTGAAGTTGCGGCATCTGCTAGCATGTCAAAATATCACTCCGTCGTTCGCCACATGCCACCCGATATTGACACGATGTTTTGACGTGCAATTATATGCCACATAGCGTCTACAAAACTGACAGATTTGCTTTTTGCTAAATGCTTATTGACATTTGGCGATTCCTTTCAAATTGACGGTTGCGGAAATTTACACAAGTCGAGATTCAAGCTTGAATGGCTGTGATTTTACCATGCCTGCGATAAGATCAACAATGTTGCGGTTGATATCAATATGAGGTCTGTCAAATATACCAGAAACGTTGAAGGTTTTACTATAAACGTAGTAAATTTGACTGAAATTTCATGGTAGTTTTAAAGATAGGCATAGTCGGTTGAAATGGTAGTTTTTACTACAAGATTTTTTCCTGTGTATGTTTGGGTCATTACAGGATGTACATAAGTACATTCAAAATTACCCAAAATTTCAACAACAAAATACCATAAAAGCAAAACAGTTACGAAATTACCATAACGCGGACAACCCTTAAGGCTTGAACGCAGTGATAACGGAAGCGGAACGACGACGGCAGCGGAATAGCCCAATCTGACTAAATCTGCTTGTCGGATAGAAAACTGATTCGATTCAAGTGGATTCCCAAGTAACCACGAGGCTGTAATAGCATGCCAGGGCATATGCATTACGTCTCGTGCATAACTGAAGTTCACGCAGAAAAAATACCGTAAAAACAAACATATTTCATATAAACCAAAACATAAAATATCTTTATTCTGGCCGAAAACATAAACTTGCTTTATTTCAAAAATATTCTATGTTTAAAACCAAGTAACATCGATGTTTGAAATCAAAATCATTTTATGTTTATTTTGTACATATTAATGATAAGAATAAACGTAAAAATGTTTGAAACAAGGATAAATTATTATTTTTTTCACATAATGTTTGAACTGTATTGGTTGCATTCTAAATTTATATTAAATATTCAATAAATGTGGGTTATTTTAATTTTGGGTTTGGCTTGAATGCCAACAGGATCCAAGAATCGAGCAAAAACTAATGTGATGGCCCAAACACAATGATAACGGCAACGGCAAACGGAAAAGCCCGATCAGAGTACGCCTGCTTGTCGGAAAGAAAACAGGTTAGATCTAAGCCGAATCTAACTGGACATACCGAAGTCATTTGCAGCAATTGTCAAAACTGCCGTTTTCCGTTCCGTTTCCGTTATCATTAGGTTTGGGCGGTGAGGATTGACTCATATTGCGATCGTCGAAAGCTTGCCTCGCCCTCACATTCTGGAGAGGGAAGTTTGGAGGGAAGTACACGTTCAAATTTGCCTACCCAATGAATGTATTGTTGAAACTAACATGCTTCGAATTTGATTCAAAAATTGTTATTTTCGTTCGAAACATGCTTTCTATTCACTTTAAATAATTTTTAAGTTTGATGTTGAATATCGACATTGTTAATTTAAATGGACGAAATTTGTATCCATGTTGGATTAAAGCTGAAAAGAAGGGCCCCACTAAGATCGAACTAATGCTACACACTTAGAAAATTTTACAGTATTCGGTATTTTTTACCGAACTTTCAACAGCTGAACAGTTCAGTAATCCGATTTACCGGATTTCGGTAAAATTTTACAGTATTCCGGTAAAAAAACTACTGGAACTTGTCAAATTTTACCGAAATCCGTTAAATAGGATTACCGAACTGTTCAGCTGTTGAAAGTTCGGTAAAAATTACCGAATACTGGAAAATTTTCGAAGTGTGTATATCTTTTGTAATGCCATAAGACATGGCTAAAGTAGCATTATTGCATTGGTAATGCATCACTACCTTCGCAAGGTAATCTAACGCTTCATTACTTGACAAATGCTGAATTGATGCGATCCCGCATTACCGATGTTGATTTTGGCTTGAATAAGTGCATTAATATAATGCTTGTGGTTACTTGGGTTCCAATTGGACATATCGACGTCTTTTGCGCCAACTGTCAAACTAGCCGTTTCCGTCCATATTGCGTTTGGGCCTTTAGGCTTCGGTCAAGTACTGACTTTACTGTCAGTGAAGTATATGAGAAACTTGCATGAATTTTAATTGTTGATATGTTTCCTGTTTGGTATATTTTTGACATTTCAAGCTGAACAATGCATTAGGCTCCAAGTAAAATTGAGAGACTCTCTTCGTCGGCTTTCTCTTTACGTTCCTACGGCCACGTAAAAACATGTTCAAGCTTTTTCAACACACAGTATTCAAGGATGCATTATGTCAAAAACTATTACCGAAAGAGAAAGTCGACAAAGAGAATCTCTCAATGTTACAAAGAGAATCTCTCCAGTTTGCCCAGCACTAGGCTCCAGAGACTGAGCAATCCTGAGTAACTCTGAGCAATTATGAGCATCTTTTATTCATATTGTAAAATTGACCATTCCAACCTTCGTAAAGCTTGGTTTTGACAGTGAAATTGCATAATCAAAATAAGAAAGTTCTGTCGTGAAGGGTTACCAAAAATTCATTTTTGTAGGATATTTTCGAAACTCAGGGAATAAATAAACACATATTAGCTATGTTTTTGCAAAGTTCGTTTATTCAACCTCCTCTCCTAGGCTTAATACCCGCACCTTGGACATTACCCATCAAATCCTGTGCAACGCTTGCGCCATCATTCTTACTCACTTTCATCCACTCTTTTTACCCTTCTTACATCAATCGAAGGGTATTAAGATCGCTTGAAAACTCGACTTTTTATCCGAGGCCCACAGGGCCGAGTGTCATATACCATTCGACTCAGCTCGACGAACTGAGCACATGTCTGTGTGTATGTATGTGTGTATGTATGTGTATGTATGTGTGTGTGTGTATGTGTGTATGCGTTACAAATAATGTCACATCGGTTTCTCAGCCATCTGTGAACCGATTTCAGTTCTGTTGACGGCAAATGGAAGCTACAACATTCCCATAGAACGCTATTGATTTTTTTTTCATTCGGACATTTCGTTACGAAGATATGAACGAAACAGTACTTGAAGGCCTATTATAATAGTAATCAAACAGTTTAGTCTCCGATTACATACTGAGCTATTTGTGTACCGATTTTAGTTTTGTTGGTGCCAAATCAAAGCTATGAAATCTCTAAATAACTGGTCAAAATTTCATTATGATTGGATAATCCTTCATGGAGATATGACCAAAACAATACCTGAGAGCACATAATTGTGAGATGACAATATACTCGTTGCAGTGCAAAACCGAACAAGACCAATCACACCAATCGATGCCGCTTGCATTCTATTGTGTCGCATCTGTTGCGTTGTATAGCACATACAGCGGACTAGCCACACTATGCGACTGTATAGAATTAGAGCAGCATCGATTGGCTCGAGTGGTCTGGTTTTGAACTGCAACGCGTTTATTCGAAAATGCTCCATTTACTATAACTACATAATTTTCAACGAACATGCACTTATCAAGCATCTTGAATCCATATCAATAATCAAAATTGACGTTTAGGATGGTCTTGTAATTTATTCTATGGACTGATTATATGAAATTTCTAATATTTATGTAATTTACCCTTTTATATAATTAACATAAACAGGTCGTTAAAGACTATTTATGGCAATATTTTAATTATATCGATGAACACTACGTTCAGGATTGACAAATAGTTCATTTTATAAACTGTATGTATGACATATCGAATATTCCTGGATCTTCCTGGAATTTCTGATGAAAATATGTATCCAGTACAATATTGGCCACATTTGAGTTCGTAATTCTGATGAAATGTAAGAAGGGTTCAGTCTCACCATCGGTGGATTAATGCGGGTTTTTCAAATTCTTGTTGCTTTTGAAGACCTTCCCTGTTTTCAGGAGCATGCCCTTCATAATCGTCCAGAACTTTTCTATTGGGCGAAATTCTGGCGAGTTTAGCGGATTTGCCTTCTCCGGTTTCGCGTAATGGCACGATGCCAGATCCGGCCAAAACAGAGAGTCACCTTAGTGGGACCATTCTTCTTTATATTCATAGACCACCTGTCACACCAAGGACTTCTTGGCAAATTTGTCGAGCTTAAACTCGCAGTGATGCGGGATATTGAAGACACGAATTCCAACCCGCTGCTTTCCGTGAGAGTTTTGAGAAATTTACGTTTGAGTCTTACTTACCATCTTTGTTACAAAATCGGATACGTTTGTTCTAAAAAAATACTCGAGACTTATCGTTGTCGTAAGCTCCAATCAGACCGGATAGTTTGACCATGGTATCGTCAAAACAGCTACAAGAAGGCCATCTAGAGAAGGACGGAATCGAATGTTGATTCGAGTTGAAGGTTACCATCACTAAAATTGGTTTTGAACTATGAGCATGACATGTGCATGATGTTGATAGTTTTGTTTTTGGTTTGCTAGTACTAGAAGTATATTTGCATATATTCTTATAGTTTCCTTTTCTGTTTCTTCCCTGTAAGTACCCGATGAAAGCACACTAAACCAAACGGAAGAGAGTCACCTTTTGAGCGATTCCAATACCAAGCTTACCGTAGTATAAACTATTAGAAAGATTCATTTTCCACCAAATATCAAAATTAAAATTACAAATCATCAAAATTTTCCTCTTCTTACTTTTTGCTGATATCTTCTTTCCATACATCTTCGCTCGGATTCAATATGCAATCAAATACACTTTAAATGTGAATATCGGTGTTGGAAACTGCACTTTTTATCTAAATGAAAAAAAAAACTAACAAATGTGCTGCTTTAATTGGTAATTGCGCTATAACTTCACTAGAACCGGGTGAACAAGATACTTCGGAAGAAAGGCAACTAATCGAGGCTGAGGGAGGGATCAACAACGAAGACGAGGCAAGCGAACTCAATGTCAGTGAGCTGGTTGAGGGCGCACAGGGAGAAGAAGAACAGAGCAATAATCTTTATAACAGTATGACTGACGATGCCAAAGCTAATGCAAACCATTGCCAAGAAACAGAAGTGATAGCCGTTGAAGTACAAGCAACCAATAGAAGTAATAGTAACGAACATCTACAGGCAGCTGAAGACATGGCTGATAAAAGTAACAGCACTGACACTAGTCAAAACAACAGCGGACAGCTGATCGAGTCGGTCGAAAGCAAACAGGAAGGTATTAACAATGACCAGCAGTCAGTAGGAAGCAAACTATGGAAGGAAGAGAGATGACAGTTGGAGAATGATAGTGATAACAGAAGCAGCGGTAGAAGCAGCATCGTTATCGCTATCAACGACGACAGTCACGGAAATAGTGCTCACATCATCATTCGCGTTGATGGTGATGACATGGACGACAGAAAGGACGACGAAACAGAGATCGACGTTGGAATTGACTCGGATGAAGAAGACGAGGATGATTCCAATGATCAGCGAGAACTATTACTGCAGAAAAAGAATGAGAAAAATAATCTCAATACTGACGGGGGCGGTGAAAGGATTCGCTATAAGCACCACTTCGTAGAAGACGAGGAAGATGAACAAGATGATGACATCATCGTTATCGTAGACGAGGATAATAACCTCTGTGGTGGTGGTGTTAGTGACGAGCTTTATTTAAAGCTTAGAGAAATGGGTTGGTAGTCTTCCTTCACTTACTATTACAAACTAACGTTAATTTGAACATAAATATAGTTTAGCTAACAGTGGCCACAATTCTATCAATACACTAATACTGTTGAAATTATTAGCATTCATGGCAACAACTAATAAAGACGCAAAATAATGTGTAAATTATGCAACTTTGACTAACCCATCCTTTCAACTCATTTTCATTTGATATTTTGTTTACAATAGATGACGAAGGAATCGCAGAGTCAGGAATGTAGACAACATGGGAACAAAATCCATCATCATCACCACCCAATTTGCGACAAATTTTTGATCCTTAAGCCACACAGTCTTAAAACATAAAAACAACCCTCGTCGTTAGGAAAATCGGTCTTAGACAAAAAAAAATCAACTTCGACAACAACACAGCTACATAATAATCGCGAAAACAAAATGTAAATATCAGAAAACATTCGGCATCTTCTTAGACAGAAACAACAACAAGAACGTTATATCAGTGTGCTGCTGTGTATTCCATCTTTTAAATGTCGGTAAACAATATTGAACGTGCATGTGCTATTATGTGATCGGAAGTTATTTTCTTGACCCCATTAGACGGAGAATCAAACCAGAAAGTAAACGAAACGCAGAAATTTTTACCGTAAATATTTATGCATGTGCAATGGACTCTGAATCCAATTTTTTAAATTCTTTTTTGTTGTACATAATGTAAGTTGTATCATTGCAATTTTAATTACACGATATTTTAAAAACTTACAATAAAAAGAGAAAAGTATCATATCAATCGACCAGAAGCGTATTTCTTCGATAAGTCTGGAAAGAAATTCCCTATTATTCCATACCAAAGCTTACCAGAGGGTGTCCAAAACATAAAGGGGTCTGTTGGAGACACGACCGTATCAACAATCAACGATCAATGTGCAACTAGTGATTTGAAATTTGTTCACTGTTGTAGAACCCCTAGGTCCGAAGTACACCTTGCAATAACTCTTGCGCTCATCGGTACCTTTCGTTACTAGTATCTTTGATTTTGTTTTGATTCGCTGTGTTATTTTGACAAAATATTCGAGGGTGTGTTGGTGTGAGTTATTTCGAGCGAATAGATCATTGCACGAATGCAGTTTTGACAGTTCAGTGAGCTTGTTTACGTGGACTTAGAATATTTTCGGTAAGATCGGTTTGAGATTTTGTAATCTAAACTTATTACGCTTGAATTAAAATTGCAGGAAAACAGACACTAGTGCTTATTCTTACATCCTGACCTCCCTGAATCTAATTTTACAGAATCCGGAAAAAGTCCTGAAAATATTGATATTGATTGCATATGATGCTGTCAAAAAATGAGTAATTTTAAAATCAATATAATATATAATAAACAATACTAACTACCTATTTTTTATTTTCAATGAGAGACCAAAAGATGGGTATTTTTCTACTTGTTAATCGGTAAAAAATATCTTAGCATTCTCCTGGCTTGTTTGTATAGTTGAAAATGCGCTGCTCGAAAAAAAAATCGTGTCGGAATCAAGTCCACGAAAACTATACAGTATTATTATTATACTACATAGGCATCCTAATGGCTGTTCGAATTTAAGTTATCAAATAATCTTAGGAATTTCATTAAGTTCGACTTATATACGATGCTTTGGAATTTCATCAGGCTGACTAATGAATGGATTTTATTTCACACGACGTTGTTCTTGTACGCCTTTAAGATTTCCTAATAACAAGTGTTGATCTATAGTAGTGAACAACCCGCATAACGAAAAACAATATGCTATATTGTCAGAATTATATTTCGCATGTAAGATATATTATCACATTTTACATTATTGTTATCGAATAGTTTAATCTCATATTCACTATACAACCTCTACATTAACACATATTGTTAATTTATGCCATATTGTCATTGAAAGGGTTTTAATTGTCTGCATTTGGTCTGGATTCTATATCAACTTTTTGGCATACAGCACAGCAAAAATTTTGTTCATGAAAATTGCCATTTTTTATGGTAACCTACTTAACCGCCTATTCAGCATATTGTTATTTGGCCTTTTACCATCTGACATATTGTTAAAACTATATAGCAGATTGTTGGTTTATAGTTGTCAACTATAAGGGTAAATCTAGACAAAATAGTCAAAAGGTCAAAAGTAACACTTGTAAACAATGACTGCTAGCGTATTTTTCTGGGATCTGCTTGCTCCTACAAACAAAAAAGTACCAGAAACAGTTACAGGGAGTTATTACCTTCCCGTAGGTAGTGGATATAGATGTTAGCATCCTGGCGTTTCCAGGAAATTAACGTTTTAAGTCATTATTTACAATTGTTACTTTCGACCTTTTGACGATTTTGTCTAGAAATGTCGTTACAATAATGGAAACGGTCGTCAACAATGGGAGATGGTCCAGGAATGGTTTGTGATTACGCGGGAAGTCACTGGACCCATAACTTCAACGTTCAAGGTTCGCATCCAGGTTGCTCCGTATTTTAATTTGTTCAACATCGTTATATTTCATAAGATACTTTGGTCTCTCTTCAATTGTCGAATATTTCATAAGATAAAATTATGAAATTCAAACTTCAAACTGAATTAATATAGCAAATAATTATAATGCAGTCTTATGAATATCGAAAGTTTACTTAGCTGAGTGTGTGGGTGACCCCTAGAGACTGGCTCACAACTGATACGTTTGCGCTCCGCTCCGGTGACGAACTTTTTACAGAAACCTATGAGAATCATTGAAAAGAAGACACCAGTGATAAATCTGACAGCTGCAGTAAAGTATAGGACGACTTTAAATGCTTCAGAAATTCAAATGAAATTCTAATAGCGGTTTGTTGTGATGTAGAAAAATCCAAAACTACAATAAAGATATTTTAAAATAAAATGCTATGTAGTTTGGTTTTTCTTACATCATACAAAGCAATAATTTGAATTTTTGAACGTTCAACTTCGTCTATCTAACATGAGCTGTCAGATTTATCACCTCGTGTTCTTCTATTGGCATCCTGCAGTAAAACTATTGCAGCACATGCGAACTCTGTGTGTGGAAATACAAACTAGTGAACCGATGATGATTCTCAAATTGGTTAGAATTTTCGTAGTAGTTTCATCAGTTTACAAACAGTTACATTAATAGGGTATTATAGGGGTATGTGGATTATAACATTGTTCGATAGCAAATATAATAATATACCGGCAGTTAATTTATTTTTTAATTTTGACGAGCGTAACTATTGAAAAAAAAAACAATTTCAAAATATTACACACAAACAATAATGATTATTAAAATTAAAAAAACCATTGCCAAAATTGAAAAGTTGCATTGGTTCTTTTTCGTAGAAGGCGGTTTGCTTTCAAAACAAAAACCTTCAAACCGTCAATTCAAAAATTTCCTGCTCTGTACATTTAAAAGTTGAAATTTTTAGAATAAATTGTAGAACTGTCAAATCAAAACCGTGGCATCGGTGATTTTGATTCCAAAATCAACTTTCGTCTAGAAAATGTTGTGCAATAAAAATAAAAATATGCTTCTTGGATTGAAATAAAAAAAAAAGTTTAAAAATAAAAGGATTTATTTTCAGATTAATTGTAGAATTAATGGCATTGTTTGAAAATGGAGCAAATAATTTTATTGCAACATGAACTTTCGTGATGTTTTCTATCACGAGAGGTCCATGTTGGACATTGTCATCCAAATACACCTGAACAACATCTGCTGCCTGGTCTGCTGCCGTTTGTCATCGCTTATGGTTGCGCTGCTAATAAAAAATTGGGATGATTAATTTAACTAAAAGATTACCATTCATGTAGTACATACCCATCCTTCAGACAGAGATTGTAGATATTATCCGCCCTAAGGAAAGCATCGTCATTGAAAACCTCTATACCGCCTTAATCCAGTTGAAACCACATCCTCCTAGTTGACATACTGGAATACGTTGCGGATTCCGTTTGACCTATCCGAGAGAGCTGCTGCGTTTTTGATGCCGGGCATGTAGTTTGTAATCATTTCCACTTTACATTTCATATCATTTCCTACAAGACTTACCATCCCAACAAACATCGGTGTTGAATTAGAGCTTGTTCAAACAAATTTGGAGAAGCTATTCAGCTATTCTAGAAAAAAACAGCTGAATAGCTTCTCCAAATTTGCTTGAACAAGCTCTAATTCAACACCGATGTTTGTTGGGATTACGATGCAAAAACTGTTTTCAACTATTTTCCAGCTAATGTTTTTCTCAAATACGATTATTTGCGAGACAAATAGTAATTTTACAGAAAATGTTTACAAAGCTCATCGCCTTTTGACATTAATTATGATTTGACCATTACATGCACATGTGCGCCCCCTAGGTGTCGTTAGAACGTGCAAGGCTCCAATGGCCCAGTAGCCACAACAATATTAGTGAAATGAACAAAATTCGCTCATGCATGACACTAATACCACTGCACTCCTTGCGCACGCTACACAAAAGCTCGCAAAGTGCTACGTCATACTATTTATATTGATTCGTTAGCTCCGTGATTGTTTCTTGTATGCGCTATAAAACTTAGTTTTTTAACCGATTCCAGTCTACCGATGATGGAAAATTGGCTCAATATTGCTACTGAATTGGCAAGTCTCGGCGTTTGAAAGATTGTATGGCAAAAATTCAATTACCTCAGTTAAATTCACTATAAATGATCCATGTTAGCGGGAGGAAATGCTTCTGCTCAATAAATGGCATTTGTATCATGATTATTTCCACAATTCAGCATTCATTATAAACATTTGAACCGATTTATTTTATCTGAACCTATGCCCGCCAATAGAAAGTACAATAGTGTCACGTCATCACTATAGTCACTAGATTCATAGTCTGGCGGATACAACGACGGGAGCCAATTTGAACTGCCAGTTGGCGGAGCCAATCGAGCATATCTCGAGTAATTCATGTTAAGCGCCTATAAGCCATTTGTAAACAACGTTGATTTCTCACGAATTACAAGAATCCCACTATATCCTGCTACTCCATATGGTAGAACTAACATTTTTCTAAAAATTAGAAGAAGAATTAGTATCTTCTATTTAATTCCAACTACCTTTGCTTATCTTCGACAGATACGCGTATTTCGTCTACAATGTGCAGACTTCTTCAGTGTCTCGTACTAATAACTCGACTTGACATTTCTCGACTGAACATTTTTCTACCAAATGCTGCTTTCATTTCACGAGAGTGATTTAAGATTCTTGAGAAATCGATATTTAAAGTCATTGTTTACAAATGGCTTTTAGGCCCTTAACATAAATTACTTGAGACAAGCTCGATTGGCTCCGCCAAGTGACAGTTCAAATTGGCTCCCGTCGTTGTATCCGCCAGACTATGAATCTAGTGACTATAGTCATCACCCGTCGGCTCAGCAATGTTTACATTACTTTTGCTTCCAATACATGCAAGCAGTGCGTTGCCCCATACCTTATATAGACGTCATTGGTCATAATCCCCACACGCAAATAAAAGCTGCAGTAGAAACTACCATTTCGAGGGTTAAATTGAGCGCAATCACCAACAGTTTTCAGCTGACTATAAATGCGTTTGATTTTACCATGCCTGCGATTAGATCAACCATGGTGCGGTTGATATCAATATGAGGTCTGTTAAATATACTACAATCGTTGAAGGTTTTACCATAAACGTAGTAAATTTGACTGAAATTTCATGGTAATTTTAAAGATAGGCGTAGTCGGGTAAAATGGTAGTTTTTACTACAAGATTTCTTTCTGTGCAAGGATCGTAAAATTGACTATCCTATTTTTCTCTGTGTACTGTTGGAAGTCGCCAAAAAAGCCGGTCGATGCAGATAGTGCCTTTTGAAATGTGTGTCTTATATTTTTGACAGCTCAGTTTGTCGTCGATTGACTTTGTTTTGATCACACGAATATTGACAAGTCATTTTCCCACAGCTCGCTGTAAAACTGGGTAGTTTTTCTGAATATTTTCAGTCCATTCTACTGTTTTGAGGATATTTTTGTGGCAACAGATAAGCAGCCTGACCCAAATATGCCCTTTGTCTATCTTGGTGTTCATTTACCGTTTAAATCGTACCAGAAAATAAAGGTCGACAATTTTAATTTGGACAACAAAACAGTGCAATTACGCGAAGAAGCCAGCAAGGCAATAAAAGGTTTTACGGATGGGGAGTTTGGTCAGTGAAGCCAGTGAGGTGATTAAATTTGTTTATTAAAGCATTTTTTTTACTCTTCAGATTTAATTTATTGCGGTGATTTGTTACAAGATGATGATATTCTCAAAGAGAAAGGGGTAGAAAATGGTTCCATGATTCATCTTATTCAACGAAAGATGGACTCCCCGGTTCCACAAGAAGTTCATAACTTTACGGAAGCAGATGTACAGGAGATATTAGGCTTATGGCGAACCGTGGATTCGTCCAATTTTCAAAAAGTTCGACATCCAGAATTTATGAAGAATGCTTTAGATGCGAATCCGGCGATTCGCAAAGATCTTTGGGCTTTATCTATATTGAAAGATCCCATACTTCTCTCATCCATGCAACAGCCTGAAACAATTCGCCGCGTTGCGGAGAAGCATTATATTCTTATCGAAGCTTCTCGCTCAATTGTCCAGCTACTCAACTCGAAGATGATTTCGAAATCCGCAACTTTTTCACCTACAATTGAAAGTGCCCTTGATGATGCACTGTCAGATTCATCATCAAGTGATGATAACACATCACCTACAACTTCCACTGGAGTACGCTCAGCACGGCGGATCACTGCTGATCAGCTAGCTTCAGCTTTGGCAATTGCCGGATCTTCATCTTACAACTCGCTAACTAATATATCCCAAAGGGATGCTGATAACCGCGAGAGCACTGATCAAACAAATCTGCCCTCTACATCAAGCAGTGCTCCAGCATCTAATCGCATAACATCGTCAATGTTCATGAATGCCCTTTCGGAGGTGATCCAGTCGCAGCGAAGATCCAGTACCAATCCAAACGAACCGGAACCGATGGACACGTCACCGTCTTCTGGTGGTCCTGCGCCGAACGTGGATAACGACGTCGGAGCTCAGACACAGTCGCAGCACTCAACCCTGGAGGCAAGCGTCAGCAAATATCGTGCTGAATTGGAGCAAATGAGAGAAATGGGTCTGACTGATACCGAAACTAATCTTCAAGCGCTGATCGTGTGCAATGGGAACGTAGAAACTGCCGTCAATTTGGTGTTCAGTGGGATGGCCAATTAAGCTTTACACAACATATGAATAATTAACAATACAATAGATAAACGAATGGTTAACTCAATAAATATTCTGATTAATCTGCATCCTTAAAAATCCGTAACGTAATAAGTTTCATTGGTATCACTGCTTTATTCCCTAGACCTGAAGTAGTTTCGCCCAACTTTTGAATCATCTTAGGCCACGCCGCAGAGTATAAAAAAGGAAGGTTTGTAAATTCAGGGATTGTTATTTTATTTTTGTATAATAATAGTTCTATTGTAGTATATTCGAAAATTAAGAGAAAATGGCTTTAATGAGGGTCTGCGAATCTAGAATCCTATCGCCTATCGATAAAAATTGTGGCCTTATTTTTTTCTCATATTGGTATGGGATCTGCAATAGTGATGTACATTAGTATAATCCGCATAGAAGTGGTGATAAAACATTTGCCTCTAATTTTAAGCATCCCAATTATAGATCCAAACGCTAAATCATATTACTGTTGTTGAAAATGTGTTTCGGTTGATGAGTAGAAAATACGATTAGGGAACGTCCATTAATTACGTCACGCAAAAAATGCCTTTTTATAACCTCCCCTTGTCACATTTGTTTGTATGGACCTTCAAATTTTTTTGTATGGCTCGTCACGTTTTCCCAACGTTACTCAATTTTCGTAGAAAGTGGATCTACTCAATTTTGGACTAGATCCACTTTTTACGAAAATTGAGTGTGAAAAAAAAGGATAGTAATGAGCCTGTGCACGCTGCTATAATTCTTTTGTCTTTTTGACTTTTACTGTGAGCCGTGTTTTGGTGTCTCACAGGAAGCTTGAAAACATGGCTCACAGTAAAAGTCATTTTTTTATAGCGTGCACAGGCTCATACGAAAGAGAGAGGGTGTTTTGAGCGTGTAGCGTGAAAAAGCCACGTCTTTGAAAGTACTGCGCGGTACTGCCATAAAGCGAATTCGTTTTTGATTCAGTTTCAACCTGGATCAGGTATCAAGATTGGGTCAGCTTGTTGTGTGTTGAACTTCGTTGTGTTTGGCTTTATTTGTAACTCGTATCGGTTTGAGATTTGCACTGATAATTGTTCCGGGTATCGTCGTTTGAAACTGGTTCCAACCTAGGTTCAAAGAGGAATTCGCTAAAGGAACACGCTCAAACAACCTCTCTTTCATTTGTATTATTGTCCCTTTTTTTCTCACGGAAAATTTATCCAATTTCCGTAAAAATTGGAACAACTCATAAATTAAGTTGTTCCAATTTTTACGAAAATTTAGTTATTTTTCCATGAGAAAAAAAGGGACAGTAATACAAATGAGAGGCTGATTTGAGCGTGAACGTCCTTTAATTATGTCACGCAAAATGTGACTTTTAACCCCTCTTTTACTGTTAAAACCAATTGATCGTCCTGATAGGTCAGTGATATTAGAAAGCGTTGGAAAATCCCGCATAACGAAAAACAATTTCCTATATAGTCAAAACTATACTTTGTATGTAAGATATATTATCACATTATATGTTATTGTTATCGAAAAGTTTAATCTCGTTTAAACCATATAACCTCTACATTAACACATAATGTTAATGCACGCCATATTGTTATTGAAAGGTTTCTTATTGTCTGCACTCGGCCTGGATTATATATCAACCTTTTGGCATAGAGTTCAGCTAAAATTTTGTTCGTGAAAATTGCCACTTTTTTATGGTAACCTAACTTAACCGCTATCTAGAGTCACGCCAAGATAGATGGCTGTATTGGTCCATTCCACCGTTGTGCCGTTTAGACAAATTTTAACATCCTCATCCGGAACAAGTCTGGGCGATTTCGAGTGTGGAAATAGGATGACCTGGGTCTTCGCTGAATTGATGCAGATCTTCCAGTCTGTGAGATACTTCAACAGGACATTCAGGCTTCGCTGCAGATTCGATGCGAGCGCTCTCACTACCCTACCATTGTGGACGACTGCGGTATCATCGGCGAACAGCGACAGAGATCCGTTTTCAGGGAGTGGGGGTATGTCCGAGGTGAACAGGTTAAACAGAAGTGGACCTAGTATGCTTCCCTGCGGAACACCGGCAGAAATCTCCTGCGCATCAGAAACTGCACCATGCAGCGAAACACAGAATGTTCTGTTTGATAAGTAGTTTTTTATGATCTTTACCAGAAAGACTGGAAGATTGAACCGATGCAGCTTGTACACCAGGCCATCATGCCAGACGTTGTCAAACACCTTTTCCACGTCAAGAAGGGCCGTGGCAGATGTTTTTGAAACAAACTTGTTTCGCCTGAGGATGTTAGTGACTCGATTTAGTTGATGTACCGTTGATCGACCGCGTGGAAAGCCAAACTGTACATCAAGCAGGATGTTAAGTTCGTCGGCAGATGTAAGGAGCCGACGGTAAATTGCTTTCTCGAAAAGTTTTGATACTCCCGAGAGAAGGCTGATGGGTCGACAGCTCTTGGAACATGAAGGATCTTTCCCAGGTTTCCGAATGGGTATAACTTTAGCTGACTTCCAGCACGAGGGGAAGTAGCTAAGTTTAAGGCATTGATTAAAAATTAATGCTAGATGTTCATAGAATTGGGAACTCAAGTGCTTGAGTTCCAAATTCAGAATTTTGTCGAAACCTGGGGCCTTCATGTTCTTCGACGTTTTGATATAGGTCGACAGTTCGTCAGCTGTGATTTCTAATTCCTCCGAAAAATCATTGGGATATAGATGGATGTTATTCGCATGCTCGTTAATGGCAGCTTCGTGAGGACTGGCGATGTTCTGTCCAAGATTGTGTGAGCTGACAAAATGTCGACCTATCTCAGCAGCCTTCTCAGCGGGAGTAATCAAACGATCCTTAGAGTCAATGTTGTTTAGTGGGATCAACGATGGAATGGGCCTAGGCTTGGTTTTTAAAATTTTTGTTAATTTCCAGAACTGCTTAGCACAATCTGGGAGGGCGCGTATTTTGTTGGCAAAATTATTGTTTCTGAGATCCACCATTCTGGCCTTAATGATCTTGTTCAAACGATTGCACTCTGATTTTAACGCAGGCAGACCAGTACGTTGATACTGTCTGCGAGTGGTGTTTCGAAGACGGATCAAGTTTTTAGTGAGACTATCAATGGGTAAAGAGTTGCTCACCTGTGTTACTTCCGGAATGTGGTGCTCCCGGGCCTGGGAGATCGCCTGCTCGATCGACTGCAGTTGCCGATCGATGTCGTCGGTTGATTCGGGGCGTCTATCATAATCGACCGTGTTGTCGACATGATGATGGAACTGGATCCAGTTGGCGCGATGGTAGTTTCGCCTGGTGACGGAATGCCGGTTGACGCAGGAACCAACTTCAGCCACCACCGGATAGTGGTCTGAGCTGAGCTCCTGGTGTGCGATCGGCTGGCCGATGTTGTTCCCCATGTTGGTGAGGAAGGTGTCTATCGTTGCGTGGACCCCGGATCTGCTCAACCGGGTGGGAGTATCCGGGCCCCGAATGGGTGCCAGGAACACGTTGATCTCAGGCTTGAGATGCGTCTCGGTGATGATTGCGATGTCAATGGACCGGTCGTTGAGAAAGTTAATAAACTCGATGTTTTTGCTCTTCAGCGAGCAAGCGTTCCAATTGGCGATATTGACGATTTCACGGTCCATTGAGGAACGCAATCATCGCCTGAATTTGTTCTCCACGTGTTCTGCAGGATCGCTTGATGATGATGGCCTGGGTCAGGATTGCAACGACTTCCTCCGTTGAAAGCATCGATTCATCGATCGCACCAGATGTTGCACCAGAGTACGACGGTCCTGGAAGATCGCTTTGGGATGGTTGGGTTGCTGCAGCTGCGAACCGATGTTGAACCGATGGCCGACTGGGAACCGGACGGATTGGTGGCACTTGTCGTGTTGGGAGAGCGGGAAAGTTCTCGGTCGTGAGGACCGGAGGCGGACCAGATCGTCGACGATGGCCGGGTTGGTTGTTGGCTGATGATTTTTTCCGAATCGCGATAAATTCGGCCCGCTTCGGGCATTCCTTGCTGGTAGCTTTGTGCGCCGCACCGCAGTTGGCACACACTGGCTCAGCATCCTCCATCCGCTCACAAGCATCGGCTTCGTGGTGTTTGCCGCAATCGACGCAGCGCTGCGCCATGTGGCAATTTTTGGTGCCATGCCCAAACATCAGGCAGTTCTTGCACTGAGTGACATCGCGGTGAATCGGTTGGTACCGGTCCCACTTCACGACGATGTGGAACAACGCTCGGATGTTCTGGAGGTCCTTCAAGCACGTCGAGTTCTTCTCGAAGTGCACCTGGTACAACTGATCCCGATAGCTTTTCGAGATGTCATGCCGACGCATCTTATTAATTTTGACCGGTTTGAGCCCATTGGCCTTTAGTTCGTCGACCAATTCCTCCGTCTTCTTGTCCGGAAGGCCACGCAGAACCACCTTGAAGGGTTTGTTGGCTTCGATGTCGTGCGTGTAGTACTGGACGTTCATCTGCTTCAAGATTTCCTTGACAGCATTGTAATGGGGAAGCGCCGAAACCATCAGCTTGTAGCCCTGCGAGCAGAGCTGGATTGTGCACCTTAGGCCCTTGTTGATGTAGTGGTACACCCTGTCGAGCAAGCCTTCTGGGAATCCCTTCACAAAAAGCGGCGGCAGTTTCTCCTTCTTCTCTATTTTCGGTGTATCGCCGTTCTCCAGAACGGCGTACCGATTGTTGGCTAGCAGCTTCTTCGATGACAGCACATCATCGGGTGAATTTAGTCGGGAACGTTTCCCAGTCGAACTAGTGCCGACGTCAACACGCGGCGGCTTCCCCATACCGGGGTCGGACTGTGTATCACACAACGCGACAGCAGACAGTGCACCACGCACCAAAACGAGAGAGCGAGAAAACCGAAAAACTTATCACAGCGCGAGCGAAAAACACGACCGATCATGTCGCTTGGTAAAACTGGAATGCCTGAACCAATCTTGTGCGCCCACGGCTATTATATACTAGCGTTGATAGCATAGCCAAGAAAGAAGGAAATGACGAAAATGCAGAACGAAGCAAATTTAATAATAGGGGACGGGCCATAATTGAAAAGCAGACACCGGCAACAAAGCAAAGTTATTTTGAAGAAGAAGAAGAAGACATATGCTACCCGATTCCATAGAGAACAGACGTTCATCTTCGGTCTGATACTTGTGTAAAACTTTAAACCGACATTTCAAATGTATGTCGTTATGCTCCTGGTAGGCGGCGCTGTGGCTATCACAGGACTGAAGCGGCTGTCATCCACGAACAACAAGCGTGAAGCCGAAAACTTGGTGCTGCGTGTGATGCTGATTTGACAGCTCGATTTTCTTGAAGGTTTTATGCAGCAAACACAATATTCGCGGTGGAAGTTGTCGTGTTTTGTCGTTAATTTGATTCGAGTGCAGTGGTTTTAAAACGACAGTATATTTTCATTGTTTATCAGCCAGGTATTATAATGTTTTATCTTAATTGTTTTAACTAGTAGTTTGATAGAAGACATATTGTAAAGAAATATAATCCATTGGGAACCAAGCTAAAAAAAATCGTCACTAGCGCCACACCAAAAGTGACTGGCTTCAAGAACTAACGCTTTCTTCAGTCCTCTGGCGGCTATGCGATAACTGTCACGTCAATGAATTCTAGAGGTCACGTCAATGTTTATCAATAAAAAGCCAGCACATAGCCTGAAACGTTTTGTTTGTTTTTCTTTGCTCTAGCTTTTCATACCGGCTGCCAATATTTACTTTTACACACGTTTTTCAAGTTATGGTATATGGACATCAATGTCTGTTCTCTGTGCCGTTTCCTACGACCGTGTTAGGGAAACTCAATTTTTCAACCTGTTGATATGCAAATTTGTATGGCAGCAAAAGCAGGCCATTTTGAATAAAAAAATTGAACTACTTATACTAATGCAACATCTTTCAAATTTCAATGCAAAAAATTGACGAGTTTTTCTGATCGAATGGCGTATGAATGAAGTCATTCTGTTTAGTCGAACTAGACGTATAGGCGTTCAAAAACATTTCACTTTTGGGTAACGCTCTTTAAATTTTGGAATGCCACCCGGTATAGAAAAAAGAAACGTAGTCCTACGTTAAAAACAAAACTAACGATTCCAATTGATTGTGCCTACTAGAGAAAACAAAGCATAAACCAAATTCCCTAAGTTTAAGTTTTTGTGTAATGTCTTTATTGAAGGGGACGGATACACGTTTCAGGGGTTCAGGTGAATCGGAGAGGGTTGTTTGTGATTTCCTATGAAGATTTATTTCCTTTTTGTTTCCATACACTCGCCGAGAGTATGTTGATGATCGCTTGAATTGTCCTCTTTTCGTAACCATTGAGTCTGGCAGTTTCGAAGATATATGCTAATCCTTTGGCGTTTCCAGTTTATTGAGAGGAACGGTGAACATTTTCTGCTGAAAAGAGTGGTTTAAAGTGTAAGGGATGACTCTTTGGGTGTTTGTGGGTTTTCTGAAGATTTCAAACTCCAAAGGAGATGGTGACAATGATTTTCTCACTACTAGAAGGTCGAGGAATGCAAGTTTACCATCCTTTACTATTTCATGAGTGAACTTAATGTCATTGTGGAGATTGTTGATTTCTTTAAGAATTAAGGAGAGATCATCTTGTTTCACTACGGCGAAGATGTCGTCGACGTATCTCCACCAACGAGTTGGGAGTAATCCTTTCGTTTTTAGGATTCGCCATAAACATTTCACAAAGGAATGGGGATAGAGGATTACCCATGGGAGGCCCCATTAATTGTTTATAGAACGAACCTCTGAAAGTGAAGTAGTTCTCTTCCATGCAAAGTTGAGTCAGCTTAAGGTACATTCGCACCTTTTGCTTCCATATTGTGTCATCTCCTTGTTTTAAAATCCAATCTTCTAGAAGGTTAATTGCGTACTTGATCGGTACGCTAGGGAAAACGCCGTGACGTCGAAAGATACCATTACTTCATTATCATTTATATGTCCTGATGACTGCAAATTTTTGAGAGTTGCGAACTGTGCTTGCTGGGAATTGCTCGGAGATACCTTGAAATTCTTTTACTAGCCATTTTGCTAGCTTATGGGCTGGAGATCTTAAAGATGAAACAATCTCCCTCATTTCGTTTCCGGGTTTGTGGACTTTTGGGAGGCCTTTAATTCTGGAAAGGATGGGGTTTGGTTCGCGAAGACGGACTGCTGCATCCCCTAGTACTGCTCTACAGGGAGTCTACTCGAAGCTGCCTATAAGGACCATTATTGATCTTAGAAGCCATCTACATGTCGTAGTCCTCCTTATCCATGATGACGACTCGGTTGCCTTTGTCTGCTTTTAGGTAGAACACAGGCTTTGACTTTTTTTTTCCTGTGTTGGGGACATGATACCACCGCGACCATTAATTGTTCTTAATTTATTTTTATCAGTTTTACTTACCAAACAACTCCTCCACATCACAACGGTCTGCCTTAAGATTACGCACCTTCCGGATCCATGAAGTTGTCGATAATTTATACAAATATCAACTGAAAATTTTAATCTAATCGGTTGCAAACCACCGACAAACCGACATGAAACTCAATCTTCACTATTGATCAAGAATCCATAACGACCGATTTAAATGTGCAGCGATCCCATCTGTCAAAACCTATTGAATAATTTTATCTAGATCAAATGAATGTGTCCAGGATTGCTCAGACATGAACCTTCTTATCCGGTTCCCAAGCGTGTTCGTGGCTTCAATAAACGAGCTCAGCGAACACGAAGACAGATGTCAGTAATATGATTTGAACAGAAATATTAAGACATTTTGTGTTGTCATTCATGTCGGTTTGTCGGTGTGCAAACTGCACGAGCGCTTCCGAAAAAAATAATGAGAGCGTTTCTTTTTTTAATTAATTAATTTGACAGACTGACAGTCAGGTGGTGAAAGATGCCGAGTGTTCAGCAATCTGGGCCAGTTTACTGGTTTTCAGTCAAACAAACCAAATTGCTGATTTTCAGTAAAACGTAATATTGCTGATGGTTTTTCAGCAAATCATTTTGCTGAAATCCTTGATCATTTTTTGGTGTGTTGGCTAACTTCAGGTGCAGAGAATAGCACTCCAAATTTTTCCGATCCAGTTGGTTGAATAGTCGTTTGATGCTGTCCTTGATGAATTCCGCTTTCATTTTCCTGACGATGTTGGCAGGCGTCGATGTCCGTGTCTTAATCCTGTGACTTACTGGTACGTCCTTCCTAACTCCATTTAAATCTATGCCGACCATGCATTTTCTTGTTCATGTATCAGATAATAAATGTATAGATGAAAAATGCATATTTTTATTACAATTGATCTACTATTCACTCCATATGCTATAATTTTCCAAATTTGTAAACAATACAATCAATTTTTGGCTCAATTTTCTAAGAACCTTTATGAAATTTCTAAGATTATTTGGCTGAGCGAATGATACTGAATAAATAAATAAATAAATAAATAAATGAGAATAAGGTTGTTACGACATAGAAATGCTAGAAAATCTTTTGGAGTGAGTTAATAGTAATACTTTATTTTTCAGTAAATTATACAGCTATTGACAGTTATGTGTTTCTCCTTTTTTTATTATATTAGAATGTAAATAAGTTTCTACATTGTTCACTTTATTAGTAGTAATAAGGACATGTCAATGACCTGAATAAAATTAAACAGCCAATAGTAATATTCCACTAGTTAGGACGCCTAATTTGAATGAGATAAGTACTACACCGGTGTCGCCTTCCCTTCACATTTCTCTTTCTTTCTATGATATTAAGTTGGTTAAATATAAAACTTATCTTGACACAATCAATAGAAAGATTTACCTCAGAAGTGAAAATTTGAAGTATTGGTTATAACCGAAGGTTTTGGAAGTGAAAAAGGAACCAATTAATTTTGGAAAAATATTCAAATCTCAAAATAATAATTTTTCAGTTAACTTTTCGTCTCCAGAAAAGTGGCGCCATACTCTGAATAGTTGTGGCATCAAATCCAATCAAACCTTTCAATTCGTTGATGCAAACAATCAAAGAAGAATATGTGGCGTAATTACCTACATCGATATAACGTTCAATTTCACCGAAATTAAAAACACTTTAAAGCGTGAAAGGCGACTCCAGTGTAATCGAATTTATAGTTCACCTTTCCTTCCGTTTTACGACGCATCGAATGCCTCCCACATCATACATAAAATGTAGGTTCGAGTTGGTTTTTCTGTTTTCAGGCTGGTTCATCTCCTTTGTTTTGTGTGGCACATCCGAGTCGTCGTAAGCGGGAATAAGGGTGATTACATTACATGCATTTTAATTGTTGTTGTTCATCGTTAATCTTAGCATACCGTACCGGCAAAGTCTAGGAGGCGCTAAAGTTGCTAAAATCAGTTTTCAATTGAATAGTAGGTTTCTGTTGTTGCGTGGCACTTGCGCGAGCGGCCGCATTAGCCGCTTCACTCTTATTCTTCGCTTGAATTACATTCATTTGGTTGCGCTTGATGGCCGTTTCCAGCTTGACACGCAGCTCCGGGGCCTGCAGCATGAATCGTTTGAACTCCTGTGGATATTTTGGTCCAATCTTCATTAGCCACTGGAGCGAGTGTTCGTGCAATTGGACACAATGTTTTGACTTCACACGGATTTGTTCCGGTTCCAGCAGATTGTTGATCAGTATCGGCACCAACAGGGTCAACATCTGGATACCTGAAAATGATTGATAATTTGTTAGTTCTGAGGTTAATAGCCTTGCATCTCGTTTATTAAACTATGGTAAATTTACCTTGTATTAATTCATCTATTCAAGAAATGTTAGCATGGGCAATGGAAGGTTGTATGTTTAAAATGGTGTGTTAATATCGACTGTCAGGTTAATACTTACGGTTTTGAGGTTCAGCTAGCGCTATTAAAGCTTCCAGAGTTGTGATACCTTCCAGTATTATGGCGAGTTCCATATCGTTCGATGGACTACGATTTGATTCAGCAAAGAGGGTTTCAATTAACCTAGGAGCTAGTGCGTGAATGTATGGCGTTGAGACTTTCAGGTCGGCATTCACAAAAATCGACCGCATAGTTTGAACGCATTTCAACCGAACCATTGTTGATCCACTCAAAAAGCACTGCCTGAAGTGATTTATACAAGGATACTGTAAATTTGGAACCGACACCAACGAAGATGGCGTGTGTAGTAGGAAAACTGCAATGGTCAACATCATAGTAACTTCATCAAGCTTGGTCTCATCGCATCCAGTTTTAGTGAGATCAATTATTTTTCCGAGAGAACTCTGAAGCAACTTCCGCCACTCTTCAGCAGACAGCTCGTGCTTGCTGTACCGATCCGTAGCTAGTGTTTTCAACAGCTGCAATGCGGCTTGAATAATATTCGAGTTGGCTATTATAGTTTCATCGTTGACAGATTTTGTAGCCACTTCTTTAATTACTCCCGTTGTTAAATAAAGCATTGTGGGAAGAACTGATATGGCACCTGTGGAAGAATACATTGTGCTCAAAAACCGATTCTCTCAATTGTATAACTAATGTAACTTACCCGTAGGTGAACATAGCCTCGTTAGATCGGTCATGCAGTTAATTGCAGTTGCAACTAACAAACTGTTGTCTTCGGAAAGTTTAAATTGACCGTTTTTGGTCTGTGCCATTTGACGTTGCAGTTGCTCGTTTGCTACGCGAGCAGATTGTGAAGGACTCATTGCAGGAATTTGCCGTGCCAGCAGACAAAGCACTACCTCCAAAACCGCATAGACATGTGATTTACCCGGCAATATTTCACCTTCTTCGCCACCTTCTCCTAGATTGTCAATATCAGGATTTTCATCGTTGCCATTCTCTGTTTTGTTTTCGACTTGTGCTAGTTTTTCTTCTTTTTCCAACTCCAGACATTCATTGGCAGCTACGATGGTTTGCTTGAGGATCAAAATGCACAGGTACTGCACTTCCATACTATCTCTCGTTAGTATTAGACGATGCAGAACATTACACAGTTCCACCGGTAGTGACTTGTTTTTAGTTAGCATTTGCCGCGACCATTTGGAATCGAACATCGTGTATAGCGACTGTAAGCACGCAATAACACTTTCCAGTTTTTCATTCGTTCGTGTGCTGCACAGGACTTCCATGCAAATGCCAAAAACTAGATGGAATCGATCGGCACTTACACTGCCATATGACATGGTACCGCTGGCATTGCAACTGATTGAAGATGTGTTTTGATTCATTTTGTCTATGGCTTTAATACTCGCTACATCGTTAGCATTTGCTTTGTCATCCTCATTAATTGTGGTAGCATCAGAATCGCTTTTGTCAAATCCTTCAGAGTTCAGCCACAAGGCAGAAGCATAGAGAATAGGCGGCCAAGAAGTTAGGTAATGCGGTTTAGCTAGATTCATTGTATCATTGGTATAGAAAGCTCCGCCATCATGTGGCAATTGACTGGCGTATTCAGCTGGCAACGACAACAATGCATAATCTTTTAACGCCGATAACCAATGCATGGACAGATTACTCAGCTCAGGTTGTACTAGGGAAAGTAAACTCTCACCACGACTCTCAAAATCTCCGAAATCATCATCTATAGTCAGACGACTCATGTCGTTCGACGGTTCAGCGATTGTTGTCGCTGTCGAAGTGAGAGCTTTAAGCATCATGCTAGCCGGCGCCGTTCCGTTGTCCCTCATTGCCATTATGTAAACCTGACCCCATGCTTTCAGAATACTAAGTTTCTCCAATGTGGCCATACTTTCATTATACAATTGTGTACTGTTGGTTTTATCGTGCAGTTTACTCAAATTCGATACCAACAGTTGATGAACACGACGCAGATCATTTAAGTCTCTAGCAACACCGGAACCAATCCAGGCCGAGCAAACTTCACAAGCGGCTGCCGTAACATGAGAAGGCGTATCTTGCGAAAAAGCCGGCCTCAGTGCAGCTCCAACTTGTGCTTGAAATTGTTCCAACAAAAGATGGCCGGGAAATTCCGGCTCAGGAACTCTTGCGAATTTATCGATAATTTCCTGCAGGGTTTTCAAACCTTCCAGTCTTAGCTGATCCGAGTCACTGGTTGCAGCCATGAATGCCATACGAATGAGATCCGATAAATGTAATACTAAATAATCGCCACGAGATTTAGTAATTTGCATTTCTTTTGCCAACAGCAAGTCAAAGTGTGCCGTAGTGGCATTTTCACATGTGGATATAATCTTTCTCACACATTCTGCCGCGAAAACGCGAGTTGGCCAACGTGGCTGAACTGCCGGATGAGTTGCTTGATTATCTTCGGCGTGAAATTCGATGTTATCATCGTCTGCTTCGGCGTCTTCGGCATCGTCGGCATCTTCTTTTATCGTAACGGTTTCCGCCGGCCCGGAGGTTAACGCAGCTTCCGACGCAACGGTTAGGACATTCTTACACATACTTAACCACTGCGAGAGGTTATCGGCAGCTAATATCTGGAGCATTGATGTTATGGTATCGTGAATGTTCTTTATCATAATGTTGTCGTTTTCGGTGTCCAGCATACCGAACAACACGCCTGGCAGACCGTAATCAGATAACGCAAAGCCATCATCTTCGCTGACCAGACTCATGGCGTGTTCACAAACTTCCTTTGCTTCCCGTGTAGTTAATTGGCGAAGACATGAAACGGCTGCTTTTCGCAGCATAAGATAGTTACTGCTAAGATTTTGACACAGATTAGGAACCAAAGTGGATAAATTGACATGGCGAGGCGCGAAGAGATGCAGTTGTTGCAAACATCCAGTTGCTTCTGCTTGTACCAGCGGATCAGAATGGGACTGCATAATTGCAGCTGCACAGAGGAACGATGATCGGACAGTACAAATCGATTGGTCATTTCCTTGTAGCTCAGGACCTATTGTGGTGATCAGGGCACTCAACACTCTTCCAATACATTGATGGACATCTACATGTGACTGCGGCACAGACAGCAGCAGTTTCAACGCCAAAGATAGCGTTGGTTCTACGTAGCCTCTAAACATTGGTCCGCCTGAGTCTGCAATCAACGACAAAGCGTACAATGACCACACTTGTACGACCGGCGAGCTTCCATCCTGAGCCAGGGCCAATAATATAGAAACGCTTGTATTTAGATGCTGGGATGAACCCATACCACCAACATAACGATGCAAACAACCCAATGCTAAAGAATGGCCCGTTCTTGTTACAACGTCCCTAGCCGATTTCAAACGATCGAAACTGGTTTGGGCAAGTTCTGCCGTAATTCGAGAATCACCCACAACTTGAGCGATCCTACCGAGGGCTTCTCCTGCCGCACATCGTAGGATTGGATTTGCACAGATCAAAGCGTTAATGATCAAGTTGGTCGCACTCTTCCTAACATCCTCCTGTCCAATGCTGGATTTGGTTTCGGTCAATCCCTTTAGCCCACTAAGTAACGCGGTAAAGATATTCATCTGCACTGCCTCCTGGCGGGAACTTTTAGCGTGTTTTATGCATTCGCCAAAATGTTCCAACATCTGCAAGCGATGTTTGTTCGCTACTTTCGGAAAGATGAGCCCAAACAGGGCAACGGACATGTCGATAACAGCTACTCCTAACGGAAGTGGTCCAGGGCATTGCTCTCCGTTGGATATTGCACGGTACAAGCAGCAAGAGTCGTGCTCAAGAGCTCCCGAGCCGGCAGCACTGTTCGGTTGAAGCTGCAACAAATGAACAATATATGTTGTTAAACTGCGTTGAATTCAATGGAAACATAATTCTGTTTTGCGATTACAAACCAACAAGCATCTGATAATAAGGTGAAAAGGAAAAACGGGGAAATCTGTATTTTCTGCGGTGCTAATCCAATGGTTTAAAGTTTTGAATTTATTTTACAACTATGAGCAATTGGCAGTGTTTTCTGAGAGGCATATTCTGCAAGTGAAGTGATTTTACAACAAATCTTCGACAGCATTGCTACAGTATTCGATTTCCATTTGTTACCACGTGAGGTTGTTCGGGACGCTGTAGCATCGGTAAAAGTTTTCTTTTTAATACTGAGCATCATAAGGGTCCGTACGTGTTAGTTCCCATTCCAATAGTTAGTTCCGAGAGCGTTTATTTGTCATTGGGTGGACATCCAAGAAATATATCGCTAAGTCCGCATCAGATCAGAGGACAAACAGGCGCAGCGGTTTCATAATAATGCTGACATCGAAAATGTTCTGCAAATGTACGCCCTGGACAACGATACGTACTCTATTACTGTTAGAAGCATAACTGCCTCAATTATGAAGGAAATCCCAAAGTACATGGGTCAGTTATGCGTTAAACCACGTGTTTACCTACACTCAAAAAAATCCACACGTTACATCCACCTGAAACGCACGTAATTTTCGTCCACTGCTAAAACCAGTAATTAACACGTGGAATTCACGTAAGATCTACGTGATTTCCACGTGAATTCACATTCTACGTGAAAATCACGTAAATGTTACGTGATTTTTCACGTAAAATTCACTGGCACGTAATATTTACCTGATTTTACTGAAGAAAATTTGGTTACGTGTTCAGGTGGAAGTTACGTGAAATTTCACGTGAAAATAACGTATCGATTTTTTTGAGTGTACTCTGAGAAAAACTTAGTGGTCAATTTTACCAGTATTGTGAGTTAGGGTGACGATGGCAGTATAGTGATTTTCAGCCGACTATGTTCATGGTCAAAACAACCATCTAAAATAGTTGATAAAACTTTTATTATAATTCCGGAATAGTCCTCGTTACCATGGCCATAGTTAAGAATGCCATGAACGTGGTGAATTCGACAATTTTCATGGTTATTGTAACCGTTATATGCAATAGTCATCTTGACCAGCCGGTACATCTATGGAATTATTCTCAGTGTAGGTCGACCTCTGCTGATCTGCTTTAGAAATATAAACGCCAGTTTTCGGAGTAGTAGGGCGGAGGACTTTTCCTGAATCGTAGCAAGCCGTGCTTTGAAACCGACGTGTTTTGCTTTTGCTGCGTCGTTTGTGAATCTGTGATTTAAACAGGCCTGACGGTTCATGATTCATCTAGCCCTTTAAATGCGGCACAGCTGAGCTGGCCGTTTTGCGATGTTTGTAGCGCATCTATGATCTGAAACATACAGGGTAGGGAACGGCTTCAGCACCCCGGGACCCTATTCTAAGAATGGGATAAACGTTAACCTACAACGCTCATTTTTTACAGTATGGTGCTTTACTAGATGTAGCACCGTACTGCAAAAAATGAGCGTTGTAGGTTAACGTTTACCCCGTGATTGGAATAAGGTCCCGGGGAGCTGAAGCCGTTCCCTACCCTATCATATAGATTTAAAGTATATCCATCATTTTTCAGAACCCCCTGGCACGTTTTTTGTATGGACCCTCAATTTTTTTTTCCAATTTTTACCATTATTCTATAGCTTTCTAAAATTATTTCAATTCTCGGTCATGTTTATCTATATTATTGTGTTTTTGTAGGGAAGAGGCTCACGAGAAGACAATGTTAGCCTCCTAGCACGAGTTCAGATCGACGGTGATGAAATCGAGGTAGTAGACGAATCCGTGTATCTGTGCTCATTGGTGACCGCCGATAACGACACCAGCAGAGACATACAAAGGCGCATTATGGCTGACAATCGTGCCTACTTTGGACTCCGAAGGACGCTAAGATCAAACAAAGTTCGCCGAACCACAAAGTTGACCATCTACAAGACATTAATTAGACCGGTAGTTCTCTACAGCCACGAAACGTGGACATTGCTGGTGGAGGACCAACGCGCCCTTGGAGTCTTTGAATGGAAGGTGCTGCGTACCATCTACGGTGGAGTGCAGATGGAAGACGGAACGTGGAGGAGGCGAATGAACCACGAATTGCACCAGTTGCTGGGAGAACCTCCTATCGTACACTTAGCAAAAATCGGTCAACTACGATGGGCTGGGCATGTCGTAAGAATGTCGGACGACAGCCCTGTGAAAATGGTTCTCGAAAACGAACCGACAGGTACAAGAAGAAGAGGCGCGCAACGAGCAAGGTGGATCGATCAAGTAGAAGGCGACCTGCGGACCCTCCGCAGACAGTGAGTATGGCGATTACACCGATTACAATGGAAACAACTTCTGTGCACAGCAGAGGCCACGCCGGCCTTAGTCTGATTGATGATGATGATGATGTATTTTTGTAATAGTTTATTAACAAAATAAGCCCTTAAGATAGGGCGTTGTGATAAAATCACCTTATATTTAACATGTTCCATTGCTATCTCTTTGCCGCTGTTTTACGTGCGGAGGCATCAAGTAAAAGTGAAGCATATGAGATACAATAATGGAAGCAACGACATGCTATCAACCCCATTCGAAGGGGGGGTAAGTAAGAACAAACTTCAACAGGAGAGTCAAAATCAACCTCATAAAATTGGCAGTGCCTATCTGATTGACATTGATTACCTTCGTCTGAAAGCGTGCGAGTAGTGAATCAATCGGAACAGATTGACAAATGAGCTCTGATGCTGCAACCTGCACTCTTAAAAAAAATTTAAAAAAAAACATATTGATGAAGTCTTTAGCCATCCGAAAAATAAAGCCTAGAGTTCTTGACGCCTTGTCTATGATACATGAGATGTGAACTTTTAAGTCAACTGAGAATTCAAAATAACTCCTAGATCTCTTGCGTAAGTCGTACGTTTGATTACCGTGCCTTGAAACGTGTAGTCGAATAGAATCGACTCCTTTTTCCAGAGAAAGTGATCACCGAACACTTCTCTGGATTAACCACCATACGGATGAGGGTGCACCAGTGAGCAAAGATTTGTAGCTGCTGTTGTAAGTGGCTGAATATGCTGGCAAACATGATCGAAAACAAGCGGCAAATATCCTGAGAAATGGAAGCGGTTTCATCGTTCAATACCATAGACGATGGTAGTCCAGACTCCCTGCACTGCTGTTTAACATATTATCACCAAAAAGATTTCGAATGATTTCAGTTTTGGACAATTTGTTAATGTCGAGAGTAGCATAGACGACTAACCCGATTGAACTCGTAGTTGAGCCTCACGTAGAAATGTTTCAATGGAAGCGTGCGATATTTAGTGTATAATTCCTAGTGCTGCTCTCTTGGTCGATTTAAGCTTTTTTTTAGTTCCTTCGTCTGTCAAGGATAAAGGGAGTCTCTCTGGTAAAAAGTTTTCGGCACATGCATGTCAATGACGTTTACCAAGATATGAGAAAATTTGAATGCGGCCTTGTTAACGTAGTCAGCGTCCAGAATTGCAACTTAGTCTATGTTTTTCAGCATCGGTTATGCTACGATGGTCGGCTTTCCGGAAATCATACGACACAGGCACTGGAAAATCATCATAGTCGTTGTCCAGACTTTCGGGATTGGAAACGACTAGAAGTGGAGCACTTTCAAAACAGAGCTCCAAGCTGCGGTGGTTTTCGTTCACTACGTGCTTAATTTGGCAGAGAGTTGAGACGATATAGCTACCAAGAACTTCCGGGCCAACTGTTCTTCACCTCCCAGTACAAGTTTGATATTCCGGAGCAAGTAAGGAAGCAGAAACTTCCAAAATTTGCCAAGAAATACCTAATTTTGCAAGCGATCTGCTCATGTGGACAACTAAGTGCGCCGTTTGTGACTACCGGGACTATAAACGGGGAGATCTACCTCAAGGAATGCCTACAAAAGCGTCTGCTTTTGTTTTGTAGAAGCAGCACGAGGGTCCCACAATCTTCTGGCCGGATCTATCATCGTGCCACTTTTCAAATGTTGCCCTGGAGTAGTGCGAAACCACGTAGTACGTAAATGAACAACCCCCAATCTGAGGAAGACATGAAAAAAACATGGGTTTCCGTACAGAAGCTGCAGCCAGATGTTGTACAGAACCTAATGAGTGGAGTTAAGCGTAAAGGGCGATCGTACGGTTACGGTATTGAAGTTGAATGAAATAAATATGCCAAAAGCTTACTAATGGGTTATACTCTATTGTCTGAAAGTTTGAAACTAGGTAATCTTCTACAGCGTTTTTTTTTTCGTGATGCAATTAGATGTGGAGCATCCTTTAGAAAATGATAAGTAAGGGTACTTGCTTCTGATTGTTAAATTAATATAATCATAGAAACAAAGTAGAATACACCCCTGTGATGACATGTGAGGTTTTGTGGTATTATTAGCATAAGTAAAAAAAAAAGTTGCTATAAGCTATGAGGGTTGTGTAGGCATCAGCATTTGTTTGTGTAGCTTAACGGATTTAGCAAATGCTGGACAAGCCGAAAATACGATAAAAAGCTTATTATGTCACAAAACGCGACTTGAACAACTTTCAACGAAACTCATCACGACGAGTATCAAGATTAGCAAATTGAAAACTTACATAGTCACCGTCAGCTTTACGGTTAGGTTCCATCTTGTATTTAAAAAAAAAACAATGCAATCAGAAAAAGAACGGAAAGATAAACGTAAAAATGATAATTCCGATCTGACGAGAAAAAAAAAATGAACAATCATTTACCTGATCTTCAATTGTGCGATGATCCGTTTCCTGGAGCCATGTTCCGAGAATTATAGAGTCATCTGCATGGCACATCTGCCGTAAAAGCGACGTTGTCGTATTGGCAGGATTTTCAGTCAATGTGAATTCGGAAACTAGCATCCGCAGAAGATGCGTGTAGGATGATTCCAGAGCATTTGCTGGCAGCAGGGCTAGCGTCTCGTACAGTCGCAAACGAACCATTGCTGTAGGAGCCTTGAGATGCTGGCCATAACTTTTCAAAACGGATTGAATGCTGAAAAGATTTTCAAAAGTTTTAATACCTTGCTCAACTTCAAATACAATTCAACTCTTACTTTATCAACATCGCTAATGCACTTTCGATTGGAGTCAACAAACGCCTAGTGATATCGTCGGTGACAAGTTCTGGGCAATGCAGTAGGAAGCTGTGCATCACCGACAGAGCTCCAGCGCGTCCTTCCAATGTTACCTGCCAAGTGAAAGCATCTCCTCGGGCTTTTTCGGAGTCCAGTTCTTTAGTAGAACGCGGGAAAGCGTTGCGCCAAAGAAGCAACATTCGTGGAAGCAAACCTTTCACTACCGGTACACCTAATGTCATGATAGCTCCAATCAGCAACCAACCAGCTTGTGTTCTATTCAATGACAATCGGCTATTTTGACTAGCTGTTCGGAGTAGCTCCTCAGCGGTATTAAATATTATTTTTCCTCTCGTATGTGGAATGCCAAGCGGTGAATAACGAACTCCCCCTAGAACAGCCGCTAGTGCGCCACTGTATCCGGAGATGGCATCGGGAGAAGTTCTCATTTTTTCGATCGCTTCGATGAAGCGATCTATGAGCGGAGTTATCTGACTGGGAACTGCTACACAGACGCAGCGCAAACACCATGCAGCTGCCAGCCGAGCTGCCATGCACGGATGGATAAGAACAGCGCACGTTGCATCAATAAAGTTAAGCGACTGATCGGTGAGCAAATTTTGTGCTGTAGTTCCCAGAAGCAGAACCAAACTACCCAACTCTTGTAGTGCACAAACCAGCAGATGTTGACTAAACAAAGTTTCTTGATTGGAATCCTTCGCATTCTCCGGGTTGAAATCGATGGAATTCATTTGTTTGGCAATTATGTGTATCAGCTCTTTGCAAGCTGATGTTTGAGCTTTTTCACCAAGCATTTTACCGATTATCGATCGTAGGATAAAGTTGATACATTTCCTAGAATATACTGCATCTACATGGGACGAAGCAGCCTTTGGGTTGGCCACTAAATCTAAAACATGTACCAGAAAGGTTTGCATATTTCTCTCCAACCACAAACCGCCCATTGTTTGAACAAACACAACATAGGAATGGGTTACTCCCACACGAACTTCACGGTTGACTCCGGAACTTCCTTTGATAATCTCTCCAGTTCCTTTTAGAAATGAAACTCCTCCTCTGAGGAATCCAGCCATCAAAACTCCAAGGGCTTCATCTAGCGATATCGAGCGTATTGACTTGGTACTTGAAGCCGACGACGTCATACTGTTGAAATTTCTCAAACTTCCATTTTGCGTACACGCGATCAGCGTTCCCAATAACTTTGCAACTGCACATCTTACTTCGTAGTTACAGCTATCAAATGCACGAAAACATAGCGAAGCCAGACTTTCTAGCTCAGTAGTATATAGGAATGGGGCATGCTTGGTCATTTCAAGCAAACAATTGGATGCGGCCACGCGAACAGCCATAACGCGATCAGTCAGGCAGTAACGAACAGCTTTGTAGATATCTTTGTGTACGTTGGAAATAGCTGAACCCATGCCGGCGCAAACTTTCTCCAACGTAAGCATAATTTCGATTCGCACTTGTGATTCAGCATTCTTCAATGATTTGATCAAAATCTGTACCGTCTCCTCGTATGATCTACCCATCATGCGACCAAGCTTTTCGTACATACATCCCACGACGCAAATCGCAGCCAATCGAGTCGATAAGTAACTTGGAGAATCATCCTTATTTTTCAGAATATCGTTGCACTTGTTCACTGTTTCAAATAGCAAAAATGTATCTCCGACAGAGAACAGAGTTGCTAAACAGCGAGCTATCAATTTTCTTGTTGGAGGACCTGGCGATCCTTGTATGTGCTCCGTCAATTGCTCGACAAGCTTTTTTTGGCATCCTTTTATATCCGATTTTTGCGCTGCTACAAGAACTTTGTCTAGAAAACGCAACCACTCAAAGATGAATACCGGACGTTTCTGTTCCGGTATCTGGTTGAGCGCATTCTCGTTTAGCGTAAGACTATGCGATAGTTCCATATTTCTAGCTGGATCTAAAACGAAACAAAAAATGAATTTGTTAGTACAATAATAACATTTCTAATCATCACTACTGACTAGTTTGAGGATAGTGAAGACCAGCGAGTTTTCACCATTTTTGGTTTATAGCCGTATTTGGGAAATGAATCAATAATTCATGGAACCGAACGACTAGGTAGTGTTAATATTGTGATATCATCGAAAAGAGGTCAGTTCACTATGCATAGGAGTGCAACATTTTGTTTTCATTTCTCTGGACATTACAAGCGATTTAGCAGAACAGTAAAAGTATCGTTAGTAGAATAACACAACTCACCTGCTACTGAATTTGCATATTTTTCACTAGAGGTAGTTTTTACAGATTATTTTGCAAAATAATTTAGCAAAGAAAATTCCAGCCACCCAAGTTTTGTGTTTCGTTAAAACGTCAATCAAATGGAACACGTTAACTCGCCTCTACCCATTTATGAGAAAATTCATATGACAACACGAAGCAATAATAGTTAAAAAGGTGTGGAAGAATCCCTCATGACCACCCTAAATGCCATGAACGCAATGATAGCGAAAGCGGAACGACTATCCCGAATAGAGAATTACCACTAGCTGTATGATCATAATTATACATTTTCCATTCATGTTGTAATCACCATTATACGTATCATCCGTATATGATGCTGGTGTAATGTAAGAAACCATTCAAACTTTAAACAACCATAAATAGCGTATTCTATGCACCGACAAACCGACATGAAACTCAATCTTACTTTTAATCAAGAATCCATAACGACCGATTCAAATGTGCAGCGATCCCATCTGTCAAAAACTATGAAATTATTTTTTCTAGATCAAATAAATGTGTCCAGAATTGCTCAGACATGAACCTTCTTATCAAGTTCCCAAGCGTGTTTGTGGCTGCAATAAACCGGCTCAGCGAAAACGAAGATAGATGTTAGTAATAACATTTGAATAGAAATATTAAGACATTTTCTATTGTAATTCATGTCGGTTTGTCGGTGTTCTATGTACACTGATAGAAAAGTAATGATAATATCTATGTGTCCCACACATGATTTTTTGCAATTAGATCAACAAATGATATCTTTTTGTAACCACACATACTTCCTATGTGTACACATAACCACTATATTTGGCCACACATACTTTTCATTTGCCGCATAAATTTCATATGTGTTTCTCAAGGGCTCTGTTTATGTGTGAACAATGGATATTATGTGGAATTTTACATGGATTTTTGCCAATAAATATGTGTGGATTTTTACATGTGTATGATAATGTTTTCATAAACAAGAAATTAACAGTGCCGTACAGTATTTCTCTTGCTCATTCATTGTATTATATAATTAAGGAAAGATATGAATTATGGTCACGAAAAACAGGAAACTGTTTTAACAATACGTAATTTTTAGTTTATTATCACAAAATGTATGACTCATGTTATAATACATGATAATATGTATTTGTAAGGGAGCGGTTTGTATCAATGGTTCATTTGGGCCTTTTATATATTTCTTCAAAACTCCATTGATATCTTCATAAATATACAAAGAAAATGCCCATAAAGAGCCATAATCCCTTAAGCAGTCTACCAAATGTAATGGAAGATGAACATTATAAGTCATTTCGTTAATACCATAAAGCCGCTCAAAATCACAAACGAACTTTCGCAAATCAATATCACATTGCGTATACGTTATTGGTGAAATTTCAGTGCCCAAAAGTTTTATTACTGTGGATACTAATTTTTTTAAATGGTCAAAGTATTGCTGAGGAAGATATCGCTTCAAACATAAACTACTGTAATGGATAAGCCAATGAAACTATCCGTTGGCTTTTCATGTTGCTCTGTAACTTATTTTTCGTGCTTTACGAGATGCTTTGTGAAAATAATTATCGTGAAAACAATATCCTAGTTTACTTTGAGTTCCATAAATCAAGGTGTTTTTTGGTTGGAGTACCTTTGCTTTGGTTTGGATTTACTTTTGCTGGTATTTTTTAATTATATTCCCTCAATTTCTATACATTTTTCACAACAAAAAGCTTTTAATAAAACAAATGTCAACATCAAAGGTGTGTTTTTATTTACTTGGATTGGGAGGAAAAAAACGGGAAAAGTATTATTCATTATTGTATCATGATTGTAGCAGTTATCATCATGATTGAAATTCTCATATTATATTACTATACTGTATCGATATCTATTATCTTTTATTATTAAATTATGTTAACGTATATTGTAATGGATGAAAAAAATATTTTATGATATAACCTCAATTGAACGATACCACCTTAAGTAAAACTGTAGGAAAATATATTATTCACAAATTATTAACTGTATAATACACCGGAAATTTTGTTCGAGAAAAAGTCATTTTTTGAATGGTAACGATACTTAACAACCTATTAGTGTTATGGTAAGATCTTGATTAACCATAACATATATCATCGATATGATACACTTTTACTTCAGCTTAAAGTATTGAGAGATAACTAGAATAATTATGAAACGATAAATTGTATAATACCTTTAAAATACTTGTTTATTTGGGATTGCAACGGAAGACCTCAAATTGCTAAATTGCAATCAAAACAACAGTTTTGCAAATAAACCTCAACATTACCTTGATCGCATCAGTTTACCACAAGGAATAGAACAAAATACCAGTCATAATACGCTAGCTTCATGTCATTAATGTTACTAAATTCTTTACTGAGCTTAGTAATAGATCACTCCACGGAATGTATTAACCTCACTTACTTGATAGTTCAGGGTGCTTCTTTACAAGGTGTTAGAATTCGAACAGTTTAAGCCAATTTTTTCATTGTTCTTTTTTTGTATTCTGTACAATTAAGGTCAGTATCGTGTTCGAAAGAAATTTTTTTTTCCATCCCAAACCCATGTTAAATTCCGTTACAGAAATGGAAGAGTAAAGAATCGAAAAGAAATTGTTGCAGCAGTATCTACCTGAAAAGAACGAAAAATAAAATTTGAATTTTTAAGGTTCTCACGCAAACTAATGAGAGTATCGAGTATTCCGTAAGTGAAGGTGACGTTTCGTTGCATGCAGATCAATTGTCAAAATTCCGCTTGGTAATATTGAACAAAATTCCGTAACCTCTTTACTTTTTAGGTCGATACCAGGGGGATAGAATACTCTACCAGGTTGTTTTTGTGTTTCAGTGTGTCGCAAGGTGTTTCTATGTTTCAACTTATCTGTCAATACTACAATCGATAATTTATGCTTATTGGCAATCTTGGACTTTTTTGGCGGTTAATTCACACACACTTATACTTATACATCAATTGAATCACATGAGTACAAGCGAGAGAGAAACAAAACAGTGAGGAAACAAACAATCGGTTCGTGTAAGTGATGCCAGCTATGAATCTATCTTTCATGTGGTTGATAGTATGTTTGAAGTGCGGCGGATTGTGTTTTTTAGGGTGGTAACACAAGGTGGCCGAGTGACTTACCCCCTGTGCCAAACAGAGGTAGCATTTTCAAAGCATGTTTCCGCAATTCAGAAAATTTATCCGTACTGATGTATTTCGAATAAAACTCCAGAAAATTCGTTTTCTTGAAGGCATCTTCAAGATTTGTGTTTGTCTGAAGTTTTATCAGCTCAAGCTGCAAATGGCTTGGTACCATTTCCACATTAACGCCCCATGATATAGAAAATATCTTTAAGCTCATTTCATTCGTTTTGATTTCATTGAACCGATCATTGAACTCCGATTTTAGTGAAAGTATTATGTCGACATCGAAGGGAAATGAGAAAAATCTCGTTTTCCTAATTGAATCTCCCACAAACGCAATTTAGTTTCAAAAACTCTCACGTGTTGGAGCAGCTCATGAACGAAATTTTGTTTTCTCTGAAGCTTAAGGTTCAATTTATTCAAATGCGTTGTTATGTCGGTCAAAAATGCAAAATCTGACATCCACTTCTTGTCTTCAAAAAAATCGACCGCCTTTCCATTCATTTCCATGAATTGTTCAATTTCATGTTTCAAATCAAAAACTCTTTTTAAAACTTTACCCCGGCTTAACCACCTAACTTCGGTAAAATAAGGCACATCGCTATACTCTGCTCCAACTTCTACCAAAAATTCATTAAACTCGCGTTGATTCAATCCATGCGCCCGAATAAAATTAATAGTTTTCACAACATCACTCATAAAATTTTTGAAAATAACAATTTTAACGCACATGTTTTCAACATGGAGAAGGCAGTGGTACTGGAAAAAATCGTCGTTGCCTACCGATTGAGCCTTTTTCCGGAGATGAGCCACTGCGCCTTTTTTTTCCCTACCATTGCTGGAGCTCCATGGCTCACAACACCTGAATTGATTCGATACGACACAGATGCAATTTCATGATTTGGAATTGTTTTTGTGACTCGATTTACCTGAAAGAATATCTAGCTTCAAACCAATTTTATCCAGGCTTGAATCACAAGCCTCAAAAATGTCGAGCCCTTTCGTGGTACCTTTCATAGGAAGACGATGTTAAAGGCATCATCAATGCCACGAATGAAAATTGTTGTGCCGTATCACTGATGTTAAACGAATTGCTCGGATTTTACTTTCAAACACTTTTTATATTCTTCGCCAAGGTCTTCAATTCTCCGCGTACCATGCTTGTACTATCTCAATGCACATTACTTTTGAGCTGCATACTAGCCTTATGTTAAAACATGTTCAAGTATTTTCAGAACACAGTACGGTAATATAAAGTGTAATTAAGGATCCAGTCTGTCTAAAACATCAGCAAATCGTTTAATAAACAAACTATTAACGAACGAGAAATTCGACGAAGAGAATCTCTTAATGTTACTTAGGACCTAATGCATTGTTTAGCTTGATGTATATTTTTTGCTGTGTTCGAAAATGTTTAAGCTTTAATTAATAATGACTGTTTTTTGACAACCGTGAAGATATGAAAAATAGATATCGAGATCGTTTATTGCTTCGGCTGTTCCGCCATTGATGTTGACTGTAATCGTGGGGTAAACCAGTGCAAATCGCAATCGCATTTTCATCGAAATACCTTGAAGAGAAGGGTTAAACACTAGGTGATTGTTGTTGCCGATCACCTCGTTAATTAAGGTACAATCAGCATGAAGGATATGGAAAAGGCTATTGAACAGAAGTTGGCCGACGCTAGAAAGCAGAGTGAAAAAAAGGAAGAAGCAAAAAGTGATAAAAAATCGGTTCAGAAATCTGCGAACCCTAAACCAACCAATAGTACGAAGGATAAAAATGATTCGACGAAGGACGGAAAATCGAAAGATGGGGATACTAAGTCGGATTCGAGCTCTAGTAAGAAGCAGGACTCGAAGGCAAACAATGATAAAAAACCAAGTGGTAGTGGAGGAGCAAAGGATGGTGAGAAGAAAGACATAAAACCGGCTCCCAGTAAGGGCGACAAGATATCTGATAAAACAAATGGCAAAGATTCTTCTTCAAAATCAAAAACAAATGTTAGTACAAGCAAGACGGAACCAAAAGATACCAATGTTACATCGGTTGACAAAAAAGAAAGTGAGAGACTACGGACTGCTAGCAAAAGTAGAACTAGTCGAGATAAATCCAGGAGTCCAATACATTTTGCAAGAAATTATCATTACAAGGAAAAATTCGAAGCGCGAATTCCCCCGAGAGGAGATCGACCACCGTTAAAACGAAGGTCTCGATCTCCATCACGTAGAAGATCACGATCTCCAGTACGTCATCGACGCAGCCCTTCTCCATTGAGAGGACGTAATTCATGGCGACCAAGTCCACGTAGACGATCCAGAAGCCCCCATAACCGAATCAGATCACCTACCCGGTCAATTCGTGGACGATCTTCGGAACGAAGAGATCCCAAAGCCTTGATTGCCAAAAAGAGCTTTCTAGACGATCTCGCAGTAAAGTTTGCTCAGGAAGGAAAAGAGTTCCCCGAGTTGGAGCAATATAGATGTGAAATAAACAGTCAGTTTGGGTCTTATCCACACACAAATCATTTCTCAAGGAACGCAGTAGAGCACGTCATGCGTGCTCAGGATGCGTTCGTGGAAATGAACATGATGGCGCCACAAATGAATGTTCCCATGAACAATCCGATAGTATTATCGGATCCCTACAATGCCTATCCAATGTATCCAGAGACCCCATCATTGATAACCTATCCTGTTCATAAAGCTGAACCTATGATGGACTCTCCTGGTATGCCTTTGGAAAGCCCGCACCCATGTACCGTGTCGGTAAGTTTAAGAAAATTACATTATATTTATCGTTGGAAAGTACCGATCGCACTATTCTACATCTGTTGAACAATAATAAACGTTTTAAATACATCTTAGCAGCCGTTTCAACTGAATAACAACAGCGTTGCACAACCACCGTTTCAAAAACAATACGCAGGTATGTTGATCAAAATTATTCTTCTACCGAATATGTTGTTGGTTCAGTTCAAAGGATAGGGTATAAAGGGTAATTTTTGTTTTGTGTCATTTCTAGGTGCGCGGCCTTTCGCGGTGCTAGATCTGACAATAAAGTCTAAAGTCTTTAGATGTTAGAATACTATGCAAAATTCTATGTGAACACATCAGTGCCGTAACTGGTCACAGCAGTCCATTTATCTGCTGTGAAGAAATCTTACAAAATTCTCTTATTAGCTTATGAAGAATACAGTACCAATCAGAAATATGATACGGCATTGATATTTTAGGGCTTTAAAAGTTTTCTTTCACTAAACTAGTGGTGCTAAAGTAGGTCTAAAAATAACATGCCACCCAAGGTGGTCTTGGATGACGAGCTGTTCTTTCGAGTTACATAGTTGTATTGGAAATTAACGCTTTTGAAATTTAACAACGGTAGTCGATTTTTTTCCGTCACTAGAAATCGATAGAAATTTGTGAATAAGGAATAATCGAGTGAAAACATAAACGCAGCTATATCATTCGTGTAAGTGTAGGAACCGGAACAGATAGCAGCTGCTTAGAGGAAGGGAGAAAAGTGACACCATAAGGCGTACAGCTGGTTTGCTGAAGAAGAGCTGAATGGAATGTTCTACACAACAACGCACATGGAACGGATAAGAATGATGAGATGTCAGAAAAGTTAATTGGCCGTGAATCCACCGATGTCTGATCAAACGAGTAAAGAAGTCCAAGAAGTCCAGAAAGTCATATTCAAGGTTTAGGAAAATAATACAACAAGACGGATGTCACAGGAAAAACATTCCAAGCCAGACGATAACTGCTATAATCTGGCCAGCTAGCAAGAAGGTCTCATAATTATAAGTTTGTACTTAGACTACTTTCAAGCTGAACAATGCATTAGGTCCTAAGTTACATTGGTAGTTTCTTTTCGTCGACTTTCTCTTTGCGTTCCTACGGCTATATAAAAACTTGTTCAAGTATTTTCAGCACACAGCACAGTACGGTAATATAAAGTGTAATTAAGGATCCAAAACGTCAAAAACACCTCCAAATTGTTGAATAGACGAACTATCAGTGAAAGAGAAAGTCGACGAAGAGAATCTCTCAATGCTACTTTGGACCTAGTGCATTGTTCAGCTTACTTTGTTATAGTTAAACTTACTCGGCTCTCTGTTGTTAGTAATACCTTTAAACTTGTACGCGGTGAAAAAAAAGTTTTTCAAGTGCATTTCGTAGTTGCTCCTCTGTAACTGATCAGGAACATATACGGAGTCATAGTTTTTGTTTCCATCTTCAATGTACAAGTCACTACCCAGGTAACCAATAAACACTTCCAAAGCGTCTTAACGGCAGCCTATCTAGCATTTAAGTCGCCTTAAATGCAACATAAATGCCACTTTTGGCCCAATATACGACTGTTTTACTGCAGTGCTATGATAAAGCTTCATTAATGTTATTTTGCATTCGAAATGCTTATTACAGGCTACAAGCATTTGAAATGCAGCTTTGATAAACAGATAGCATTCAAGATGCTGATATAATGCTAATATAATGCTTGTAGCATCTGAAATGCAGATTAAGGGTTGATTTACTGCATATGCTAATGCTTATTGGTTACCTGGGTACTTCATTCTATTTATAGATTAGTACTGTCGCAGTTATAACATAAGGCATATAATGGAATTCTTAGAGATTTGTTGTGGCACACAGCACAATGCAATCTAATGAATATCGAAGTTTTTTTCGATGAGTGTTCATTAAATCCCTTAAGCCTATCAAATCAAAACAACAGAAAAAAAACTTCTGAATTGCCTCGTTTTCGGCCGGATATTAACAAAACATGAAATCTCGGCTGCACTTTTTCGGCCTCGCATTTTGCGAAGGGTCCGCTGATTGATCTCTTGTTTGTAGATAACGAACTTTGTAGTTCGCCGACCTTTGATCTGCCAGTTATTAGCCATAGCCTGCGTATCTCTATGCTGGTGTCGTTATCGGCGGTCACCAATAAACCAAAAAATACGCCTTGATTTCATCTCCGTTGATCTAAACTCGTGGTGGGCGGCTTACATTGTCTTCTCGTGGGCCTCTTCCGCTTATGTATATTTTCTTTGGCGCATTAATGACAAGCCAGTCCTACTAGCTTCAGTCTCAAAGTTGCGTGCTACGATAACGATTGTACGACATTTCCCGGAAAACTATTTCCCAGAAGACCATTTGCCGGAAGAGACCATCTCCTGGAAAACCATTTCGCGGAATGAATAATTTCCCGGAAACCTCACATACCGGAATGTACCATTTCCCGGAATTTATTTCTCACGACCAAATATGTTCATTTTTTCGACTGTTCATGTTTTGTTTTGATTTGCCCAGACAGAAATATTCTCACCGACAGAAATTATAGAAAGAGTGCCCTTTTGTATACTTCTTCCTTTTTGCATGGCAGTAAGTAGTGCACAAAAGGAGTGGACTTCCTTAGAGCACCATCTCCAATGCTTCCAAGAATTATAAAAATTTGTTTGAAATTGTGTGGAGCTGAGGAAAACGTACAGTCCATTATCCATATCTCCGATTGATTTAGTCTATTTATAACTGAAAATTTTCGCGTTTCTTAAATACATGGAACAAATGTATCGTACATTGTATGAAACATTCATATTGCTTTTTTTATGACTTATATAACAATATGTCTCCTTGTATCCAAGAACAAATAGCACCGTGCTGCGTAGGGTTTATTCCTCACTCAAATTTCGATCCTTTGCAGCGGGGGCTTGGGGGGCGGCACAGCCCCCCATCGCGGGGGTATGGGGGCGGCAAGCCCCCACAAGCGGGGGTATGGGGGCGGCAGCCCCCCTTATATTCACTGCATAAGTTTCCTCAATTCGTCCCAGCTTAACTATGATCAGACCATTTAGAATTTCTAGTGACGGTTATATATTCATAAACGTTTACTTATACATATTGAATCGGTTTACCATTGACGTCGCCCCACCAGTGCCAATAGATTTTTTAAGTATGGTAGAAATCAAAAAACCTTAAAATGTAACTACCACATCATCAACTAAAATAACTCACCGAATGTTGGCATTAAAATTTTTGCTGTACAAGTTTATTCGCATAACATTTCGCATTTATTCGAATAGCTTTGCAATCGCTTTTGTAACAAAAATTTTATTCAATAACAAATTGTACGTTTTCAAAAGGACAAAATGTTAATATGAATTGTATTTTAAACTGCTGATTGGTATTTATCAGATATTTTCCCTTCTTTCAAGCATGAGCTGTTCTTTCAAAAAAAAAAAAAATGCTCAGATAATTACTAATATTCTAAAGTTTCAGTTTTTTTGGTATTTATGTTTCGCAAAACTAGATAGGGCAGTGATTGAAATTAAAATATTAAAGATAGAAAAAAAAAATCACATTCTCGGTGTAAACAAAAATTCCGGGAAATGGTATATTCCGGAAAAAGTATTTCCGGGAAAAGGTCTGTTCCGGGAAATGTTATTCCGGAAAATGGTCTTCCGGGAAACGGTTTTCCGGGAAATGGTTTTCCGGGAAAAGTCATACAATCACGATAACACCGTCATCGGTGAAGCAAAAAGTTGGACGGACTTATTGAAGATCATACCACTCGTGCCTATCCACGCTATTCGATGTACGCTCTTTATTGCATTGTTAAAAACCTAAAACGACAATCCGTCGCCTTTTCTGCCGCACTTGCCGAATCAAGAAAATCTAGTCCGTTTACTTACTTAGGTCTGCTAAACTCGTTGTGCCAGAGACCCTACCGGAACTGAACTAATGTTTCACCGTAAGGAAAATCCAATGCTGTTTGAATATCACATTGACGAAAAAACTAGGGAGACCAAATATGACTGATTTGGGTGTTTGTTCAGATTCATTCGGCTTTCTAGGCATCATGATCGTTTCAATTGCACTTCCAACACTTCATCACAAAACTTGACGGTGTATTAGAACGAACGTCAGAGGTATCCGTATTAATACGCATGATGTGTTTTTGAAGTTATCGTCCTAACCTGCGTGCGTTCGTGTCAGAAACTGTGATCGTTATCGTCCTGTGACTATGGCATTGTCATATTTACAGAAACATGGCTACGATCGAACATGTCTTAATCGTAACTTGCTTCAAGCTACTGTATATTTTGATGCGAACGAAGCTCGGCCACTAGCAACTTTCAACGAGATGTTGGAGAAGTTTTACTTGCAGTCAAAGCCAGAATTTATCTTCGAACCAACCTCTCACGCCATGGCAAATCTGCATCTTCGCGAACGCAGTTTGGATTTCGACACTATCAGCGTTGTTGGCGATTACAAACTTCCTAAGATCCAGGAAGATAGACGGACCAAAGACGAAGCTGCCGTCAAATGCTTCGTCTGAGCAAGAAATCGTTCTAGTCGAATCGATGATGATTTCTTCTGGTTTGCATGAAATCAACAGTATATTGACCTCAAATTGCCGCTTACTTGACCTAGCGTTCGTCAGCGGACGAAGTGACTTTGAGCTAATCAAACCGCCGTCACCTCTTCTAAGAATCGACAAACACCACGTGCTGTTTGTTCTACTTGTTTGACGTAAACGATACTGGCATGCAGTTTGATGGCAACCCGAGTCAAACTGACTCAGCAAAGCTAAATACGCCTGTTTCTGCAGTTGATTGGTTTACGGTGTTCTGCGGTAAGGGCACAGACGAGACACCCTTGCAAGCATCCATGGTGGACATCTGAGCTGCAACACCTTCCAAACGTTGTTCGCATATCTCGTTTGCGTTATTTTCGTGTACGTTCGTGTCGAACGTATGAGAATCGTAATATTCTAAGTAATTGAATCCCAATACAACGAATGCCAAATCGCATCGTCTCGAAGCAATAGGGTCTCCCAGTAAGTCTAAACGCGATTTGTAAATAACAATACGAGCTCGGGTTTTGTACCAGGCTACCGTGTCCTTCACGTAAAGCAAAATCCGACCAAAACTGTACTAGATTGTTATGTTTCCGTATCATGGGGAGCAGGCACCGCTGCAAGCATTCCTGAACGTAAATATCAGCTGTCATCGTATCGGTTGTTACAAACGGTTTGAAAGCATTCCAAACTCACAAATTGTTTGCCAAACCATTGATTTTTAACATTTTTTTCGGTAAAAATTGACATATCGGTTCCCTCTATAATAAAATTTCACTTAGGATTCATCATCCATAATTGCGCATGCCAATTTTCCACACAGCAATTTATCGTTTGATTTACGGGCCCTTGGTTTAACACATGCTGCTTGTTTTTCACTTCGTTTTGGCTTCTTCTGCTTCTTGAAAGCCCTTCCTTAGTTCATTTCGTGTATGTGCTCGGTTGATGTGACAATTCGAAGTTTCCAGCTTTTTGGCCACATCTCGAACGAAAATATCTTTTTTACTTTAGAATTGTATCCTTTTATCTTTTTCCCTCACGGAAATGTTACTAAATTTTCGTAAACAAGTGGATCAACTCAATTTTTGAGAAGATCCACTTTTTACGAAACTTGAGTAATATTTCTGTGTGAGAAAAAGAGAAAGGAATACAATTCTACTTAATCACTGAGTAGAATGGAACGAGGTTGTAGAGACAACCAAATAGCAATATCCTTCTTGCTTCTGGACGTTTATCCGTATTCGCAAACGTTCAAATAGATTTCCCACTGAGATGATGTTCAGTAATGCTATTACTGATTCTCCGGCGCCCTAGCCAATCTGTTTGTCAATTTCGTCGAAAATTTACATAGTACAAACTCGCCAGCATTCTCACCCGATACCTTGGGAAATTGTACAGCTTCACACACAAAGATGTGTCCTCTACCTCGAGAAAACTAGACGTTTCCAAAGGACCTGGAACCGACAAAGTTCCGCCACTGTTCCTAAGAGAATGTACTGAATCTCTGCAAACATCACTGACAATCATCTCTAACGCATCTCTTCGCCACAGAACTTTCTCAGAGCTGCGGAAAACAACATCAATCTGTCCGATCTACAAAGCAGATTCTAGTCATTAAATTTCCACCTCCTTTTGTTTGGCGAATGTCTTTGAAGAATTAGTGCATAAATTTCTGTATACTGCATCTCAACCAACGATATCGGAGTATAAACATGGATGTCAGTTTTCTCAAGACACTTATGAGCGTATTAGTAGAACGATTTTAATTGGTAAACTACGTAAATTTAAATTAAGACTTCACTTGATCACCTTAAAAAAACAAACGGTGAAATTTTACAGATATCTCTAAAAAAAATTGCCGTATTTCGGTATAATTTCACCGAAATCCGAAATATCGGATTACCGAGCTGTTGAGAATTCGGTAAAATTTTACAGATTTCTGTTAAATAATCTGAGTGTGTAGGCTGTCTGAGTCTGAGTCCATGGCTTTTCAGATTGAAGGGATGCCCCCGCGGTCGATCAAGTTGATCAACTTCATGTAGCCGATGTGAAGATGAGGAGACAGATGGGAACTCTCAAAACCCTCGTCCCTTAGGTGATCCGCTGCCGATGCGTCCGAAATGCCTTTGGGTTATTTCCCAGAATGAGCTTTCATTTGACAATGGCGCTCTTTTATAACTGGCAAACTAGCAACTCCACCAATCAAGGATGACCATTCGCCTGCCTATCACACGCTATATCTACAAAAGGGGAGGAGTTGTGAGGGATCTTTTATTTCATCGAAAGTTTTTTAATATTATTATTTATCTCATGTATAATTTATTTATTCTTGTCTCTGTTTCTACAACGTCTTCCTTCGATAGAGAAGTAAAGCCGTTGGTTCCGGCTCATGTGTTGATGAGTACGATATGTCGGGTCCAGGTGATGGAGTTGTCTTCCTGGCGTCGGTGGTTGTCATCACGTTGTGAGGAAATGGACCGACCGAAAATAAACGAATATGCTTTTTAAGGGACATTCGAGACGGTCGTATGTAAATAAAAATGACCTTTGATTTACACCGTTCCGCGAACTTATCGAAAGCAAGTTGATAGTTAGGCTTTATTTCAAAGGTCGCGAAAAATTCCTCTTATCCATATTGTTGGAAGTTGTTATACTGTGCATTTGTTCGCTCGATTTATAATATGCTCCTATGGTATGGCATTCCACAACCACCTGACATATGCTGACTACTGGGCTTAGATACGCTGGAACGACGATGAAGAATACAGCATTCATTGCTGGATGCTAAACCTGCGAATGGAGATGCCGATGTCCCTGAGCTTTCGAGTCCCGAACAGATCCTTGCGAAGTTCTACATTGCTGCAGCCAAGTTTTCATCGAACTGTGTTTGGATACAATGAACTTATTTTAGTGTGTATTCGTGAATTTACAGCTGTCGAAAAGTGATTCGAGTTTAATGAACCAACTAATAGATTTGCGAATAGGATTAGATCTATGTTGAATTAGTTTTAATTTGTTTATGTTAGGTAAAATGTTTCTTTATTTTATTTTATTCATTAAGACTAAATTGTCAGATGGGTTATTTTATTACAAACATATATGTACTTATTAGCAATGAAGATAATTGTATTGCAATCATCATATATTTACTGAGACTAAATGTATTTTATTGTAATCAATCAGTACTTGAGGGTACCTAAAATAACGAAGTGTTGTACTTATCTGTACACGTTGTTATTAATCCGTACCAATTCAAACGTATTTTGAGTACCGTTTGCGTATTTTAATGCACTTTAAAGCAAGGTTTCGAAAGGTGTATTCAATGTTACGAATCGATACTGAACGGTACTAAAAAGCAATCAAAATTTAATTAAATAGCTTGTACTCTGTAATCTATATGCATTCGTACGCAAACGTCCCTGTGTAGTACTAAAAAAACGGCACGTTATAACTACGTGAAATTTCAGCGGAGCAATTACAGAATGACGAAGTATGACGTTGCAGCAAAAAAACAACAGCCCATAAAACACAACTGAATATTTGGAAATTCTAGAATTTTTATCAATAGGGCGAATAATGACAGGTTGTCCCCTCGCTCTTAATTTTTCAGTAAACAGCACCATAATAAAACTTTCGACGGAATCTTTTGTGCAGCTCACAAGAAAACAGTGCTGCCAAGCATGTTATGAACATAGTAGAACGTAGAGGCGATTGCGTTATAGTTGAATGAGAAAGTAAACAAACGGATTTTCTAGAAAATTCACCGTAATCAGATGATATCTATACCGCTCATGGAAGTCCGTCCCATAGCATGAATCAATAAGTCAAGAAAAACGCGGTTAAGTTTGTTTGATACCATTGCATCTTACGTGAATCGACCATCAGTTCCGTTGTTTTTCAATCGTACGAACTCATTGAGTTTATGCAGCATTTCGAAAGTAATGGTGATTAATTACCATTTCGATTGAAAATCTCAGCAAACGGGACCGACTCGTGGTGAGCCGCACTATGTGCGATCGCACATACTGTCACTGAAAGAAACATTGTGATAAATGTTTTACTGATTTTAAATGAAAAAGAATGAATATAATGAATTACTGGTTCAGAAACGGCTGAAAGTGAAAAAGTACATAGAACGAATTTAGGAATAAGTAAAACCAACTCGAAAGGACAGCTCACGTTGAAAAGAAGAATTATTAATAGAAATATATTTACTATATTCCGACGCCACTTCATCCCAGAACGGGCTATGCACTGCAAACTTCTCCTTTATGTCACGCTATTTTGCGGAACAGATTTTGTTGGAGAATCTGATACTGATATTGGAAAAGCGACAGTGTTCGGCCTACAGCGATGTAACTCGAATGAACAAGAACACAAAAAATACTATCATGTACGGTGGCAAAAGGCTGGACTCATTGTTCGGACCTGGGATTCAAAAAATATGAATTCAAGTGCATACATGTGCTAATTCTACGGATCTCACTAACGAAGGGAGAACTGTCTGTTAAGGTGTGGTGACTCTCCGTGCAAATCCAAAAGATTGACGAAATCGACCTCAGTCGATTCTACGAGTCATCTCGATCCACACATCTATTTTTGTAAAAGTGTCCCTTCTGTGATAGATTTTCAACCTAGATTTAACGAAGTACACAAACAATCTGTTCGGTAAAATTTCAAACCGCTGAAAAATTCTGTAAATTTGAAAACAATTCTTGAAAATTGAAGAAACCATTAGTTCTTTTGAAATGTACACTGATTGCTTCATTCCAACATTATCGATTTACAGAAAAATATAATATTTTTATAATGTTCCATACATCTCATGTGCTGGTGTATCAAAGTTTACCGACTTATTCGGCTGTTTGGAAACTCAGTAAAAATTTACCGACCTCAGTAAAAAAAAGTGTGTATTATTCAACAAAATGTACTTAAAAGATGCGCTGGAAGAATATCATCATATTTTTCAAAGTGCTTACCTGCATGAAACATATATTTATTAATGTTCGAGATCATCGTATATAATTTATATAAATACTGGAAGTCCAATGAAAATTGTTCCGGAGACTTGAAATAACAGAACCGCTTAAGGCAATAATTGAAATTATACGAATATATATTTTTTTAAATCTACAAAAAGGATATGGGGTTAACAATATTTTCTATATTACTAGGAATGCAACCTACCAAAACGTCACAAATCTGGACTAAACAGGAAGGTAAAGAAAAAAAAAACTAGCATCAAATGTTTTCTTTTGGTTGTAAAGCAAACGTTCTGAAATTCTATGTTCTAGTGAAAATTCGGATCAAACAGGCGCTTCAATTGCTGGACGATGCTGACCGTTCGATTACCAAAAGTGGAAAGTTCATGTTTCGGGCTCCTACGTTCTACGGAAGAGACGTTAATGAAAATCGGTCACCCATTGTGCAAAGCGCTTGCAATCCCCTTTTTGCATTTAGTGCTCGTTCCGGTGCAGCCAGCAGTGATCCATTTGGAAACGTTACTACCAAACTGAAGGCTGTCGTTGATGTGCTGCGTATGGACGAAGGACTCATTTCGGAGAAGATTCACGAACGCCAACATAAGCTACAAGCAAAAAAGGAAGCTGATGATCATCGCATTAAACATCTACTGAATACACCGTTGACCAAGAAATCTCTGCAAAAGACTACACAGACCGATCCGACTGTGTGCACCGATTGCTTGCTACGAAAAATAAAGGTCAGATATAACGAAGAAACTCAAACAAACATTGTTCGTACTGTTGATTCAGGTGCACAGACTAATCCGATGAAAGTGCAGACTGTTTCAGAATTTGGTTCAATAACCGAACTTACACCAAATCAGGTTCGTGCGGTTAGTGAATTGATAAAATATATAAAATTGACCGTAACTAGCGGCAATTTAAAAGAAATGCGGGATTCCCTGAAAGAAGATCAAGTTTACAATTTGAACTCTGATCTTCGGATGGCTTATAATTACTTTGACGCGATGGTTGAACACCAGAATTTAGGGGGGGTTCACAAAGCTCAGCAAGATGAGACCGAGGTGTTAGAACAAGCTGATGACTACATTCAACAAGATACATTGATCGAAGATGAAAGTGTTGATGAATATGAAGAATATCACCGAGCTTTCTGTCCAGACGAAGATGAAGGAGAAGTTGAAGAGTACTATAATCCCTTGCTTTCGCAGCAAAGCCAATCATCTAGTTTCCAGCGGCCCATGGACAAACGCAACAGTTTCGTAAGCAATGCCGGCAACAAGAAGTCATTTGGAAACAGTGGAGGCAACTTTGGAGGACCAAGTCGAGGCCAGTTCAACCAACGACAAGGTCGTGGTGGCGGACGAGGATCTACTAAGGCTACTACTGCAAATCCCTTCAATAGAAGAAATTAAAATCTAAGAGGCACTTTGTTATTGTATTATTGGGTGATTTGCAAATAAGATGTTCTTAGTAAATTACCCTACCGGAATGTAACGGATTACGATCGGCTATCAATTCAATAAACTGAATTTACTTGCAGTTGCTTTTCTTGTGTTTCATTTTGTATTGTTGGCATGCAAAGAGTGCTGGGAGTATTGCAGCAGTGGACATTTTGAAATCGACAGTCAACATCATGATTGAATAAGTGAACTTCCACGAATGCCACAAGGCCTGAACAGCAATATTGAGGCCAAAGCGATGAAAATGGGGATGCTAATATAAATAAAAATTGACAATGCACATTATGTATATACATTTGTAAAGCAACATAATCGAAACAAAACACACTGAAGTTAGTTATAAGTATAAATTAGTACAGAAAAGAAAACTATTTGTCATTAGAAACATAAGTAAATAAATCTTTATTTCGACTTTGAAAAATGCTACGAAAAGAAATGTTTAAAATTGAAGCTAAACAAAACACAATAAGGATAATATTTTCTATGTTAATAAAAATATATAAGAGAGAAATGGTGGTAAATACCATGATGTGCCCTTTTTTCAACTTTTTATTTATTTCAAAATTAAATCAATTAACATTCAGAATTATTTTAGGTGTTCCAGTTAATTTGGTAGTTAACCAAAGCCTTATATGTTATGACGTATATTCAAATATGTTTACATGGTTCTATCCTAAGCAATTTAGTAAGACAGGTTGTATACGTGTCAGTTCAACTACTAAATATTGTCTGTAAAGGAAATTGATCGTTACAATTGAAGATGGCAACCATTTTTTCCGTTGATTTTTTAGTTCGACATTTGATCTGGAGGCTCAGGATTTGAAAGTCTACGCAATTTAGAAGTACTGTACCAGGAAGGTTATTGTTATTGTTATTTATCAGCCCCCATCCTGGCAGGCAACTACCCACCGATCTGCACATAAGCTGAGTGAGAACCTACATAGCATAAGCGTTCGTGCATACTAATCCGTATAGCATGCCGCCACTTTCACAAGCATAACGAAAAACAACAAAACAAAAACAGGATATTATATATTGTCTTCAAAATTTGGTAGAAATCAATTATTTGATGCCTGAAAAGAAACAAAATTAAGAACAAAGATAAGAGCGAAATCCTTGTAGTCCCCCGGATGTTTGAAGAGTTTAGCCATTTATCTGAAAAGATACTACCTGTCTAGTTAAATATAAACCACTAACAAAGTGTGTTGGTGGGTTTTCATTAGGAAAACAAGAAAGTTTATATTAACGCTTGATAGCCAATTTGTATCGATTTATATCAACAGTAAGGAAGATATTGCAGCTAATCACACAATGGGATAGTGGTTCACCTGTTCAAAGATATGGCGGCCGGCGAGTATGGCAAAGGAATGCTATAGATCACAACCAATTATAAACCCCACCACCGGATCTCATTGGGAAGCAGCTTTATTGTTTTTTCTGTGCTCACATGATCACTTGCACCGCAGAACAATAGATAGCCGAAATTAAAAATAATGCGCTATAACTAATAACAAAGGAGTTCGCAACAAAGCAATGACACCATGGTGGTACGGTAAATATGGTATAGTATGAATGTTTTAATTATTTCTAGGATTTTTTTTCAAAAGGGCAAATCTAACAATGAGAGGCTCTCTCCTCTCTTGCTCTCTTTCATTTATTACATCGCCATTATAAATCTTTTGAGAAATTCTTTAGTATAGATAGAAACAACAGTGCTGCCTACCATACTTTACAAATAGTTTAATGAAAAACGTAACGCTGAATGGAATATGAATTAAAGAGAAAGTAATCAAAGAGAGCCCCTCAGTTGCAGATTTGCCCTTATGGAAAAAAAACCCTAGATTTGTTTATCTTTTCCTGTACTGACTCAATCACTCGCGCCGCCGAAAAAAAAATCACTCGCGATGCCCTATAACAAAATAGTGAAAAAGAAAAAATGGCAACCGTTCACATCAGATGCTCTTTTTCCGTACACTTTGAATATGTAAAACTATATTCTATAAACAATCCTTCTACTGGAACTCACATCTGCAACAAGCAAGTTGAGCGTCCCATAGAGTACTCTATACTATAAATTACGATTGAAGGATTTTGAGAAATTAGCGTCCGAGGAAGCATTTCGTGCCTTTTGGCAACTTTACGCTTCTATTGATTTCTGAGCTCATCGTTTTCGTACCAACCGAGGGAGACTTGGTCCTATACCCAATGATTTCATTATCTTCAATCCGCTCAACCAATCGCAATGTTTTGTGATATAGTGGACGGATTATTATAATTTGAGATAACTCAATGCAGACGTCTTCCAAAATTGGCAGATCAACAGGCAATCGGTGGAGTCCTACCAGGTACTTCACAGCAAGATGCTTAGCGGAACACCGGAAGATTTGATGAGCTACCTCCCTCAGGAGGCTCAGGATTTGAAATTCTATGTAATTTAGAAGTACTATAATGCCGTTCTATGCATAATTGTCCCATGTTCTATGGGGTTCCCTATATCCATGGGACAGTTATGCTTATAACGGCAGTATACCAGGAAGATAGCTTCAAAATCATCTTCAGAATTTTGTTCTGAATCCTTTGATTTCTTTGATTATGGAATTGGAAATTATTTCTTGAGTTATTTTAAATGTCCTGGAAGGTGATCAGAACCTAAGTCAGCATAGGTATTCAATTGAGTATGATCATGAGCTTGATTGGCCGCCCGATGTTGCACTCCGTTATTGCCAGATGAACTGTTATTACACAGAGAACCAACAGATAATGCTTGGGACTAACATAAATCCTCAGTGTGTGATCCCAAACTAAGACAATACCTTCGGTGGCCCTGCCCAAATGCAAGTTAAATTAGGAAAGGATAGGAATGTGTTGACGCTTAATTGGAAGCCGAGAGCACCCCAGCGCTATAGTCACTAGATTCATAGTCTGGCGGATACAACGACGGGAGCCAATCTGAACTATTACTTGCCGCAGCCGATCGAACATTACTGAATGTAATGCTCGATTGGCTCCGCCAAGTGACTGTTCAAATTGGCTTCCGTCGTTGTATCTGCCAGACCATGAATCTAGTGACTATACCCAGCGCTGTCACGAAAACAATAACACTAGACAGTAAGCAGAATTCACGCGGCGTCTAGTGAAATATTTAAATGTTAGTATCAAATCCTGATTTTTTTTTAAAGTTAGACTAATCGGGAAAAAAAGCTGCTCTGTTGAACATGGATATTTGTGAGTTGCTTGCTCTCAACTTAGTGTTCTAAATGCACTTCCACAGTTATTAATTGAGAGCTTCTCAAGAGCACATATAATCAAACGTCTAAACAATTCGAACGATTCAAAGTTAACGAAATTAGGCACTGGTTGGAATTAGGGAGCATCACGGTAGTTCTAGTCACTTGTTCTTGGCATCATGTACATTATGTGTCTAGTTTAGGCAGTTATTATTATTATTAATTATTTATTCGTCAACAGGGGAAATACCCACCATTATGACAATCGTGTTTAGCTTAAAACTAACATAAAATCATAATATTCTTAGCCCTAGTAAAAATTGACTAACATAAAAAACGTCTCAAAGCACAGTTGTTCGATTCTCGTGACACATTAAAATCAAATACATTGTAATCCCTGTTCAAAATACGGGTAGTTGAAGCCGTAATTGGTTCCTGCAGGAAGACAGCTAAGCAACAGATATGTTCGAAGGTTTCGGCGACGAATGATAATATCCGGCAGGCTGAGCAGCGATGTCCAATTAATGTTGCCTTGAAGAATATCCCCGATGAAACATGCCTTTGCCATGTTGTGTCTCGACTCGAATGGTCCCAGGTAAATGAGCTATAACCTGGCAAATTGATTGGATCCCTTCATATGACACCATTCAGCAAAGCTTTCTAACTGTTGTTGCAAAACAGATGCGTCCTCCGGATTCTTGATAGTGTAGAAAAGCTTCAAATAAAATAAGAAAAACTTTTCATTTGATATGTCAAATATGTTTTTTTTTATGCGACTGAATAAATGCTCCACAACGTGGCAATGCTTTGAATGCGTAAATGATATCTGTTATTTTCAGTGTTTCAAAACTTGTCAGTCCACAGACGTGTTCTAGACGTAAGCAAAATGATAAATGAATAATATTTATAAGAATATAAGATCCTTGTACACCATGCTAACTTCTAAATAGCTTGCGATATGAAAAGTTTAATGTATTAGATTATTACTAAACTTGAAACTAAACTAAAACATACAATAGTTATTAATTGCTTGCAGAAATAGGAAAAAAAAATCGAAGAAAGTTAGGCGAGACACTTCAAAATCACTGGAACGATCTTGTTCAACATTCTTCAAAGGCCCGTTATGAATCCATGTCTGCTGTAGTTAGTGCGTCGAAATGGTAAACTAAGCAGGGGGTTATTATGTAAATCTCGCGATGCCACGTCTACATTTATTCCATCATGATCGGGAATCTCAACGATCTTTAAGAGTTTCAGCAATCGTTTTCCGAACAGACAAAGCATACGAAAAAATCCACTGCCATCCATTATCATTCCTGAGTAGACGAAGCGGCCTAAAGAACACAATTCGTAAGGAGGCGCGTTGTACGGATTAAATTATCTCAACGTCATTAATATAGTTGCGACTACAAACTTCAACTTAAAACTTCAAGATCAACCGTGACAAAGAACAGTACTTGTAAAAATTCTAATTATCTTAATTAACTATTCTAGACTGCATGCCAGAGTCCGGAACCTGCTTGTCAATTATGTAGGAGATGTTGAACGTGAGCTCAGATCCTTCACGGGTTTAACTATTAGCAATTTAGATTTTACATTATTAAACAAAAAAAACCGAACGTTCTAACGGATGATCACGCTACATCAATCAGTGAAGTCTCGTAGCTGTAATTGGAGGAAGTTACAGGTGAGCGGATTCGAAGAAATATTCGTAGGCCATTTGCGGACAACCGTGGGGTGGACGTTTGAATAAAGTAGAAAGATCAACGGTCCAGACAGGTTCTGTGGGGTAGGGTTGATACGTTCTGGCGAGCTAAAGAAAGCGCGTTGGAAGCTACCTGTCATCACATTCCATGGAACACCAATTACTTTCAGTTACAGCATCGGTAATCAACATCTGCAGCGAAAGGAAAACGTTGGAGGTTTTGGAACGACACTTGGCTCTGCTGACATTTGACTATTAAGTTACATTACGCGGATTTCATTGTCAAAATATCAAATAGCTCAGATTAATCTTCAAGAACTCTGACAACTTTCGGTATCATAACTGTTTTGAAGTTATACTGTCAATATTTTACAAAGTAAACCATCGTTGCGAAGTCACTATAGCCATCTATCTGTTTGTCTGTGCTATAGCCTAGTATGCAGTTGCAAGTGAGGACGTAGAGTAACTTTTACCATTTCTACCGAAGTAATTTGGACAACTGCTCCAGTATGGGTAGCATGCTGGGGCTGCGACACATCTAAATCCAGATTCAAGATGATCGAAAAATCCCACGCTAGCGATTCAATCTTTAAAAAATCTTGTTTCAGCTTGTGAATCTTCATCCATCAACTTGCATCGTGCTGCATCTTTTTGCCGTAAATCTTCATCAAAATCTTTCAAATCGTCTTTCAATCTACTAAGCGTGCGCACATCGCACAAAAGAAAAACAAAAAAAAATCCTGCATCTGAGATAGAGTCGCGCCCCCTGGTAACATGTCAGTTTTACTTGCGGACTAATCGAACGGAATATTATTCCGCAAGGAAAAGTGACAGCCCCATTTAGATTAGATGGGCAGGCGTGACTAACGTTACGAAACCGTCCTTAGTTTGCCCTCCTTTTCTGCTGCGTACTAGGTAAGTAATTCCGACAGTAATTGAATTTCTTGACCATTATTTGTCCTATCTTAATGCACACTACTTTTGAGATGCATACACTCAGTAGCAAAAAAAAAGCCGAGCAAAATTTTGTTAGCAAAAAACTCCATGTTCAACCTCCTGTAACTTTGTCAATTATCTATATTTTTAGCTGAAAATTTCACAACATTATACAAAATGTATAAACCTCATGTGGTCAAAATTTTATGTTGATAGAATTTATAAATTTGAAGTTATCATAACATATGTGAAAAAAGTCATTTTTGGACATACCAATTTCAAAAACCCGTATTTCTGTGAAACATTTAGATAGCATATCACAAATTTCTCCATAGCTTATAAAAGTACAGAAAAGTAAGAAACATCGCCTGTAGTCATTCCGACATGACAAACTCAAAAAATGATCTACTTCTGCGAGGATCGATATGACGTCCTGGAATTTGATGCTGATTGGGTGAGATCGTTTCTATATAGTATGGGTTTCATAACGGTTCTCACTTCACCCTTTATTTTGAACCTACATCAATTATAATTTAATCTTATTATAAATTATATATATGATCACTTTTACTAAATACGACCAGGGCATCGTCCGCTGGCTATTGCCGCGGGTATTGTGGGTTTCCCAGGTACCCGGTTCAAGCTATAGTTGGTGACGGTGGCTCTTCTTGACCTTCTATTTCTGAGTTAGTGTGAATAAGGGCGTCTATGTAATGTTTTGCTGTACCTGTTGTGGACTTCCAGTACCTCCCATTTCCCCAAAAGCTTTGAAGATAACTTGTGTTGCCTCAAAAGCTCTCCTTTTTATTGTATTGGCCTCCATAACAAAAAGGGCACCATTGCAGAGCATATGATTGATCAAATTATTCGCAGTTCTACTCGCCCAACGCCCCCGGTTGGGTGAGGGATAGAGGATGACACACACACACACACACACACAGCTTATAAAAGTACAGAAAATAATGTGGACAAAATTTGAACTGTTTCCCTTAAGTGGTTTGGACTACAGCTGGCGTCAAAGTTGACGTACCAACATGAGCATTTCCCTTTTTCACCCGATGCTGAACTTGCTAAAATATCGGTGCAAAAAAAGCCGAGGTCCACATTATTTTCTGTACTTTTATAAGCTATGGAGAAATTTGTAATATGCTACCTAAATTTTCCACAGAAATACGGATTTTTGTAATTGCTATGTCCAAAAATAACTTTTTTCACAAATTTTATGATAACTCCAAATTCATAAATTTTATCAACATGAAATTTTGGTCACATAAGGTCTATATATTTTGTATAATGTTGTCAAAATTTCATTCAAAAATATTGATAATTGACAAATTAACAGGAGGTTGAACAACGCGGTTTTTGGAAGCAAAATTTTGCTCGGCTTTTTTTTTGCTACTGAGTGTACTAGGCCAGGGCTTGGAAATCATTCATGATACTACTGAACAATAGTGTGTCAGACTGCCACCCGTTCGTGAACATAGCATCGCAAATTCGTTCAGATTCAGTAACTGTAACCGAATATGAATATTCGGTGGCTGTTACTACTGTCTGAATACTCAGCGATGACCCTGTACTTGTCGCTTGTATACACTGATCGATGATGATCGCTGGGCACCAGTTTCAGTGATTACACAGCTTTGAATCGCCCGTGCCTTTGTTCTTCTGAGAGAGGACGGAGCACACAACGGAGCAAGCAAAGAACGAGGCATAATTTATGACCGATGCGGCATATTGAGATTAATTTCTGGTCAAATATTTTAGTTTTTCTAGAGGGATTTTGGAATTTACTGTAGGATTGGAGTCAATTATCATCGTTTTTAGCGAACATGGGATTATGAAAGTGTGGCAAGCAATTCAAAATAATAAAATACCTGTCAAGGAGAAGGGAGGTTTTCAGCATTCCTAAAGTTGTTGTGATGTGATTATATGACTATTCTACAATGATCAAAACTGATAAATCTAACTGGATGTATTTTTGTATCATACATATACTATGCATGCTCGCTTGTATCCATTTTACTATACTTATTTCTGTAGCATATTTTGACCATTTTTGGGGCCATCGTTCGGGGAATAAGGAAGAAATGTAAGGAATATGAGACAGGACATAATATCATGATACACAGTGCGGCAGAATGAGAGTGTAGCCCTGTCCTAGTAATAAATCAAAAATCCGAGTACAGGATGTTTGAAGAAAATTCTCGATCGGTGATATTTACGCAGCGTCAATAATAGTACAATAATTTTAAAGCAACAAATATTGATTATAGGCAGAAAGACGCCTGGCAAACATTTAGTCATTAACGAATAATGTACTGCAAGTTTAAGTACCATGATCCATAAATACGTCCCATTATCATAGGGAATAACGCATTTTAGTAAGTTTTGCTTTTGTAGGATGCATTTCGATGATATTTCTTATTTTATCTTAGCGTAAAAGCTTATGCTTTTTATTACGTATTTAGTAAAATCCCATATTAATTTTGAATCGACTTAAGGTTGAAGGACTCATCATCAACCCTCAGTAATCATCAAAAATCTAAAGCAGTTTTTTCGTTTGATATTGAAAATCTGGAAATTAAAATGTATTCCCGGTGGTCCGCTTGGCGAGCACAATACAGTGATTACATTTCACTGAACTATGTTTTGATTTTGAAAGAAAAACTGCTTTCGAAATTTCGACGATGACTGAAAATGGATGATGAATCCTTCAACCTTAAGTACGTTAAATACAACAGTCGAATTACCATTTGGATGAGAAAATCTTCAACAGTAATTCAGTGGAATTTATTAGTTACTTGTTCTCTTTACGCGGTTCAACTGACGGACTCCCTTAATGAAGTCACAAAATATATAAATAAATATCTATTACAACAATAGTCAGCCTGGCATTAGAAAAGGCTCCAACAACTTCTGTGAAGACATTGCTAAGAAGGATTTGCGGTTATTAATAATATCGTTCTATACAGACAAGTTCGCCTTTCTATTATGCTCAAGGCGGACATAAAGTTAGAACGAGAAAAACTCATTTTTGAAAAAAAATTTCAAAGGGAAGTTTTTACTCAAATCAATCGAAACTTTTTACAAATTACATTAATAACATTTAAATTTAGTAGATGAATTGAAAAAGTTAAAAAAATTGCACTTGTGGCGTAAATTTTTTAAAAAAATCCACATTTTTACATACGCTACATTAAATTCATCAACAAATCAATAACATCAATATCGTATAAATTTCAACTTTCAATAGCCATCAAAATACGATAAGGTACTTTTAATTACTTTAAATAATCTTCAAATAATATCGAATACTTTGAACTTACATTAATACGTCTGAGTATAGCCAATTCTTCTAAAATATTATTGAGTGTTTTGAATCATCTCGAAATACTTTTGAATTATATAATTCCTCATGAATTTGAGGAGTACTTTTGAGTTCTAGGAATATTTTACTAGAACTTCTAAATCTTCAAACATATGTTGAGTACAACACTCTACACGCTAAGCTTAGTTTACCTATAATCGCAAAAAAGTGCCAATACTCATTTACAGATAAATTTGACTATATCCATATTTCAGTAAATTTGTATGGGAAAAAATTCTCAAATACGGAAGGTAGTAACGTACCCAAAAATGGGTATGATGCACTTTTCGCGATTATGGGTATTCTTCACCCAAATTTGGATAAACTGATCTTAGCGTGTACACTGATAGGCAAAATAAAGTGCCCACCTTATCGTTTTTTCAATTTCTCTCATTTACTTGGTTCAAATAGAAGTTAACACACTGTATTTTTTTATTATCTAATTGTTTATATTCTTTTATGTTTCATATATGGAATACTGCAAAAAAGGAGTTTTACTTAAAGAAAAAAAAATCAATTTGCGTTGAAAAAAAAAACAGTGACAAAATCAAGTGCCCACTTCATTTAGGCTACAGAAAACATAAATTAAAGTAAAATAAAAGCATCTCAATAATTGATGTGTCCTCCTTTGGCCTTCAGGACCTCCTGCAGGCGCTTCGACATGCTCTCGGCCAGGTTCTTTAGGTGCTGTGGATCTAGCTCTTCCCAGGCGCGCTCCAGGGCTTCAAATTAGTTATTTTTATTGGTAACATCAGTTTGTCAACCCCTGGCATCGAGAATCGCCCACAAATTCTCGATGGGATTGAGGTCCGGACTTTGTGGAGGCCATTCCAGCGGTTTGATCCGACAAGACCGGAAGAAAGACTTGGTCTTCTTGACAGTATGCTTCGGGTCGTTGTCCTGCTGGAATACGAACTTCTCTTCAAGGCCGTCTGAATCAGCGAAACCTCCAGATTTTCTCGCAGGATGTTGATGTAAGAATCTGCCGTCATTATCCCGTCGATTTTCACAATGCTTCCCACTCCACCCCACGAAAACACCCCAGACCATCACATTTCCTCCTCCATGCTTCATGGGGTTTCCTGGATCTCGCGGACAGTTACTTTCAGGTTCTTCTGACTTCGCGCATGATCTTGGTATCCGTTCTCGCATCCGTTTTTCGCTTCCTGCCTCTGCCAGGGCGATCCACCACTGATCCAAACGTTTTAAGCTTCAGAAGAATTTTGCCAACCGCTGCCTTACTGATACTGTACTTCTTAGCGACAGCCCGGTGCAATTTACCGTTTTGCACATCACGAACGACCAATTTTCGGATACACAAGGGAACTTCTCTCGAAAGCACTGCGTTCTCCATTTTTTTCAATTGAATCAAATGCGATCACCAGGTTGAGCCGTTTGCTTCGAAACATGTCAAACATATCGATTTTTGAAGTGGGCACTTTATTTTGTCACTGTTTTTTTTCAACAAAAATTGTTTGTTTTTTCTTTAAGTAAAACTCCTTTTTTCAGTATTCCATAAGTGAAACTTAAAAAGAATATAAAATAAAATAAGAAAAAAAACTACACTGTGTTTACTTTCAATTTGAACTAAGTAAATGAGAGAAATTGAAAAACGAAGAGGTGGGCACTTTATTCTGCCTATCAGTGTACATACAGTGCTCTGCATGCTCCTCGCATTTCACCGCACTTTGAATCAAGTTTTCTTTCGAATTGAGGACTTCAATTTGAATATCCCATAAAATTGAACACGCGATGCTTTTACGACGACTACGGAAATTGTGAGAATCGTAAATTCTTATACACAAAATCTGTTCGATAAAATTTCAAACAGCTCATAAGTTCGGTTAACTTAAAAATAATTCTTAACAATTAAAGAAAACATAAATTCTTCTAAAATTTACACTGAATACTTCATTCTAACATTATCTATTATTAAAAATATATAACATTTTTATAATCTTCCTTGCTTTTCATGTGCTAAAAGTTTACTGACTTTTTCAGCTACAAATACAAGTACAAATTTACTGACCTCAGTATAAAAACAAAGTGTGTACAGCAGAACTGAATTCAATGATGGATTAAAGCTAAACTAACAAAAGTATCCCCCGGTACCGAATACTACCAGATGGAATCCTTTCATAGAATTAATGCAGGTGTTGCTGGATTGACCGAATGGCAAACACTTTTTCGGTTCTATGTAACATTATTATATAATCTAAATTTTAATATTAAAGAGTATAATTCATATTACCAAATTACTATACAGCGAAATATCGTCAGATGGGCAATAATTACGAAAAACAGGATCGCCCTTTGATCGTGATGCCTTTATTTCCCTATCGGTGCAAAAACGGACGCTCTTTCCGTCGTCGGTCGATTAAGTCTCGAGCTACTACTGCGGTCCGTCCCAATCTTGTAACAGCTCAGCTTGCCAACCAACTATAGCACCTGAATCACTGGACTTCGTCGACAGGAGTGCTGTGAAAGCCGAACGTATAGTTAATCAATTTTAATTTTTGAGCGCCCGCCTTGAATCCACGTAACCCAAACAAAACAAATCTTTTAAGGTCTCATATAACCATTTACTGCTGTAAATAAGTTACCTGCTCAGCCCCTTCCAAACGATGATGTGACCCATTTACTTCGAGCTATCCTCGAGTAATTGCCACCACACTTTTACTAAAATCAATAATAAAACATTGTTAATAACAATATTGAATATCGACTCCGCAAAGTTTTACACATGCCTGAGCCTAACAAATAAACGAACTGATTAAAAAAAAACATTTACTGCTGTGCTGTGAAGAAATTAAGTTATTTTACAGCATACATTTCCAATAATCTGCACTAAACTGTTTTTCTCATGAGTTATATTCGCCAACTGTAACAGCCGGTGACCCATCGTATTCAGAATCAGCAACATACACAGAATGTGAATGGATCAGTTTTTGTACACCAAATGAAACTAGTGGGCTCCGACTCATGCATAATCGTTTTGTCCGCTGAGCCACATTTTTATCGTCTCCTTTTGTGTCGTGATCCGTATTCTTCGGCGAAGCGCATTTGCCAGTATAGTAAATGACGCCTGTATGTTCGCAAAGCAAACGCAGCATGTGATTTATTCAGTGACACCCAAAATGGGAAAGCCCTGATCATATATGACAGATAATCTGCTGCTAATACTGGGGGATGGGAGGTGCCATAAGGGCGCTCGATTGAAGCACTCTGAATGGGAAGGGTTGAGAATGCCATTGCTAACAGTTTGTGAATAAAGGGTGGGCTTTTCTCCACACCGGTTGAGGCATCCATATGTTAGATAGCTCGCTTATTTGACCAATTGTTCAATCTTGTTTTTAGGAGGAGATTCCCTATCGATCACCCCAACCCGTTTGTGGCTTTTCATATAATGGCATGATAAGGTCAATCAATGGTTCACACACTGCCAAAAGAAAAACTACATTCATAGAACCTTTATTAGAGACGATAAATGCCAAACATTCGGCGTTAAAGAGGACCACATTTTGTTCATTTGCCAAAAATCGAGTAGATCCAACACAAGATTATAACTTAACACAACAGTCGACTGAATGCCGGCTGTAAAAATTCTTGAAAAATTTGCTCATTTATTACGCGAAACATAATTCGGCAAAACAAAAATCATTAGGACCTAACTGACAACTTTCTCATGGCACAAAACCCTAGCAAAGGAAAATAACAAGCTGATATCATATAAGTAACAATTTCTGTTATCCCAGTTACCGTTTTGATTTCCGCTGTTATCGCATAACACATTTAGTTTACCATTGGCAAATTTTGTTAGCATATGTTATCATTTTGAACACACTATTTTTTATGAACGTTATAAGTTGAAATGGTCAACTATAAATATTTCCAGCATATTTGAACAAGCAAATTTTGCTCTTAATCGAAATATTTTTTCCAGAATTAGCATGATCAAATTGATAACAAAATATGATACTATTTCAATCAATTTGCTTACAATACAGGATTTGTTATCAAGTTTTTCGCAGTGATAACAAAATAAGTTATTATTATGATATTCAACTAGTATTTTTTTGTTATCCATTCTGTTATTTTGGCTGTTTATTCAGCCTGAATGATAACATATTCAGTGATCAAAAAATGATAACCTGGTATTAGAACTTCTTATCAATTTGGTATAATCCTTTGCTCGGGAAGCTACCCATGTGAGCCTCCAATTCTATCGGATAGGGGAACTCTTCCTTTTCGAAATGACCCTGGATGGATTTTCGAGTAATCCACGAAAAAAGCCAATTTTTTACGTTTGTCAGTTAGGCCCTAAGGGAAGGGCGATTAAATATGTCACGCAGGAAGGGGGTTGGGAAAACGGGCCGATCCATACAAAAAAAATTGAAGGTCCATGCTAAAAACGTGACAAGAGGGGGGATTATAAAAAGTCAATGAAATGAAAAGTCGGACCGGCATTTCAACGCAATCCCTATCGAAGATGCATATATTTTGGCTTCGGCAATCAAGTTGAAGACCTCAAGCAGCGCTGGACCAGACGGTATTCCATCCGTGTTTCTAAAACATTGCATTGCTTCACTGACTGCACCATTATGCCACATCTATCGGGCATCATTGACGACCGGTATGTTTCCAACACTATGGATGGAATCGTGCATGTTTCCTTTGCACAAAAAGGGAGTTAGGAGAAATGCTGATAACTATCGCGGAATTTCGAGCTTGTGCGCATCCTCTAAGCTATTCGAACTGACCGTTTTGGAACCCGTCTTTCTCCACGTGAAGCAATATATCAGCGACGATCAACAAGGCTTAATGCCGAAGCGTTCAACGACCACAAACCTTCTAACAATCACTTCCTTCATCGTGGATGGGATTTCATCTGGTTCACAAACGGACGTTGTCCACATGGACCTAAAGACTGGACTCGGAAAAAATGAGACACGAAAATGATCACTAAAGATTCATTTTAAAACGGATACTTCTCAAATTTGCAGGGATTAAATAACTATATATTAGCTATGTTTTGGCATAATTTATTTATTGAATTTCTTCCTCCAAGCTGAATGCTCTTACATTTCTTTTAACACTGCTCATGACATCTTGGGCGAGGCTTTGTCCATCTTCCTTACACAATTTCTCCCACTATTTCTTCAAAGTTTCATCGGTTTTGAATGTTTTTCCGCTTTTCTTCAACTTCTTCTTCATTATCGCCCAAAACTTTTCGATCGAACGAAGTTCTGGTGTATTTGGCGGGTTCGCCTCCCTCGGGACCACATTAACGCCCTTCGCGTCGTACCAATCCATTACAAGCTTGGCGTAATGGCACGAAGCGTGATCCGGCCAGAACAGCGTGGGACCACGGTGAGAGCGGAGAAAGGGCAGCAAGCGCTTCTGCAAGCATTCCTCTCGATAGATCTGCCCGTTTATCGTCAGCACTCGAAGATCGCCTGCCACATCAGGTACTTCTTCGCAAATTTGTCCATCTTTCTCTTCCGGAACTTTTCCGGAACCTCCATGTGGAACGTACCGACAAAAAACTCGAGGCCGGGGATTTGTTTGGTGTCCGCCTTGATATATGTCTCGTCGTCCATGACGAGACAGCCTGGCTTGACCAGCCACTCACGGTACAGCTTCCGCGCACCCAGTTTGGCCACCGTGTTTTGCTTGTCAGTCCGGTTTGGCGCCATCCTGACCTTAAAAACACGTAGCCCAGCCCGCTTCATGGTCTCATGGTCTGCTGTGCGAACTACTTCGACGAATTGACCTTTTTGGCCACGTCTCGGGTGGAAAGGTTTACCTAAAATTTCATTAATTTTTACTCACGCGATAAAAAGTTACACCCAAAACAAAGTGTCGCATTTTTTCCGAGTCCAATCTTTATCTGGTGCTTTGGACAGAATCAACCAGGAAATCGCTGTGGCAACACTGGAAAGACTTGGCTTTGGCGCCTCCTTGCTTCACTGGTTCAACTCGTATCTTTGTGGCAGAACACTCAAGGTTAAAATTGGCGATGAGCCCCCGCCCTGTCCAGAATTCTCCAAGGCAGTCATCTTGGGCAGCTGATTTTTCTCTGGTATTCCAACGATGTCAACCTGTTGCTCGAAATCTCATCGGCTAAGCTTTGCCGATGACATTAAAATCTGCAATCGCGTGGATTCGCTACGAGACGCCTTACAGTTGCAAGAAGATTTAGAGACAGTACAAAGGAGGTGCGAGATGAACTGTATGCTCTTATGCTATACGCTGTCAGAAGTCTCCTATTAGCTTCGGTTATTCCTTGGTCGGAACTCCTCTGCCAAGAGACAACCAAGTAAAGGATCTTGGTGTGATACTCGACGATAAACTCACGTACAAACCTCACATGTCCTACATCACAACAAAAGCTTCACAATCTCGGCTTCATTTTTTGTGTGGAGACGTCAACTACCCTAAGTCGCTGTTCTGTTCGTTGGTGAGATCCACCTTGGAATATGTTTTCCCGGTCTACAACCCTCATTTCCAAATAGGTGTCTAACGTATTGAGTCAATCCAACGACGTTTTATCCGATACGCTCATCGTAGACTGCCTTGAAGGGACCCTTGCAGCCTTCCGAGTTACGAGAGTCGCTGCCTTGTGATTCATTTGGACACTCTTCAAATTTGTCGTGAAGCCGCGAAGGCACTTATCGTCGCGGATTTGCTGTCTGATCGAATAGACTGCCCTTCGCTGCTCGCCGATATTCGATTTCAGGCTCGTAGCCGTATCTTTCGAAACACCTTCCTCCTTAGAGTTCCACACAAGGGAGCCGTACACGGGACGAACTCTGGAATGATTGCTTTGCAACGTAAAGGCACGTTGTGCACGTTGCAACGTAAAAGCATTGTGTGTCGTCTGTTTTAGATTTTAATATGTACACGCAAAAAAAAGTCGCAGTAGAAACTACCATTTCGAGGGTTAAATTAAGCGCAATCACCAACAATTTTCAGCTGACTATAAATGCGTTTGATTTTACCATGCCTGCGATAAGACCAATGTTGCGGTTGATATCAATATGAGGTCTGTCAAATATACCACAAACGTTGAAGGTTTTACTATAAACGTAGTAAATTTGACTGAAATTTCATGGTAGTTTTAAATATAGGCATAGTCGGGTGAAATGGTAGTTTTTACTACAAGATTTTTTCCTGTGTAGCGAAACTACACAAGAAGACAGTCTTTGTTAGCGTTAAAATAGTTTTTTTTTATCATTTGGCCACCAAAATAGTCAGTTGATAATTTAATCAAATCAATAAATAAAACTTTCGACCAACGCACACATCTGCCTGCTTATTGTTGAAAGAAAGGAAGATGAGTGCCTGACTGTTTTCATCGACCGGAGAGCCTCAATAGAACTATCCGGACTATCCGAGAAGAAATAATGGTAATGGTAATAAAGAAAATAATGGTCTATGGGAATGTCGGAAATCATCTCAAATGCAAAATTGATTGCTGCCAGCTTAGGCACCGAGAGGTGGCTGTTTCTTGGCGTAGAGTTTAATGAGGTCTTCCGGGTGAGCACCCCGAATGTCCCGGAAATTGTTTAGCAAATTTATCCTTGGTTGACATTACTGTTTTGAAATACGCAATGTAAGTACTCCAAGTGCATTTTGAATCAAACATGATTCCAAGGTATTTGAAGGTCAAAGATTGGGTAATGTCCCTTCCCAACAGTTTGAGACGCAGTTGGGCTGGGAACCGCTTTCTTGTAAACACTACCCGCATAACAAAAAACAATTTGCTATAAAATCAAAACTATATTTCGAATGTAAGATATATTATCACATTTTATGTTATTGTTATCGAATAATTTAATCTCATTTTCACCATACAACCTCTACATTAACACATATTGTTAATGTTCGCCATATTGTCATTGAAAGGTTTTTTATTGTCTGCACTCGGTCTAGATTATATACCAACTGTTTGGCATAGAGTACAACAAAAATTTTGTTCGTGAAAATTGCCATTTTTTTATGGTAACCTAACTTAACCGCCTATTCAGCATATTGTTATTTGGCCTTTTACCATCTGACATATTGTTAAAACTATATATAAGATTGTTGGTTTATCGTTGTCAACTACCCAAGTAGCACAATTTGTTTCAATAGAGCATAAAAATCGCTCTTGAAACAAATTAGGGTTAGTTTTGTTTGGCTATGTACCTCAAAATCATACACAACAGCAACGCAAAAAGCGCAAGGGTGGAGGCTATTTGCAACTTGACATTGTTTCTACAGAGTTGCAATAGCATTTTGTAAAACTTTCGAATATTCTAATTCGCGTTGCAAAAAAGTGAAATGATACCGATGTCTAAATGAATGCAAGGATAGCTTTTGTTTTAAAGATATCTTTATCAACCAAATATTCGTGATCAAAATATTGAGAAACAGAATGATCCGAAAATCGTGTTGGTATAAGTTTAATTTTTAAACGCTTTCATATTTATGGATCAAAATTCTGTTCTACTACGAAAAATATAAACACCCTTGAATAAATCCTTGAGAATAGAGCATTGCTTCTGAGTTTGGAAAAGAAAAATTTGTGTTAAATTATGTTTACATATGGAAGAATCATATTTCTGATTCATTTAAAGAATAATCAATCGTCACAGGTTCATGTTAAGTTCAAACGGTGGAAGAATTAGTGAAATTTTAAAATCTCATTTTGTATAGCAAAAATTTTGACGTATGGCATCTACGAATAAACCAAATACACTACCGGCTAAAATAATTATATTCCAATCCTAACACGTGAATGCATCTATGATGTTTGTCTATGCAGAAATCTCTAAATTATAGTTATCTGCACAAAAGTGACATAAGTAGGTTAATAGTTAGTTTTCTTTGTTTACGTATACCTGATTTACTTATTATTTAATAAAAAACTGAATTCCATACTATAAAATAGTAATAAATTGTATATAAACCAATTTAACAGCTGCTTGTTTGTTGAAAATATATACATAACGTACTGAGAAAAAAAATTGGCATTACATATAAAACAATCATGTCATATACGCTTGCAACAAATATGTTAAATCAAAGAGAACAAAGAATTCGAATAATTCAGAAGCTACAACATAATTCTTTACTTAACTATACTTAACAATTGAGTGGGAATTTCATTAAGAGGTTCAAATAGAATAATAAAAAAAACATCCTTGTATTACTTACTCTTCCATGCATTCAATGTCTGGATTGCTCGCAATTTGATTATCCATAATTTTGGTCTAGGTCACACAAAAAAAATCCAATGGAAGACACAACTGTTTCTTAATGAAATTATCTTAGTAAAGGTGGAAAATATTAAACCGTTCGAAATATGATTTTGTGTAGAACTTAGATTACAATCAATTGCAATTAGTTATGCAGTTGTTTATGATGAAAACCACTAGCCAGAAATATTCAACCGTATGATAGCTTAAAGGAGGTTACTTTATTTTTATTGCTACTTTAAGCATTTCATTTTAAACTTTATTCGCATGACTGAACACAAAATTGCATGCAACAAATTTGAAACAACTTTATTATGATTATTTTTGGTTATGATCGATTATTCCATATCCATAACATTAGAATCTCTTCTATACATATATTATTGCTTCGGTTTTGATTTAAATTAGCAATTTGGAAAATATAAAATCAGGTACTGATACATTTTCAAATTTATCAATAGCATAGCAACAATTTTGTTCTTGAAATAGGTCAACGGATTTTTGTGTGAAATCATTGATTTTGTTTCTATCCCCTTGACTGGTATCCTCCCCTTTGCCGACCCTACACTGGAGTAACATGGTAAAAGATTATGTGCCCGATCGCATACTACCGTTCAAATTCCCATAGCTCGTTTTCAACTTGTATCTTTTAATTTTAAACCTGCCGTTATGCTAAACGGAACTATCAATACTCTGTCTTAATTTATATTCGTTCTAGTAATAAATTACTGTTCACTCCTGGATCCTCTCTTGTAGATGGAATATTATCTGCTTCTGACAAATTTCATCATAACATCATAACATATGTTCCTTAAGCACAACTAGTAACCTCACAGCGATATATTGTGTTTGGGAAGTTAATATAATTCAGCTTTACATAGGTAGCTATTTTATTGAAATTGGACAGCCGAAAATGAAAATAGTTTGCTCTCACTATTTGAGTTATCCTTGTTTAAAAGTTAAATAGTAATAGCCACTGTTATGAAAATCATAGCCTTTAGAGGTTGCATAACGAACACTTTACGCCATTTTCTTTGTTAGGCATATATATTAACAACAACCTCTGATCAAATTTTGAATTGATTATTTTTCCATTAATATCAAAACACATGTGGTCGGCAGTTTGCATTTCACTTGGAGATATTTTAATCGTCATAACTGTTGTGGTAATGTGCAATTGAACGTTGCAAAAACGTAACATTATTCATTGACTTTATGTTTCGTTCTCATTAAGTTGCGCATGTGGCTCAAAAAACGTGATTTGGGAGATCTTAAGTATCAGAGCGCTTCATTGGAACATGTTTGTATATAATTTGTTATGTTGCACTGGAGGTCAAAATTTCTTCATAATAAACATCATATACACTGGAAAATATTAAGTATGCAACGTCATGATTAAGATTACTTAACTGTAAGTTTACAAAGGCAAACAGGTCTCGACTAACTCCAATGTTTGTTTTGAATTGACTTGGAAAACCATTTGAGCAACACCAATGAAATACCTAGTATATCGCATACCTGAAATAAACTCTGCTGTAATAAAATATGCTTTTTGTTACTGCAGATTTACTACAATGAAACATTAAAACTAGGCGTTGAATATTAAAGATGTTTTGTGTGCTACTTGGGTATAAGGGTAAATGTCGTAACAATAACCGAAGCGGTCGTCAACAATAAGGAAAATGGTCCAGGAATAGTTTGTGTTTATGCGGGTACCAATTCGGTTTTTTTGCGGTGAAAACTCGATCCCCAAATTTCTGGCCCATATGGACAGATTATTTATGGAATTTTGCAATGGTCTTTGCAAGATTTCCGCGCGTGGAACTCTAAAGGAGATCACAGCATCGTCTGCAAGTTGTCTTAGCGTTCTCCAAGCAGTTATCAATATCTTTAACATAAAAATTATAATGTAAGGGACTTAAACATTAGCCTTGGGGTAAGCCCATGTAGCTAATTCTAGAAGATCAGGGTTGTTACGAGAAGTCTGAAAATAAATCCGCGCCAAATCCGCGCGAGTTCAAAATCAAATCCGCGCCAAATCCGCGCGAGTTCAAAATCAAATCCGCGCCTTTAAATCCAATCCACACACGAATGTTCTATAACTTATCAAGCATCAAATATATAGGAGAGGCTTCATCAGTAGGCGAACGTATTTCAAACAAATAACATGCATCACTCATTTTTGGCAGTATGCTACAAATAATAAAAGTAGATTTTTGATTAATTTCCTTCAGAAAAACCCAGCGCTTGGAATAGGGTCTCGGTGGAGCTAAAACCGTTCCCCACAATAAGATTGTCTGCGTTTTTGAGCCAATTAGATGCATTGTTCAAAACAGGAATGTTTTTTTTTTTTGGTCGAAGGTAAACAATCGAGTTCCATTGTGTTTTTTTCCTGGTGCTAATTTCCTTTTTTTTTATACGTTGTCGTGATTTTTTCGATGTGATGTACATCAATCCTGTCGCATCGTTCATCGTTTCACTGCCTACATCTGGAGTACAACGATTTCCTACAATTGCTGAGCCAATTTGTCCAAACATAAAATCAATAGTGTCCCTTTCCAGAAGTAAGCACAGTATCAGCAATGGAGATCATTTGTTTTGCTTGCACTCACACCGTCAATAAAGCGGACGAAATTATGTGCAATGGCTTCTGCAAAGCATCGTTTCACCTAAAGTGCGTACATCAGTCAGCAGAAATCCGTAACACTATTGCCGCCTGCTCTCAGCTTTTCTGGATGTGTAAGGCTTGTACGAAAATGATGTCAAACGCTAATTTTCGCCAAGCAATTTCATCCACGAATAGTGTTATTGCAGCGATGTCCGAGGAACATACCAAAACATTGGATGAATTAAAAAAGGCAATAGCACACAACACCAACAAAATCAACACTTTCTTGCAGAGTACGTCTCTACCATCAACACCGCATATTCCTAGAACGCAACATTCTGTATCATCAAGAAAACGACCTCGGCTTCTCATTGATGAACCGTCGAAACAAGATGATTTACATGTCGGCACCAAAGAAATCGCCCCGGACGATTCTATTCCTTTGGCAGCAACGCAAAGGGAAAACAAGTTTTGGTTGTATTTGTCCGGTTTCGATCCTCAAGCAACAGTACAGCAGATCGAAAAATTGGTTAAAAACAATCTCAAAGCCGAGTGCACCGTCGATGTGATCAAACTTGTACCTAAAGGGAGAGCTCTGGATGAACTTACTTTTGTTTCATTCAAAGTTGGCATTGATCTGCCGCTAAAGGACATGGCACTAGCTGGATCAACATGGCAGAGGGGAATATCTTTCCGCCAGTTCGACTTCAGTCACACCACATCTGCACCCAAAACGTTTCGCTTTCAACCAACGCCAGGAGAAAATCTTTCGTAGTAACGATCATTCGACCCACCGTGCCGAAAACCCTGATACCATCAAACGATCCACTACATTGCTCCGAAACACTCAGCACTATTCATCACCCGTTGCGAACCTATCGACAGCACAACACGAGGATAAAACCAAACGCCAAACGTTCACTCTATACTACCAAAACGTACGGGGCCTCCGAACCAAAACAAACAATCTGTTTTTGGCTTTGTCTAATAGTGAGTACGACGTCATCGCTTTCACGGAAACCTGGCTCTACAATGATATTCAGAACTCGGAACTAGCACACAATTACACAATTTATCGCTGTGATAGAAATGAAAACACCAGCTGTTATCAACGAGGAGGAGGGGTATTGATCGGTTTGAGAAATGAGCTGCAAAGTACGACCGTCAATATTGTTGAATGTGAAAGACTAGAGCAGATCATCGTTCGGATTGTGTTGCCGAACTTAGAGCTCTATGTTTGTGCAATTTATCTCCCACCAAACAGTGAAACGTTTCTGTACGAACAACATTCTGCTTGTGTTCAGAAATTGCTTGATCTTGCGGGCGGTCGCAGTCGTGTACTGGTGGTTGGAGATTACAATCTTCCCCACTTATGTTGGATACACGACGATGAAATTAACTCTTGTTTGCCCGTTAATGCTTCATCTGACCAAGAGTTATCACTGGTAGAGTCTGTTGTAGGATGCGGTCTTCACCAAATTAACAGTTTGACGAACGTGAATGGGCGACTTCTAGATTTGGCATTCGTGAATGAGGATAAATGGGTTGAGTTACTTCAGCCGCCGATGCCGTTGTTGAAAATCGATCAGCACCATAATCCCTTCGTCCTGAAATTTGAAATTGCTGACATGTGCAATGCTTCGAGTGCTTTGGATCCTTTTAACTTCGATTTCAATCAATGTGACTTCGCATCGCTTAATGCATTAATTTCTGTTGTTGACTGGGAAGAGTGCCTAAATGGATGTGACATGGATGAGGCAGTTTCCAATTTTTATCAACGTGTGTTTTCTATTGTTCGAGATGTTGTCCCGGTTAAGCAACAACACCGTTCTGGTGGAAGAAGGCAGCCATGGTGGAACAACGAGCTACGGTATTTGCGAAATCGTTTACGGAAGGCTAGGAGACGTTATTTTCGGTCGAAGGATGAACAGGACAAAGTTGTGCTGCGTGCCTTAGAGAGCAATTACAATTCGTTAAATGCACGTTGTTTCAGCTGCTACATTCACCGTACGGAGGAAAACATCAAGCAAGATCCGAAATCGTTTTGGTCATCCGTGAGAAGTCGTAAGCAGACTAATGGAATTCCTCATCATGTTTTTTACAACGATACTACAGCCGATACTCCGCTCGAATCAGCAAACTTGTTCTCGTCATTCTTTCGAAGTGTGCTAAGTAATAACCGATCACCTTCGTCTGAAGCGTACTTGGACAGTTTGCCTCGGTATAATCTGAATATGACGTTACTCAATTTCTCTTCGGGGGATGTGCTCAGCAAGCTACAAGGGATAGATGCTTCCAAAGGAGCTGGTCCAGATCATCTCTCTCCGCTTCTTATAAAAAACTGTGCTCACTCGCTCACTGTACCTGCAACAATACTGTTTAATCGTTCCTTGGTGGAAGGTATTTTCCCTAGTGCTTGGAAAATAGCAGCGATTTCTCCCATACATAAAACGGGCAGCATACACAACATAGAGAATTACCGTGGCATCTCTATTTTGAGTTGCTTGCCGAAAGTATTTGAAAGCCTTATCCACGATTCACTTTATCCACATGTTCATCACATTATTTCGGAATTCCAGCATGGATTTGTGAAAAAGCGCTCGACTACAAGCAATCTTATGACATATGTTTCTTCGCTGATAAACGCACTTGAAAAACGACAACAAATTGATGCCATATATATTGACTTCACCAAAGCGTTCGATAGAGTCCCGCATTTTCTGGTGGTTGATAAATTGAATAAAATGGGCCTGCCCACCTGGTTGACTCGCTGGATACTTTCCTACCTAACCGAGCGAAGAGCCTTCGTACGCATTGCTGGAACAAATTCGGTATCATTTGATATTACTTCAGGTGTTCCTCAAGGCAGTCATTTGGGCCCACTTCTCTTTGTTCTGTTTGTAAACGATCTTTGTGGATCGATTAAATCCCCGAAGGTTATGTTCGCTGATGACCTGAAGTTTTTCCGTGTTATTTCTTCGCCAATTGATTGCTGCGCCATCCAAGCTGACATCGATACGTTGCTGAGCTGGTGCTTGCTGAACGGAATGGAAGTAAACGTTCGAAAGTGTAATGTCATCACTTTCCATCGGACAAGGAATGCTACTATTTTCAACTATACTATGACATCGACCAGCATCTCCAGAGTCAGTACCGTGAAAGACCTTGGCGTGCTACTGGACAGTAAGCTAAATTTTTCTCAACATATCGCAGCAACGACGGCCAAGGCTTTCGCCATGCTTGGATTTATCAAACGTAACACACAGCAGTTCGAAGATGTATATTGTTTGAAGACACTCTATTGCGCGCTGGTACGCAGCGTTCTGGAATATGGTGTGCTTATATGGGCGCCATTCCATGCCACTCAAATAAATCGAATTGAGCGAATTCAACGCAACTTCCTTCGATTCGTGCTTCGTCGGCTGCCGTGGAATGACCCTATTCGGCTGCCACCCAACGAGCATCGCTGTAATTTGATAGACCTGCCGACTCTGTCTAGTAGGAGAGTACTTTTGCAACGCCTGTTTATATTTGACATCATTAATAACAACATAGACTGCCCGGCACTGTTGAGTAACATTAACATCAACGTCCCAGCTAGAAGAACTCGACGCGCTGATTTTCTCCGTATTCCTGTTCACCGTACTCACTTTGGACAAAACAATCCGCTTGATGTCTGTTGCCGTCTTTTTAACGAAGTTTTTGACCAATTTAATTTTAATACGTCTAAGTCAATATTTAGGAGTAGAATTAGTTATTAGTATCTGTCTGTACAATATCTTCGAAGACTAGTAAATAAATAAATAAATAAATAAATAATTGAAAACGCCAGTGTGAAATAAAACCTGTAAAGAGGGAAACATAAGTCACGATGAGCTAAGTCAAATAAATTGACCGATAACCAACTTAATAAAAATGTCCAGACAAAAACATCCAATGACCCAAGATGTGATCCACGCTGGCCAAGTCCACCCCTGAAGGAGCACAGGACGTTTGAGTGAGTGATGAAAGCACTCGAACACAACCGATATGTAAAGTATGTCAAAGAGAATGATCCATATTTTGTCAATGGTGTATCAAGATAGGTACGTATTTATTTAACATATACTTCATAACATTTAATAGTTCTCAATAGCCTTCATATGAGCTAATTTTTCCCTTTCTGATTGTTCCTTCTGCTGGATGTTATCTTTTTGTTTCAAAAGAACTTTCAGGAATGATGTTTCTGGATTATTGGATGTCATAGCTCGATTTCTTTTTCCATCAAATTAAAAATATCTTCTTTAGCCTTCCCTTTCATTCCTACAACTTCTTCTTGCTTTTTGAGCTGGTGCCTTGCTTCCTTCTTTGCTTTTTCCTTATTTTTTTGTGCCTCCACTAATTCAAAATCTTTCTTTTGTTTCTGTTTGGATTCGTAAGATTGCCTCGCAAATTTCGCCTTCAAAATCAAGTCCTCTGAAACAACAAATCTAGTTATATCATTCTCAAAAAAATGCATGCCACTCAAAATATGTTTACGATTTTTGAACTGCTGTACACTGAGCCTAGTTCGGTTTTCCGGTAACACATGCTTAGATAGTGAAAATTTTCTTTCGACCTCTGCATTAGAATGAGATACACAAGTTACAATGTTGAGCAATGTTCTCATTTCAGAGAAACTATCGTCCTGGAATAAAAAATCAAGTTCTTCCAAATCTGTTTCTGATTCAACCGTTTTAGTTGACAACTTGACACTTGCAAGTACTAGTTCTTCGTGAATTTTAGATTTGTCTAATTTAAAATCAATAACATCGACTAAGTGGACGATTATTTATTTACATCCTTATTTATGATCCTTCCAACCTTGAAGTAGCTGACTAGTCTAACAAATTCATTCGGAACATCTTTGGAAAACAAATACGAGACGAAAGCGTTAGTGTAGTCTTTAAAATGCTTATTGAAATGAGATGTTTGGAGTTGATTTCCTGCAGCGTCAAGAATGGATTTGTAAATAATTACATCCGTATCCTTAAGAAAATGTTCTTCCATTAGCATTTTGTTGTTGATGGCTTCCGTTATCTGTTTTGGAATGTAAACTCTTGACATCATAGTGACCAAAAATGCGAGAATCCTATCATAAATATCGAAAAGAATAAACTCATTCGTTTCGAGATACTTAAGCAACTTTTCCGTTTCTCCCGCTGATTCAATCACAAAAAGAACCTGCCCATTGATATCTGGCAGCAGTAAAATTTTCAAAATTTCTTCTTCATAAAAGCTCCGTTTTGCCAGGCCTTGCAATTTCTTTTTCAAAGAAACTAAGTGGTTGTAGTTTGAAAGAACCACTTCTGCAGCTGGTCCGAATGTTTCCCACCAGGTTTCAACATGCTTTTGGAAACGTTTAGGCGTTAGTTTTAATGTAGCAATTAGTTCACAAGGCGGCGCTACTGTGCAAGATGAAATTTTACACAACAAATTTGAATTCTTTTGTTCGAGCTTGAACGTCTGTCTGCGGTTTAGGCTTGGTTATGCAGCTTTCTATGAATTCTTCCCACTTCGACGGAACGACAAAGTAATAGTACAGATACTTTGCCAAATCAGAAACAACATATCCAAACTGTTTGATAGCAGCCCTAAAAAAAATGAAGGTTATAATACATATCTACTAGCAAACAAATAATAAAATGCTTTCTTAGATTTTTAATAGTATTGAATTTAAGTCCCTGAGTCCATTTAGAATTCTTAGGTATTAAACTTCGTATTTTCAAGAAATAATTCTTCGATTGGATATTAATCCTCATGGATTTATTCCTGGAAACTTATAGAATTATTCGTTCAAAATTCCTAGGCTGTCTCTTTTCATTTGCTTTGGAGTTCTCATCTTAATTATCATTAAATAATGATTCGAGTTTCTTGGAAATTCTTGAAATTTTACTTGCATTTTTTGTGTGTTGGCAACACAGCACTCAAATGCGGCAATTTTGACAGCCTGTTTTTTACATTACCCTAACACTGAAAATAAACACGCTCTGGTTTACTCATTTTGTTAATTCATTTAACTTATTCTGCAGGGAAAAAAATCGTGCCCGGATCCGTGAACTGCAGTCATGAATTCGAGAACAAGCAAAAATACACCGTGAACTGACTCATGTAATCACGAGCTAAATCACGTATTTAGGTAAAAATCCTGAAAACGTGAACTAGTTCACGGTCCGTTTTCATTTTCGTGAACGCTTTTGTTTCTGTGTGGGTATATCAATATGATGTTGAACGAATCCTTGCCAAATCCGCGCCAGAACGAATTTTATGAACAAATCCTTGCCAAATCCGCGAAAATCGCGAAATCCGCGCTGCCGTAACAACCCTGGAAGATGTCAGTTGGCCTAGATTGAAGGTCATTTGTTTTTCTGACAGTAAATTATACAAAATGTTTGGTAAACCACTACTGTGCAGACTATCTGCCAGTATATCTATGGAAACTGAATCAAAGGCGCCCTTAATATCCAGACACACTGAAACCAATTGCTCCTTGTGTGCAAAAGCCAGTTGTATATCGATAGAAAGCAACGCTAAACAATCATTTGTTCCTTTGCTCTTTCGGAAGCCAAATTGCGTATTCGATAGCAGGTTGTTTGATTCAACAAAACGGTCAAGTCTTGATAGGATTTTCTAACAATGGGATGTAGACGTAGTACTCGGGGTTGTAACCTACGTCGCTAGCTATTTCATTTGCAAGTTTGTTCCGGTTGACCTGATGAAATTCGGTCCCCGGATAACGACGCGTCAAATTTATTTTTATTCCCAAAAAATCTAGGGCCTTCACTTTCTGCCGAAAGTAGACAGCCCAGGGAGAGGCAGAAGACGGCTGGTAACAGCGCGCCCTAAAAACATCCTTGGGAGGCAAGGCGCCCCCCGTAGAATCATCCATGAAAAAACAAATTCAGGCAGAAAAAAAAATTAAATAAAAAAAAAATCAGATGATTTTTTTTAACCACCCTATGCAGAACGATTCACAAAATGGGAGAGAGATAAACAAAACACTAACAGACGAAAGGGAAAAACTAATGTGTTACTTGCCCTGTGCTGCTGCACCTTTGCCATACCTGTTGTTCGCAAACAAAGGACCGCTTGCTGACCGGCAGTGGATGGAGAGATGACCTGCTCTGCTGCGATGATGCTTTATGGGGTTACACTATTCCCCCTCGGGTGTTTGTCGAGGGTACTGGCTGGACAGATCATCCGTCGGACTCGGCCAGGAATTTCTGCTTCCCTAAAGGAACGCTCGGCTGGATATCAGTGGTTCAAACAGTGCACTAATTTCAGTCACCGCGTGGTTAACAGTGGGTTGATAGAAGAAACCAAACAGGTGGTGCGGAGTGCAAAAAAAAACTGAACCGAAGCTCTTCACCGTTCGATGCGGAATGTTTGTAACCGAAATAACAGTTAAATTTTCGGTGCAAAGGGCAATATTAACCTCAAGAAAGAAAGAATCGTGTACTTCTAACGCTGTTTTAACGCTTTACGATTGGACCACACTGGGCAGCATGAATCAACCATGATCTCGTCATCGAAAGGAAAAGAAAAAAAAAATTGTTTTGAGTGATGTGTTCACTAAACAATCAAAGCAAACATATGTTAATCTAATGTCATTTTATTCGCTGGTTCGATGATAAGTAAATCTTTAGGTGGTTTAGGTTTTATTGCAAATTTCAAATTAAATTGGATTACCAGTATTAAAAAAAATCAGACCATTCATAAAAAAATGAGTAACAAATTGCCCCTCACCTGTGATATTGTCCCAATTAACGATGAAGAAGAAACTTGGATTTTTGGATATGGATCTCTAGTGTGGAAAGCGGATTTTCCCTATGAGGAAAAGCGGACTGGCTACATTAAAGGATACATAAGACGGTTTTTCCAAAACAGTATTGACCATAGAGGCACTCGTGAGAAGGTATGGTTGTAAATCAATAAAAAATAAGTGCCTCTACATGATAAACATCTACTTGATAGCCCGGCCGTGTCGTTACACTTGTTCATTCGGATGACCCGGAATCAACAGTTTGGGGCATGGGATATCGGATTGCTCGGAATAATACGAATGATGTATTGGAACACCTAGACCACCGAGAAAAAAATGGATATGAGCGGAATCAAGTGAAGTTCTATCCACATCCCTCCAGCGAATCACAATCGAACGATTCGAAGGATATTCTACTATATGTAGCTACGCATGAAAATCCATCCTTTGCTGGGCAACATGATAGTCTAGATCAAATAGCGACGCAAATTTTGGGTGCGACTGGCGAGAGTGGTAAAAATGTAGAATACGTTTACAAACTAGCAGAGGCTATGAGACAATTGTACCCAGGTCAGGAAGATGATCACCTTTTCGAACTCGAACATATCCTTCGAACCCGTAATCCTGGTGTGGCAAATGTTGCTTGTGATGGAAAAAGATCAAATCTTAGTAAAGAGGGTTAAACTGTTAGATAAACATGAATAAAATCTGTTGTTTTATTATACAGAGTGATAGAACTCACTCTTCAATAACCACTTCGCAATGTGTTATTTTATATGCAATACTATTGAATCAACAACTCTACTGCACTTAACTATGGTTGTTTTTCAACTTCTTAAATTTCAGAGCAGATTTCCGAAACGAACAAACTTGCTATTGAGAAACATGAACGACAGGGAATTTAATTTTACTATAATTTTCCCCATATCAGATATAAATATTTACTACCACTGGCGGGGAGACATCTGTTGACAGACCCATAGAAACACGATGTAAACATTTACGTTTTCGAGAGCGCATTCGTCGTACTGAAAAACCATCATAAAAAGTCAGACGCTGATTGCAAACGCGAAAATTGCTATTGAATTTGGTTGATGATGACTTCAAGATTTTTTGAGAATCCTTACGAAGATTATAGTGCTTCAAAACATGGAAGTACCGATCAGGCACTAGTCGATAAGGTTAAGCTCATTCAACTGGTGAAAAATTATGTTCAAACAATTTTGGCTGAAACGCAAAAAAGTTCCTCCAAACATCGAGACGACATTTATGTTGGTGATGCTGGTACATATATTGTGTTTCTTTAGTGCTTCGGTTATTGATCAACATTTTTTTTATCTTTAAGGAATTGCTTTTATGTTCTGGAAGTTGAGTAAATCTGACGAGTTGAAAGACATGTTCCCTTGTCTAGAAAATGCAGCATTTTATATAAAGCGATCTAAGGAAACCTCACGTACGAAAGAAGCTAATAAAAGAGCATCGAGTGCATTCCTTTGTGGAAATGCAGGTATATCAGCAGTTGCTGCAGTGATCGCCAACGAACTCAATAAACAAGAGGAAGTATCAAGAGAGATTGCCGAATTTTTGAAAGGCTACACATTTTGCAAATCGACAAGCTACGATGCCGATGAAATTCTAGTTGGCCGAGCTGGATATCTGAGCGGAGCATATTGGTTAAATCAAGTTTTACCGTCTAAACCAATTCAAAATGATGTCATCGAAGACGTATGTCAAGTACTGATACAACGGGGACGCGAGTTTTCTACTTCCCGGAAAATGCCTTTGCCGTTGATGTACGAGTATCATGATAGCGACTACCTGGGAGCAGCTCATGGTTTATGCTCCATACTTCATATGATTCTAGAATCTCCGTGGTTCCTATCAACGGACGGCAGTTTTAACAATATTTCAGAAACAAAACATAAGGATATAAAGGCTTCGGTGGAATACTTTTCGAAAATTCAAGACTCAGACGGGAATTTTCCAACCAGACTTTTTAATTCCGATAAAAGACTGATTCATTGGTGTCATGGTTGCTCCGGAGCAATATACTTACTAGCAAAGGCGTACCTTCTATTCAAAGAAGAATCATACCTCGAGGGATGTCGTAAATGCGCCGAGTCAATCTGGCGGCATGGTTTACTGCGAAAAGGACGTGGCATTTGCCATGGAATAGCTGGAAATGCCTACGCCTTTCTGCTAATGTATCGACTAACAAAGGAGAAGAAGTATCTTTACAGAGCGGCAAAATTTATGGACTTTTTGACAACGGAGACGTTCCTGGATAATGCTCGCACTCCCGATCGACCGTACAGCTTGTATGAGGGCTTGGCTGGAACCGTTTGTTTTCTGGTAGATTTATTGAGCCCACAAGAATCGTATTTTCCATTCATGGATGTTTTTGACGTGAAATATAAGAATGAGTAAAATATTTTTGTTCGTTTGAAATCATTTTAAAACATTCCCAAATTGAGTGGATATGGCAAGAGTATTTCGATGGCCGGATTGCCTGATGCAATGCATGTACTCTCCATATACCGCTTAGTTCACGTTTGACACCAGCGATGGGCTGCAGAAAGCAGATAACCTAAACATTGGATCCTTGTTATTGTTAGGTGCATAAATCGTGCCTTCAACTAAGGCGTACCGGAGACTACTCCCCATTCAGTCATCATCGTCGAACACGTATTCGGGCTTGTTATTTCGTGTGTGATAAAAGTTTGGTTTTTCGATTGAAAAGTGAAGGAAGAGATCTAAAAGCATAATTGGATAGAAGGAGTTCTATTTGGTGACCCAAAACTAAGTGAACGAATATTCAGACGTGAAGTTACGAGAGAAAAGAGTGTAATTTTACAAACGGCGAAAGGACGCCAGTGCTAGCGACCGCCATATTGTTTGTAGTGTAGAAAAAAGAGAGAAAATAGAAGAGGTGTTGAGCGGAACATAATGATGGAACCTTCGGGTTCCGAGCAATGTGGAGAGGTAGGAGGAAATTGTGACATAAATATGCAGATCAACGAAACACAACATCCAGCGACTACTCAACCATCTCAACAACAGAAACAGCGACATGAAACTGAAAAAATTAACATCAAGTACACCATCCAGGACTGTGGACCCTATCGGATTTATGTGCAGCTTCGAAGCAACGATCGAGGAAACGGAAAAATAAATAAGTTCTCCTTGGTTCGACGATCAGCAAACTGGAAAGTTTCAAAGGATTCATCATCGACATGAAATATGTTGGTCGGTACAAAATCATGGCCACCATTAGCAACTTCATCAAGGCAAACATGTTGGTTGATAAACTGAATGACGTCACTGAGTATCAAGCTTACATTCCCAAACACCTCGTTACTATTTCCGGGGTGATTGCAGGAGTGCCCGCACACATCAAGGAGCAGGAAATAATAGATGAACTGGAATGTGAAGCACCAGTCCTGGAGGTAAGAAGGCTTTATCGAAGGAACGGAAAAGATGAACCAACTGCGCTGAATCGTATCAGTGTAACCTTCCGAACAAATGAACTGCCAGAGCGAGTAAAGCTCTTCTCATGCAACACGCGAGTACTTCCCTTCCTTAGGAAGGTGGATTTCTGTAGTCATTGCTTGCGATATGGGCATAAAACTAGCAACTGCAAGGGCACTCGCCGTTGCAACAAATGTGGCAATCGTCACGAAAACGAGGAACAGTACCAAGAGTGCGAATACCCAACAAAATGTGCCAATTGCAGATCACCCACGCACACGGCTACTTCGGACGATTGTCCTGAGAAACAAATGCAGGAAAACATCAACGCCATTCGTTCGAGGAAAAATCTCACCTACGCTGAGGCCCGAGAACAATTCCCCATTCTCTGCCGAAACGGTTTTGAGCTGTTAAGCAATCTTCAGGACTTCCCAGCAGTAGCCGAAAGCTTCTCGTCAGCCACAAAAACGAGAAAACACTCCGAGAAATGTGGAGCAACACGAATATTCCACGCAAGCAAATCAAGCCAGCGGTGAAGATGCCTGAACCTACGAAACCTGAGGAAAAGGAAAAGAAGAAAGGACACAAACGACGACTCTCACAAGGGGACCTAACACCAGAAACAAAGGACAAACAAAACAAGAACGTCACTCAGCAGGAACCGTCAACGAGCAACGGAATTGTGGAAAACCTGCACAAAACAACAGAAAAAGAGCGAATCGAACACCTTGTACGAGAAGCCAAGCGCAAAACCCTAGAAAACGCTAACACAGGATTTCAAGAAAAATCATGAAATTTTACACCACTTTCATCGAACAGGATCTCCCAGAAGATGTAGAAGAAAAGTTCCGTTCATTTGCTAAAGAACATTTCGATCTCGACAAAACTTTCATATAAAATTTCACAACCTACAATGGATCAGTCTCTTAGGATATTTCAATGCAATATTCAAAGCTTACAAAAGAATAAGACTGAACTTCATAGGATCATGACAGCAGGAAACTACGACGTAGCCCTGTTGTCGGAAACTTGACTAAAGCGGAATTAGAAAGCAGTAAAACATACCATATATCGTCTTATCATCAAATTTGTTGTTCCCGTAACGATAGCTACGGTGGAGCAGCAATCTTCCTGAAAAACACCTACAACTACTATCCGATTAATGTCCCACAACTGTCTGACTGTACTCAGGCGGTAGCAATCCGAATAGCACGCATGGACCTGGTGATTGTATCCGTATACATCAGTCCAGCAATTACAAATCGTAACTACGAGGAAGATTTGGAAAAATTAATGTATTTATTACGATCGTTCAAGAACGTTCTCATGGGGGGCGATATGAACGCGCATAATGTTTGCTGGGGAAATGATAAGAACGACGTCCGTGGACGTTTACTCCTTAATGTAATTAACAACGAAAACCTGGTAATTCTAAATGACGGTTCAAAAACATTCGTGCCAATGGAACTACACAAAAAGCCCAGCGCAATCGATTTGACAATATGTTCAGCTACAGTTTTTCCGGATACGTTATGGAATGTATTGAATTTTGGAGTAGGAAGCCATCATCTAGCGGTGGAAACAACTTTCAATACGAAAAAAAGCTCCGGCAAGATACATCTATCACTGGAACAAAATTAACGATGATCTAGCACATTTGGGAGGTACTGAAATCCAAGGAGTTGATGACCTATTTAGGAACGTGAAACAAATCTGTAGAAAACACAGGCAAAAGGAGAATAAAACCCCTAAATTTTGGTGGTCAGATGAGGTAGATCGAGCATGGAAAGAAAAAACTGAAGCCCGCCGAATGTTTAATCAACTGTCCAACGTGGAGAACCTGATCAACCTCAAAAGAAAAGCGCTATGTTCAAACGAGCGAAAAAGGTCGAGATCGTTAAAAAGTTCAATGAGTTTCCGGATGAAATCACTCCTTTCACCTCCTCAAAAGAGCTGTGGACCATAGTCGGACGTCTAACAGGCAGGAAGTTCCATAACAAGGAAAACAATATCACTTGCGAAGACCGACAAGAAGCAGCAAAGTTCCTCGATCATCATTTTGGCGCAACGCAAATCAGGAGTTTCGATGCCCTGCCTTCTGTGTACGCAAAGAACCTGCTAAGCGTGGATAAGTGGAAGAAGATCCTTAACAGTAAAAAGAAACGGTCCGCACCCGGCGAAGATAAAGTATCGTACGAGATGCTCAGAAATCTGAGCCTAGAAGCTACTTCCAACATTGTAGCCGAAATCAACAAAATGTGGAGGAATGGATGTATAAACGAATCACTTAAAGTGATTAAAGTAATAGCGATCCCTAAATCAGGCCGGAACCAAAACGAGGCAAGCGGTAAACGACCCATATCACTCGTACCAACACCAGCAAAAATCGCCAACACAGCTGTGTTAGAGCAATTGCAAGCATTCCTAGAAGAAAACAACGTCATACCTTCCACGTCTTTCGGTTTCCGGCGAAATATGTCAACGAACACCTGCCTTCAGTATGTGATAAACATCATAAAAGCGAATAAACGGGAAAATACGTCTGCGCTATGATATGCATGGATTTATCAAACGCTTTCAACGCAGTAAAGTTGACTAAATTAGAAGAATGTCTCACGAAGGTAAAGGTACCTCGAGAAATCACAGCGTGGGTGGTTTCATTTCTAACCAACCGACGAATAGTGTTTAACACAAGCAAAGAAACGCTCACAAGAACAGTGACGGATGGATTACCACAAGGAGATGTTCTATCTCCGACACTTTTCAATGTGTATACGGTGGAGATGCACCATATAGTGAATGACGACACCATTCTGGTTCAATACGCTGATGATTTCGGCATCATCGTGAGAGCCAAAAACGTAGAAATTCTCAGAGAAAAGGCTCAACACAGCTTGGACGACTTTGTTGAAAGAGCTAAACAACTAGGATTCCATATCAACCCGGAAAAGTCTAAAACGCTTCTTTTCATGAATAACGATAAACATCTCAACGTTTCCATCAATGGGAAAATCATTGAGGCCGTCAAAAGCTGCAAACATCTTGGTGTCACTTTAGATCGCTACCTCAGCTTTGGAGAGCATATTCGGGAGACCAGGAGAAAAATAAATGAACGATTGAATATGATCAAGGTGATCAACGGAACTAAACATGGCAGTCATCCTCAAGTATCTATAAACATCTATAATGCTTTGATCAGAAGCATGGTAGAGTACGGCTCAGCGGTTACATATAATGCGAAGAAGACAAATCGACACATACTGACGATGGCCACTAATCAGTGCCTCAGAAAAGCTACAGGTTGCACGAAAAGCACTCCCATCAACGCACTAGCTGCAATCGCTGGCCAAGACCCTTTGGAACACCGACTGGAATACATCACCGGAATCAGCATAGCCAGGAGCCTCGAGCAGAGGAATATTATAGCGGATCAGCTTCTCACCATCCCAACTTTTGGAGTGGAAGCGGCTGATAAATTCTCCTACTTGGAAAATGTGTTCAACATGGACAAAGAAATCTACAACAACATCATGCCTGTAACAAAAATACCCACAACTAAGCGGGTGGAGATATTTTCATCGCTGGAAGGAGTCACGGGGCCGAAGATAAATCTTCCTCCTATCAAGCTGAAGCAAGCTGCGTTGTGCATTATGAACGGAAGGTTTAAACATCGTGGCCGCGTCTTTACAGATGCGTCAAAGGAAAACAACATCTGTGGCATTGGAGTCTTCTTTGAAGGGACAGCCTTCGGAACAGCGAGGCACTACTATCGATTGGCGTATGATGTCAGTATTACGACAGCAGAACTGCATGCTATCCATGTAGCGATGAAGCTCATCAAAGAAAGACAGCTCTACTTCTACGTGCTATACACCGATTCCATGACGGCTTGCCGGATGCTTGAAACCGCTATAGCGGAACAGAAAGGAGGAACACTTCTATTAGAAATACTGGAGGCTGCTCACGAAATGGGAACATCGATACAATGGGTTCCTAGTCACGTTGGGTTACGTGGCAATGAAGTCGCAGACCAACTAGCGAAGCTGGGAACGAGTCCATCGGCGACTATACTGGATCATCAGATTTTCTACAAAGACGCAAAAAATTACCTGAAAAAGAAAAAGTCGACGCGGACTCAGGAATGGTATAAAAGTTATTCAGAAGATAAAGGTAAACACTTTTACCAAATACAAAATGAGTTCGAAGACAACCCGTGGTACTACGGAGAGGACCTCAAAGGACACGAAGTACGTCTAATCAACAGATTGATGACAGCTCACAACTACTCCAAGGCATGGCTAGCCAGGATGAAAATTGTCGATGACTCTGATTGCGAGTTATGTGAAGAGCCAGACACAGCGGAGCACTCAATTATCCATTGCCCGCGTTTTAACAACGAACGGGCTAAATATACTTTTGATGGTAGATACGCAAACCTAGTAGAAATCTTCAAGGTGAAAGACATCAATCTGTGGAAAGAGGTAGTTGCATTTGTTAAAAAATGCAAACTAAATCTGTAAATGTGAAAATCACCGTAACAACCTAAATTAGAAAGAATAACAGGGCATATGGTCTCAGTTGCCGGCCCTTCCATTTTTTTTGAGCTAGGACAGCTGTCTAGCTCGAACAGAAAGAAGAAGAAGAAGGAGACTACTCCCCGCCGTGTCTATGCAACCAATTGATCCTACCTGTTGCTTGTGCGATACTCTAGACACACTCTGGTCGTATCCGGGTCCTCCACTGGGTAGGCGCAGGTGTCCGTCCAGTTTCTGGTACATTAATTCATTTTTATGCCTATGTTCGGATTAATCAAAGAGAACGTTCTCAAAGCAGTCTCGTTTAGACAGCTTGAAACTGCAATAAGTATTATTATAAGAGTAATTAACGGATAAGTTTACAGTAGACTAATAGAAATGACTTACATAAGTTTTTCTTCACCCTCGTTTGGCAGCCAGAGGGAAAGTTTTGGTCCTACTTCTACTTCTCGTCACTCTACCGACGGATCGAAGGATTTCGCTACATTAGGATTTAGGAAATTACTATTTTGTTAAGCGAACAAACATAGTAGAATGAGCTACTTACTAGTTAAATATAAGGGATTCTCAACTACCGGTGGCGCTTTTAGTTGCGCCTAAGATTATATGTAGGTTACCAAATTGTAGGTATCAAATTGTAAATAGAAATCTAGATCAAATAAACATAGGTAATATTAATAATAAGCACTTCACGACTACCAACCAACTTTACAAGTCTGCAGTCACAACTCACTATTCTTTAGTTCAAGGATACAATTAATGATAACGTTCTATAAACTTTTTCTTTAGATTTAGAAACGCATTGTGCCAATCCGTGTTTTCTTGTTCTTTGTTTTCTTCTTTCTTTAATGCTACGTACGGTTCCGCTGAACTGAACCTGACATGTGTCACTCATAACCGTTGTCGTTACCTTTTGTATCTTCCACAGGGTTGATGCTATGCACGGCGGTACAGGGTAACCTCGCTATTCCGAACACATCCCCGGCTCGTAATCCTGTTCCGGATTGCCTTCCGGAGCAGCGTTACCTCCATCGATCTCCAAAACCGCCAAGTTAGCTGTCGCCCGTCTAACCACGCCGTGGTTGGTCCTGACAACCGCCTGACGAATCCTTCTATCACTCGACACGATCGGTTCTTCGACGACTCCTCTGATCCACGCCTTACGCCGGTTCCCCTCGACGACGTAAACTAAGTCACCCTTCTTCAGGGGCGTTGATTCGTCGAACCATTTAGTACGGCGATTTACGTTAGGAACGTATTCCTTTACCCAGCGATCCCACGTGTTGTTTGCAAGCTGCACGGAACGCTGATACGCGTCACGAAGTGCTAGCGCAGGATTAGTAGGCGGCAGAACTTCCTGAGGCTCGTTTGCAGCTATTCCCCGAAGGAAGTGATTGGGGGTAAGCGTTTCCTGGAGCGAGCCTAACGGAGCGTAGACGAGTGGGCGACTGTTTATCATGTCCCCAGTTTCCGCTACGGTGGTCAACAGAATCTCGTCTGTTAGTTTACGCCCATCGTCCAGGACCTCCATGACATTTTTTACTGTCCTGACCATGCGCTCCCAAATGCCACCCATATGGGGAGCAGCTGGCGGGTTGAAGTGCCACTTCGTCCGAGCACTAGAGAACTGATCGGCGCACTCGTGTCCTATCTCCTGCATTTGCCGAACGAACTCCTTGCTCGCGGCTTTCAGGTTGGTACCGTTGTCCGAAAAATATTCTGCGGCCGGACCCCAGCGAGAGATGAACCGTCGGATTGCCATAGTACAGGATTGGGCGGTGAGGTTGTGGGACACTTCGAGGTGGACCGCTCGTACGACCAAACAAGTAAATAGAACGATCCATCTTTTTTCCGTGCGGCGTCCTGATGACACAAGTATCGGTCCGAGGTAGTCAATACCAACGAATGTGAAGGGTCGCTGGTAGGGTGTCAACCGTTGAACTGGAAGAGATGCCATTCTGGGAAACCTTGGTCGACTCTTGTGCACCTTGCACCAAGTGCAGCTTCGTTCGACTTTCGCTACCACCGAGCTCAGACTGCAGACGAGGAATCGTTGCTTGATCTCGTTTTTCACCGTGTCTCTGAACGCATGTCCGAAAGATTCGTGGTAATGTCGCACTAGAAGTTCAGTCACATTACTGTTCTTGGGTAAGATGACCGGAAACCGCATATCGAACGGCAGGAGTTCAGCCTTATCGCAACGTCCTTCCATTCGGAGAACTTGTTCGTCATCCAAAAGCGGCGTCAGCTTATACAACGGGCTGCTCTTCTCCAGGGGAATCCATCGCGGTGGTTCTAATTCCTGGTTCTTCGTAATAATCTTGATCTCGTCTCCATAGGCATCGTTCTGCGCAGACCTGAACAGGATGTTTTCGGCTCGTTGGTACTCATCTTGCTTCAGCGGCACCATAACCGACGGAACTGCTGCGATTACTAGCTTGCGTTTATTTGCCGTTGACTTGAGGGTTTCGATCGGCTCTCCACGTGCCTTCCGTCGACAATTTGAAATAAAACGAAGCACGGTCGCCACCGATCTCACAAGAATATTCCATTTAGAAAATCAGCCCGCGTCAAGCAGCTTTCCTGGGAGCGCCACGTCGTGGAATAAATGCATGGCTCGCAGTTCGGACTTGGTGTTTGCAGCAGGAAGTTGTTGTTGTGGCCAGTTGTCCGGGGTTTCATGGAGAAAATTCGGTCCGCTGAACCACTCCGAAGACAATCCGGAATCGCTTCTCCATTTTGTTAGGCAGTCCGCAACATTCATCTTCGAGGATACCCGTCTCCATTCCGCAAGCTTCGTCGAGCTTAGTATTTCTCCGATCCTGAAGCTGACAAACTGTTTGTAGCGCTTTTGATCGGACGTTATCCAGGACAGGACGGTTCGAGAGTCCGTCCAGAAGAAGGTTTGCTGGATTTCAAGCGAGTGACTTTTCTTGATCGTGTGCGCCATTCGCGCACCCAGTACAGCTGCTTGCAATTCCAGGCGCGAGATTGTGAGCTGCTTCAGTGGTGCCACTTTTGAACGCGCCATCACAAGTGAACATTTAACCACCCCATCGCCTTCTATACGCAGGAAACCGGCGCATCCAAAGGCATTTTCTCCAGCGTCGGTAAATATGTGCAGCTGCACCGGTCCAAAGTACTTAGACTGCACGTTACCAAAGTAGCAACGTGGGATCTTTAAGCCGGCTATTTCAGGCAACGCACTAATCCACGATGTCCATTTTTTGTGCGACTCGTCGTCGATTTCGGCGTCCCAGTCGCAGCCGGTACGCCAGAGGTCCTGTACTAGCATTTTCCCCAACGCCGTGTAAGGAGCCAACAGACCCAACGGGTCGAAAAGGGTCATGACCGAACTCAAGACTGCCCTTTTAGTCGGCTTTGCTGACTGGTTCAGCGAAACTTCTGTTCTTGATGGGACGGCGAATGACAAGACGTCTTGATGAGGATTCCAGGTTACACCCAGCACTCGTTCGTTTTCGGTGTTCTTATCGAGGTGGAAATGCACCGATTCGGTAGATTTTTCTTCGCCTAGACCTTGAAGTACAAACGGCGAATTCGACGACCAATTTCTGACTTCGAACCCCGCTTTGGCGTTGACGAACCGTACCTCCTTAGCTCTACGTAATGCATCCTCTTCTGTGTCCAGACTGTCGAAGTAGTCGTCTACATACGTTCGGTCGATGATTGCCTCCGCGGTGCCAGGAAACTGTGCAGCGTGCTCCTGAGCGTTACGGTTTTTAACGTATTGCGCTGAGCACGGTGAACACGTGGCGCCGGAGGTGGCCACGTCCATAACATAAACCTCTAATGGTTTCGTGGGGTCGTAACGAAATAAGAACCGTTGCACCTGCTTATCAGCTTCCCTTATGAGCAATTGGTGGTACATTTCGCGTATGTCGCCACCGATTGGTACCGGTCGTTCTCGGAATTTACTGAAAACCGCCGGAAGTGACGTAAGGAGATCGGGTCCTTTCAGTAGGTTTGAGTTTAGGGAGACTCCATTCACGGACGCCGCTGCGTCCCACATCAGGCGCACTTTGTTTGGTTTCTTGGGATTCAGGACCACGCTCAGTGGAAGGTACCACACTTTCAACGGATCGGAATTGCGCAACTCTGCTTCAGTCATCTTGTGCGCATACCCCTTTTATTGGTACGCTTCTATCTGTTCGTGAACAGCTGTTTGGAGTCGCTGGTCCTTCGATAGCCTTCGTTCCAATGCGGTCATCCGCTTCAGAGCCATTGGGTAGCTATCCGGAAACGTGACGTCATCGCTTTTCCATATAAGCCCCGTTTCAAAGCGGTCCGCTACTCGCTTAGTCGTCTTTTCAAGGATGCTGCGGGCGCGCACGATGGATTCTGTTTCTGGGAGTACTTCGGTTTGCGTACACGTTTCTTCCATAGTGTACTGCGTTCTCAACAAGTCGTGCAGCTCTTGATTGCTAATCGGCTGCACGGAGTGATGATGTACGTATGCCTTCGATGAGGTCCTCTGATGCTCGGGACCGTAAATAGACCACCCTAGAAGCGAACGTACAGCTATTGGTTCACCGGACTTGCCCACCTTAGATTCAAGTGGAGCGAACAGATGTAGATTGTCAAGGCCGATTAAGATTCGGGGAACTTCCGAAGTACAATCGGATATTGGTAGACCTTTGAGGTGGTCATATCGATTTATCACCTCCTTGAAGTGAATGTCTTGTTTCGGCAAGACAAGTTCTTTCACCGTACGCGCTTCTTTCAGCTTGTACCGTTTGTTCGTCCCTCTGGCGGCGATTTGAAAATCGATTTTTCGCGACGTCTCTTCGTGCCGCTTCATATTTGCTGTCCAGACTACCACCAATGGTTGCGGAACACCGCAGGCACCCAGGAGTTCAGCAATAGAATCCTCCACCAATGTTGCAGAAGCGCCTTCGTCAAGAAAGGCTGATGTTTCTACGGCTATTTCGCCGAAGTAGAGTGTGATGGGAACGATGCGGACTATCACTGACCGAAGGGATTGGAAGTGTGCGTTGTTTTCTACCAACGACAGTTGAATGCTTTCTTCTACCCTATGCAGTAGAGAGTGATGACTCTTCGAGCAATTCGGCACGTTACAGCGTCCCCTAAATGTGCACGGCGTTTTCCCGTGGTCGTTGAGGCACAGTTGGCAAAGCTTCCACTTTTCGACGATTTCCAAACGTTCACGGGTGCTTAGCTTGGCAAAGTCGTCGCAGAATCGAACCTTGTGATCATTTCGTTTGCAGACTACACACGGTTTCTTCGTTCGCGAGGGTGTATCCGTTTGAGTTCCACCGGATCGGCTTGGTTGGCTGTTGTGGGTGTTGACGAACTCCTTCTTCTTTGGCTTATTTTTTCCCGACTGTAGCGTCACTGCTTGTTCCACTCCTGTGAAGTCCGCCACCTCTGAGACCTCCGATACAATTTCACTTATAAAGGTAGTGATGTTCCTTAGCGGTGTCTCCAGTTTACCGCGCTTGAATCGCACCCAATCAAGCTTGTACTCGGGTGGCAATTTCCCGACGAGCTCCTGCACGAGCATAGGGTTGTTCAGGTGATCGTGCAGTCCAGCCGCTTCGAGATGGTCGCACAGTTGTTTAACCGTGATTCCGAAGTAGAGGAACGTTTCCAGCTTATCCAACCGTGGGGCCTGTGCTTTGCGAACCTTCGCCACTAAACTTTTTAAAAGTTTTTCCGGATTTCCAAAAAGCTTGCGTAAATCCTCAATGACCTCGGGGACCGATTCTGGCATCAACAATCGGCTTTGAACCGCCTCCTTCGCAAGTCCCTGCAGGCTATCTTGTAGTCTTTTCAGATTGTCCATGTTCGTGAACCCGCATGCTGCCGTCGTGTATTCGTAGCAGCTTATGAAGAGTGGCCAAACCTCCGGCTCTCCTCGGAAGATCGGAAGGTGCTTGGATACAGCTTGTCTAGCTGCCAACTGTTCCTGCGTCGGTCCTCGGCACATGTCGTTTCGTGGAACCTGCGGATTTCGTCCTCTTCGGGCGAGTATGTTTCTAAGGATGGCTTCTTCCGCAGTGAGGTCCGACTGTTGTAACAAATTCTCGACGTCACCGCCTCTCTCACCGAATGCTGGTGGTGCATGCTGCTGTGGACGGATATTGCCGCTTCCTGACTCCTGGTTCGACCCCGGCTCGTTTAGCTGCGTCGGTCTTGTGAAATCCGGAATGGCCTTTTTCGCTTCACCGTGTGCTTGTTGCTTCTTGGGCAAATCCTCCAAGCTTTTCACCTTTTCCTTGACAGTCTCGTCTCCGTCTTCGTCGGAGTCCTCTGCCACATCGTAATGTTGGGATAGATCCGATTTTAGTTTCTGGAACCGATCGCGAAGCTGCTGTCGCCGTTGCAGAAATTCTCGCTCGTCCTTCAGTTGTTTCTCCAGGATGTCGCGTTCCTGCGCCAGCTTCTTTTCCAGCATCTCCTCTTTCTGCAACCGTTTCTTCTCCATAATCTCCCGTTCCACCTCCAATCGCTTCTCATGAAGGATTTCTTCTTCCTCAAGTGCTTTCTCCCGCTGCAGTTGCTCTAGCGATTCCTCCAGACTGTCCCCGTTGACATTTCCTTTCCCTGCATCGGATCCGGTGTCGCTTCTTGCACTGTTCTTTCTGCTAGACGGCTTTTTCGGGGCAACCCTTTTGGCTCCTTTCGGCACCTGCAGAATATTTGTGCACTTAGGGCATGTCCACGGAACATCCTTCATTGTTACGCCAGCGCACTCATAATGGGCCCAGCAGTCGCAGACGTCACACTGTACCATATCGTCCATGCCATCATGGTCATCGCAAAGCATGCAGTTGTGGTCGCTGCTTTGTCCCATACTCGTCGGTTGATTTGATCCCTCTGCCATTTTGAGGTTATATCCGAGTGTTATTTTCAAGAATGTTCGGATTAATCAAAGAGAACGTTCTCAGAGCAGTCTCGTTTAGACAGCTTGAAACTGCAATAAGTATTATTATAAGAGTAATTAACGGATAAGTTTACAGTAGACTAATATAAATGACTTACATAAGTTTTTCTTCACCCTTTGGCAGCCAGAGGGAAAGTTTCGGTCCTACTTCTACTTCTCGTCACTCTACCGACGGATCGAAGGATTTCGCTGCATTAGGATTTAGGAAATTACTATTTTGTTAAGCGAACAAACATAGTAGAATGAGCTACTTACTAGTTAAATATAAGGGATTATCAACTACCGGTGGCGCTTTTAGTTGCGCCTAAGATTATATGTAGGTTACCAAATTGTAGGTATCAAATTGTAAATAGAAATCTAGATTAAATAAACATAGGTAATATTAATAATAAGCACTTCACGACTACCGCAACCAACTTTACAAGTCAGCAGTCACAACTCACTATTCTTTAGTTCAGGGATACAATTAATGACAACGTTCAATGAACTTTTTCTTTAGATTTAGAAACGCATTGTGCCAATCCGTGTTTTCTTCTTTCTTTAAAGCTACGTGCGGTTCCGCTGAACTGAAACTGACATGTGTCACTCATAACCGTTGTCGTTACCCTTTGTATCTTCCACAGGGTTGATGCTATGCACGGCGGTACAGGGTAACCTCGCTATTCCGAACAGCCTAACTGAAGTATTATAACCTAAAAAGTTTTGTGAAAACCCGTCTGTAAAACAGCCAGTCTTTTTGATCTTCTGGTAAAAGATCTGTGAAGTAAATATGAGCATTGAGATCTCCCATTATTAGCACGTTTGCTCTCTGATGCTCATTCATTCCATTTACTGCCGTTCTACGCATAACTGTCCCATGTTGCAAAAGTTGTAGTTGAGAAAAAAGCGTTTTAAGTTTTGCATCACTATTGTGTAGTGCTGGTAATATTCGTGGCAAAACCAACAAATTTATGATTGGCATTTGAAGATGTCGCTGAGTTTCGATGGAATCTGTGGTATTACAAACAATAAGATTATTTTTGTATGTAAAATACAAGGTAAAATATTCAGTGGGACTGACATGCGTAGAATCTTGCCTTGCAGCAGAAAATTCTAAGCATATCAGTCGCACTGCATGATGTATTGATGGATCGTTGGCGATAGAGTTTACGTTTTCAAAAAGACATACCATGTGCATTATTGTTTATGCTCCTATCATGATTCTGATTGTTTTTTTAACACCATATCATCGTTAGAAACACAGTTCTATTAAATGCAAATAGTGGCTTATATAGACAATTTAATGTCAATGTTTTCATGTCAAAGTCATTGTTTAAGTTTGCATATAAGCCCCTTATCAATGCTGAGTGTCGAGTTGTTCCTACAAAGAATGTTGTAAACTTAAATCAGTTTTTTTTCTCAGATCTCTTTAAAAAAAAGTCGTAGTGGGACTTTTATGCCTAGAATTTCAACATGGGACAATCTAACTTGATGTTTTTTTGATACAAAATCAGAACAAAGTATATAATTTTTTGTTTGTATCCAATAGTATAGTTAAAAAATTAAACATATATTGAAAAAGCTGCAATTTGACCAAAAGCAACATGGGACAGCTATGCGTAGAACGGCAGTTTATGTATGGGAGTGAGTGTGCTGCCCATTTTCGGCGCTGTTTGCATTTGCTGATTTAAGTTGAACCAAGCGAAGTTTGATGTTTGAACTGTAGACGACGCCGTCCACGTTTCCTGTAGGCAAGCCACCTGTACTCCTTCTTTCATTAGACATACATCTATTTTCTCGCGATCGTCTACCTGCGAACATCCGGACACATTCCAGGTAGCATGAGCATGAGCATGATTGACCGCCCAAGGATGCAATTCCGTTATTGCCAGATCAGTTGTATTTGCACAAAGAACCAACAGATGATGTTTGGGACTAACATATATCTTCAATGTGTAAAAACTGGTGACCCATTATAAAGCAATACCGGCGCCGGCCGTGTCCGAATGCTGGTCAAGTAGGGAATGGAAAGGAACGTATTGACATGATACTCGCTTTTAAGGAAGCCTAGAAATCCTCTGCACTTCCACAAGAAATCACTGGGATGTTGGATAGTTAGGGAAAGGTTAGCAACCGGGTTCATTTTGGTTAACGATACGCTGAAAATATGTAGCACTTTTCGCCAAAAGCAATGGGCCGTTCCAATGTGACTGAAAAGAGACAAGCATAACGAAAAACAAAATAAAACAAAATAGACAAAATAAAATAAAATAAAACAGGATATTAGATATTTTCTTCAAAATATGGTAGAAATAAATAATTTGTTGCTTTGCAAACCAGCTCTCCTCGATATCCTAGATGGCCAAGTCCTGCTGTACCGCAGCTGCTGCCGTCGGCACTCGTCCACATCAACCCGGCCGTCGCCGACGTGTCGGAAACTTTCTGGTAGTAACATGATATCTGTGTCTAATACACTCTTCTTGCACTGATTAATTTACAAACTAATCCTGAACACCGAATCAAAATTCACTTTGGCACGATTGTGGTATTTTCTTCTGAAAGCTAGTTCTAGATACTGGCACTTGGTTGCATAGAATATCGTCCCCCACAATTCATCCGGACACATTCCAGGTAGCAGCAATAAAAGTTCGATCTGATATTTGACTAGTCCTGTCGCCGGGTATAGTTTGCTTTGTCATCTCTTGGGCACCTGTGGGCACCACCTGTTGAAAAGTACGCACCTCCTGCAAAGGAAAACCGGTGCGATATGATGGAATGTCTGGTGCATCATCTAACACTGCCATGACATCATGTGTGTCCGGAGATGGCCTGCACTGATGCGCTACGGGTACACACAAGGAAGAAGCTAGATTCGATTCATGGTCGTTGTATGACAAGTGACGACTCTTTCGTCCTTGGTTTGGATTCAGCCTTATTATGCTGTCATAGTGATTATACGAGCCATCCGCCGTCATTCGATGTACTGTGTTCAAGCATTTCTTCGTATTTTCGATACCGCTTGTTTTCATCTTGCGTCCGTGTTCCTTATATAACGGGTGTCCACTAAATAATGAGAACGAAAAGAATGGGTCAGGAAAAAAATACCAGTGAAGTTTTGTTCAAACTGATTTATTTTATTAAAAGGGTCAACTTAAATCTTCAAACTAAGTTTAGTGAATATTGTCATATGGTCCGTGGTCCGCCGTGCGGCGCAGCTTAGTCGGTATGCTGGAACATGACCGTTGGACGGCAGCCACATCGATTTTTCGGATGCAGCTTTTGATCCTGTTGGTAAGTTGCTTGGTGTTCTTGGCCTTCCAATTATTCTTGTATACCATGGAGCTCAAAAGACCGAAGAAATCCTCGATAGGACGGCACTGTGGCAAATTTGTCGGATTCCGGTCTTTTGGGACATATGGTATATTTTGGCTCTCCAAAAACGTTAGCGTTTTTTTGCGTAGTGCGATGATGCCTTGTCCGGCCAAAACACGTATTTGCCATCCGAGTGATGTGGTTTAAGAAATGGGATGAGTATTTTCTGAAAACACTCTCTTTGGTACACCTCCTGGTTGATGGCCAAACCGCTTGGTTTGAACCACGGCTTCGAAATACCCTTATCGGATATTACGATGTATAACATAACCTTCGATTCAAATTTGTGCTTGAACTTATACATTACTTTTGGAGGAGTAGTAGATTTGTCCTTAGTGTAGAATCGGTCGTTTCCCGGTATCTGAGACTTCGAAAGAGGAAAGTAGCTTTCGTCGTCCAGAACGAAAGATTTTCCGCCGTAATTCCGAGTCATCCAGCGGCATTGGGATTTCACGGTTTGAATCTGCTCATCTGTGTACTCTGGGGATCTGGTTTTCTTTCTACACACTATTCCTTCTTTCTTTAGCGTCTTGCAGATGAGTGACTTCGAACAATGGAACTTTCGGGCTGCTTCCCGTTGACTTACCGAATCCTTGTTGTTGAACATGCTGCGCAGCGAGCGGAGCGTTTTCTCATTCATTATTTTCGCTGGACGGCCGCAACCTTTCTTCCGGGTTACTCTCATGCATGCCAGGATACGGTATACGGTGGATACCGGAACTTTTTCACGACAAAAATGGTCCACCGTGTATTTTTTTTCCACGATCTTCGTTCGCTTGAAAGAATTGTACAACGCGCGCGCGCAGTTCTTCCTGTTTCGACGGCATGCTGAACACGACTGAACATGTTGAGTGAAATAAGAGTGTATGACAATTTTCTGGAGAGTGCAACGATTCATTCATCTAAAGTGACATTTCTATGCGGCCGTTTTTGTTCTGATGGAAAAGTATTGAAATCATTCTCATTTTTTAGTGGACACCCGTTATGCTGATCTTCAGTCAAAATGTCACCGCTATTGCGTAAATGGTTTCTTCTCAGCCCAAAATCCTTGTCGCGATAGTTGCTGTAGGTAATGGCAAACTAATTGATCCGGTTGCATTTTAGTTGCCTCCTCCGGGAATATTGCTACGGCTTGTTGAAATAACCTTTCCATCCACAGCTGTTTTTGCTCTTCGTAGAAAGACACTGCCAAGGCCCGTAATGTTTTAGTTTAAATAAGATTTCTTTCTGTGCCGGGTACAGCGTTCCATATTTGATGCGCTATCGACGTGAAAAGACAATTTCCATCTCCGGGTATAATACGTGCTACCAGTATTCCTTCGTATACTGAAACCATTTCTATATTCATTTCCGTTTTTTTTCTTTTTTTTCTATTTTCCTTTCTTGTTTTCCCTTTTTCTTCTCTTCCTTCCCCCTCCTTTTCTTTTTTCTCTTTTCCTCCTCTTCTGTATCTTTTTTTTTTCTTTTTTCCTTCTTTTTTCTTTCACTGTGTTCAAACTCCCTATTAATCTTGTGGCTGTAAAATATGAAGATGATATATGAACATTAGGTCTGCACCTCACTGTAAAGTCCTCACAGCTCGCTTCCATGTCAGCACACCCTCAGAATTTATCTGTAAGCGTGATGTGGCGACTTCCCAGCCCCCTCAGCCCGATTAAAGGTTGCACGGTGTTTTTAAAACCCCGTCTCTGACCCTGAATAATAAAAATTTTACGCAAGGTGTGGCGAGCCGGTCCGGGCTAATGTCGCGTTACAGAAAAAATCTTAAAAGTGGAAAATTTAGAAGATTTTTTTTTTATTTAATTCGTTTTAATATTTATTTATTTATTTTTTAATTTTTACCTTCCCCCTTTTTCTTTCTCCTTTCCTACCCCTCGGACTCTCTGTTTTACTAAAGCGCCGATAAAATGCAACTCCAAACAAATCTGAAAGATTTAATGTTAATAAGCTCACTAGGTCTTCCAAATAATCCTGGTATAGCATACTTTCTGTTGTAAAAGGCTCATAATCCCACACGATCCAAACCTATACCCACATTCTTGTTCGCTTTAGCGCCACCCGGGGTTGACCAAGACGTTAACTTATGCAGCTTGAATCCCGATGCCTTGTATGAAAAACCATCAGGCTGGCGTCACCCTTACTCAATTAAATAAAAAGGAATGGCAAGCTCGAGGAGGAATATGTAGTCTCATGATATTACCCCAACCTAAACATTGGATCCTTCAACGAATAATCTTCGGCTTTGTAAAACAACCCAGCGTTAGAAAGAAATATTCTCTAGTACAACTAAAGCAATTCTGAACAATTTTCGACGTTGGACTTCGTCTGTGTATATATATATATACATATATAGTGGATATAGTGTATATATATATATATATATATATATATATATATATATATATATATATATATATATATATATATATATATATATATATATATATATATATATATACGTTGCGTGTGCGAAAAGTGGAGTGTCACGAAATATGGTTAGATTTTGAACGTTAATAATACAGCCATTTCACGATCGGTTTCCAAATGTTTTGGACCACTCGATCGGACATTAACTATACATCGATTTCAATGTTGAAAAGTATTGATTTTAAACATTTTACTCTTTAAAAAAATGATACATGTGAAGCACCGTCAAAACAAGAATCAACCAACCACGTGCGTCTGAACGGTTGTCTTCCAACACGGACGACAGAGTTATGGACTAACCTGTTTAGGTGCTTGTGTGTATATTCAACAACTGCATTGTCGGGCATCGTCATCATTCTACATCGTGTCCAATATATTCTCATACACTTTTTCTTTGCATTGGTGTCGTGCAACTACTCAACATGCTTCACGTATGTGTTAATGTAGTTTTGCACTATGTTTATCGTTTACCAGCGATGAAGGAGTTTCGTGCTGTGGTGATAAAAAAGTTTTTGAAAGGTGAGCGCTATTATCAGAAAATTGAAAAAGCTCGGAGTAAAGCGAGATTTTGTGTACCGAACCATCCGAAGGTACCGTGACACCTGCTCGTTGGATGCCGGCAGAGATCCGGTCGTACTCGTACGGTGCGGACTGCACGAGTTGTTAAAGTGGCCAGATAAGGAATTAGACGAAAATCACAGCGCTCTGTACGTAAAATGGCCGCAGATCTGACTATTTCGAGATCGTCAATGCCCAATATACAGCAAAATGACCTCGTATTCCAAGCTTTCAAGAAACGTAAGCTTCACGGGGTTTTGGCTGCTTCCAAGCAGAAACGACTCGAAAGAGCAAGTCTGCTTTTGCCGCGGCACGGTGGGGAAGAATTTATCTTTTCCGACGAAAAGCTATTCGTCTTGCAACAATCCCACAATGTCCAGAACGACAGATTGTGGGCTCTCTCTTCGAGAACTATTCCAGAGAGTGATAGGAATATTCCACGGTTCCAAAGTGCTGCGTCTGATGGTTTGGGGAGGAATTTGCAAGCAAGGCAAATTACCACTGGTTTTTATCGAAATAGGCGTTAAAGTGAATGCCGTATATTATAAAACGAAAGTTTTGGAGAAAGTTGGCAAGCCATATGTACAAGAGGTTTTTGGAGATGATCACTAGGTGTTTCTGCATGACGGAGCGCCATCGCATACTGCGAATCTCGTTCAGGGCTGGTGCCGAGAAAATTTGACCGACTTTTTGAACAAGAATGAATGGCCTCCCAGTTAACCAGATCTGAATCCCTTGGATTGTTTCGTATAGTCATACATGCTGGCGAAGGTAAATGACCACAGGGTGTATAATATGAACCAATTCAATACCGAAATAAAACGAATTTGGGACGAAATGCCGATGGAAGTCGTGCGTGCCCCTTGTGACGGTTTCGAAAAACGTCTGGAGCTGGTTAAGAAGGTTAAAGGCGGTGTTATTTCAAAACATGTGCTGTAGTTGATCGGTATTATATTGCAATATAATAGGTAAATTTTATTGATACAAATCTGGATTATCGATTTGAAACAAATAGTTTTATTATGTATGAGAATATATTGGACACGGTGTACATCTGACCGCAGTGCGCGCTTGACATATTTCATCGTGTTTCTGCCGGAAATTTCAGTTCGATTTTCGTGAGTGTCGCACCGTTCATAGGGCAACGATGGCTCTCAAAAGCCCAAAATCAAGTAGAACCATCTCCCGCACGAATGGATTATGGCACAACACACGGGCTTTGACAAATAATCGCTTGTCTCAATCGACTAATGTCAAACCTCTTTCCTAATAAAGGCTCTTTCAAAATAATAACACTCATTAACCATTGCCACGTAGTTCTACGTCGCCAGGCCAACAACCTCATTGAGCGGTCACTCTTGTAGTTTTGCTGTGCGCAACATGGGATTTCTTTAAAAGTTCTTGCACAAGCAATCATATATGTCATAATCACATATGATATACTCGCAGATCATATAACAAGTAGCTTTGCATCACATTTTTCCTATTCTTTAAGTCTTCCACCCCGTCGAGTGGACTCCGGCATCTTCCTGCGCCTCCACTTTGTCTGCCTGTTAAGCAGCTTCTCGGCTTTTGCAACCAACTCCTTGCAGTGCTCATGAGAACCAGCCTCCCACGAGCTGCTGAGGGCACTTCCATTTCAACCTGGTGGCTCCGGTGTTTCCTGCATTTTCTTGCATCCTCTTCCTCTTGCTCTTGCTGCTGCTTTTGCTTTTTCTCTTCTTTGAGCTTATCACGCACTTTATTGCCCAAACGCGACTCAGAAGCCATCACCTTATGCTGCTCGCTTGTCTCTGGAGCCAGCGCTGAACCCCAAGATTTTTCAGGTTCACCGTCTTGCCATCTTCTGCTCCAGAAGGGTTTCAGTCCGCTTGAATCGTGTATTTCACGACATCTGAGTATCATGATCATCACCATCAACAGATGAATTCTCTTCCTCGTCAATCGTTGCTGCTCGCACTCTTCCGGATTCACCTTCGCTTTACTATCAACCGAAGCTGCATTTTCGACCTTCTCGATGTCAGGCTTTTCGGAATCGATATGCTTAGAGGTTGTTTCCGGTTCGGAATCTGAAATTTCTTTACTTACCGTAATCAGGTTCTTCTTCCTCTTCTATGTTTAAGCTACAGGCGTTTTCATCCGAATTGTGAGTTTCTACTTCAGGTGTTTATGCTTTTCTTTAGTGTTTGAAACCACGGATTCTTTCCTATTTGCGTTTGGGAGACTTGTCCTCATCGCTGGTAAGTTCACCTTCTTCCGGTTCATCTATGGATTCTGGCATAGGTGCGGTCGTTTGTTCCTGCTTTTCCTTCAGTTGTTTTTCCAGCTCTTTCGATGTTATCGACAAATATTGAGGATTTGGCTTTAGCTTATTTTTTCGTCTTCTGAATCGGAAGATGCAGAGGTTTCTGGACTTGCATAACAGGGATTACACTCTGGTGAACTATCTCTACTTTTTTGATCTTGATCTTGATCTTTTTGTTTATTTTGATTTTCCTCTGTTGGTTTTGCTTACTTGCGCATCATTCGTTATCTTCGGTGAAGCAACTTCTTTTCCTTTGACTTGCTTCTAGATTTCTAGCAGGCGGTTGTTCCGGAACTGAAGATTGAGGATGTTTCTTCGTGAGGATCTTCATCATCGACTTGTCGAAGCCGAAGTTTCTCTCTTCAATCGCACTCGTTTTGGCTGTTCTTTGGGTGGTGTACTACCATGCGACCTGACACCGCTCCTTGTTATCCGATTTTCGATTTTTCATTAGTTTTCCCTGCAGCCTTGGACGGCTCTCGGTCAGTATCGGAGGCATTTTCGGCTTCCTGATCAAGTCTCGTAAGTCTACAGGTTCTAAGGCCAGTCTGAGAACGAATCGCCCTGGCCCGCGCTTGTAGTTCGAGCAGCTCTAGAACGGTCATTTCTTTTTCACCTAATATGAAACAAAAAACGGAACAAATTAAATGGGCACGAGAAAATGTCGTATTTCCTTACTTTTTTTGTCTCCATTTTTATTCGGTTTCTCATTTGATCTGGGATCTGCAAATAAAAAGTGCTGTAATATACTGAAATGATTTTCATTGTTTAAAGGTTGATCCGGTGCTATATTTTTCATGGTGTTACTTCAAGACTTTGTTATAAGTTACTTTGTACAATTCTTCTTCTCATTGCTATTGATGATAACATCGTGTATAGTTTTTTCTTATTTTTCTTTCAGAAGCAATATTAGTTTTGTGCATTTCGAGAATTAACATACTTTAGCAAAAAGGCTGTATGAGACAGTTGTGTATGTCTCTCATTAGCATTCGATTTTTCTTTCTTCGGTCGCGGTTTGCAGGAAAAGGCTCAAAATTTTCACTTACCTGCAGTTTTGGCTTTCTTTAACTTTACTTCTTTGTTTTGATCTTTTTCATCTATTGGTTTCGATACTTCCACCTCAGAGTCTGAAGAAATTTCATCCAAGGATATGTGTTCTATAAATAAATAATTTGTTTGAGTAATAACAGACAACGATGAAATCAAGCTTCGCACCAATATTTTTATCATCCTCGTCTGATGAGGACTCCGTATCTGTCGGACATTTAGTATTGTTGATGATTGCTAAAAGCCGCTTCGTTGATATTCCAAGCATCTCGTCAAGGCATTGTTCCTGGACAGATTCAATGGATTTGCCCTGTAGGAAATCCGGAACGAGACATTTGATTTCTTTCGGTTTCAAGCACGTGAAAGCTTGCCGGATCAACTCGACGCGATCGTCGACGTAAGCACCCAGTGGTTTTATGTCCAGGGGTTCGGTCTTGATTTGAGCTGCCATCGTTACAGCTACATTTGCTGTCTCCGTTTTAACCTTCTTTAACTTGCTTTTCTGTGAAGGCATTTCTATCAACATTGAATTATATTATTTAGATAGTTATAATATTTTATGTAAACTGAAACTTTTGTTTGTGGTGTCTGTTGACAATTAGCTAAGGAAATATCGAAACTTTCATCGATACTGTTGTCACTACACGGTAATTTCAATTTACGCTCTTATGACAATAAAGTATGATCTTTCGATGGAAACTGGAACTACACTCAAATAACTCAACAAGGAAATTTTATCAGAAATGCCATATAAAATCAACCCCCGAGCATCTTGACAGATGAGCTTAGTTTCACGTACCCATCTACAAATTGTAGATGGCTCTACCGTGCATAAACAAAGGGCCCTCCATTCTTGATACTACCTCTTTTTAACTTTGGAGTACGTGTTTTCGTTTTTATGTGTGGAATGTTCAAAACAGTGCAAGAACAAATTTTTAATAAGGCGTAATGTTTATGTCGCTTTCTTACTATTACATTTGCTTTCAATTATATCAAATGTAAATCATCATTACTTGAGAATGGAATTGAGAGAAAGTTAAACAAAGAGAGACAAAGAGAGAGAGAGAGAGAGAGAGAGAGAGAAGAATGAAATTAAGTGAGAAAGGGGTATAAAAAATAATGAAGAGATTATTTTCATTTACACGCTACATCGTCTCGCAGCACCAAGCATAAACTTGATGTTTTAGCTAGTTTATTTGTTTGTTAGGTTCAATTGCGTTACCTTTACGAAACCGATAATCATTGTTGTTTTTGATGAAGTTTAAACTTTAACTTCTTGTTTCAAGCACACAGGGATGAAAAAAATCCTATCTATCATGTATGATTGCAAGGAGAAACGAGAGATCATTGTTGCTGCCGGCACCATTCCAGCTGAAGGTTACAGAGTAGTCTCATATTGAAAAGTATAGACTGGTGCAACGACGACGATAACATCAATGTCAGTTTTGACGGTTGAGAGATTGTTTGACGTGGACTTAGAATATTTTCCACGGTAAGGTCGGTTTTGAGAATTTGCTTGATTCTGAACTTATTACGATTGACGCAAAATAGCTGAAAAACAAAGACACCATGACTTATTTTTTTGACATCATTAAATTTTTCCTTTTTGCTTTTTTTTTCATTGAAAATTTTCCTGAATTTAATTTTACGAGAATTCGGCACATATAGAGCAACGAACTGCAGGATTTTTTCAAAGGAGCGAATCTAACAATGAGAGCTCTCTCCTCTCTCATTTCATTTACAGCGCATATTATAAATCTTTAGCACAGATGCAAATACAACAGTGCTGGCTACCATAACTTCTGCAAATAGTTAAATGAAAAGGCGTGACGCTGGAATGGAATAATATGCCTATGGAAGAGAAAGTAATCGAGGAGAGTATCTACAGCACCATGCAGATCTAGCCCTGAGTGGAAAAAACACAAGAAATGTTCATTTTTGGTAAAAGTAAAAATGTTTTTTTATCAAAAGCAAATATTAATTAAGTATGGAGGAACTAAGCTAAAGATAGTATGCATCTCAAAAGCAATGGCCGTTAAGGACCACGACAACAGTAATGGTCGAGGAAATGTGCTTTTTACCCTCCCGAATGAGCTTACCTTGCTTATGCAGCTGAAAAAGGGAGGACAAACTTCGTAACAGTTGGCAATGTCTGACCAGGTAATCTTAATGGTGCTGTCACTTTTTCCCTTGCGGAATAATATTCCTTTGGATTATTACGGAAGAAGAAACCGAAGTTTCACCCGTAATGAAGCACGTTAATCAATATTACATTTCTTTAAAAAAATGGCAAAAATTGCTTCAAGTCTATACGCCGTCGGCTGCCATACTAGGCTTGAAAGCTTGAAAGTAGGGGTAAACATCGTTACACCTCAAAAACTGCCGCAATTGATCATAACCTTCTGGCTGGTACTGATACGAGATACCGTCATTGTTGTTTCAAATATTGGACACGAAGCAAACTGTTTTATTTAGAAGATTGCTAGCAAAATATATGAAAGTTTTGCTAAAAATTTCGGAGTGTTTTTATTATTACGGTTTTTAAATTATTCAATGTTTTGCTAGTAGTGCCTTTCAAGTCTCGAGTGTGTCAATGCTCCGGCTTCTCATTCGCTGCGGCGAGCGGTAAAAATATCCACCATTTAACATTAAGGACATAACAACACATCGTCAGCATTATATTCGCATCCATATGTGCTCCGCCAGGCTTTGAAAATAACAGATCGATGTACGAAACACGTTTAAATTCATATAATTCCGTTCTTGCGTTTCATTCGATTTGACAGAACCAGTGAGATCAAAAATTATCGGGGTACGATTGACTTTTACTCTATGAGCTGTCAAGTTGATACCGAAGGCCGCTATGTAAATCAACTCCTTTCTTGGAACATATTTTTCAAATGAATCCCCATACATATGTCATGCGTGAACCGGATTCGGATGTACTCATGGCTCAAAATGAAGGTACCAAACACATGCCGTCCACGCTGAAATTATATGCATATAACATATTCGGTACATACATTGCACATTGCATAACTTTGAGGACTTGATTTCATTGCGGGAATCAATATGTGTGTATGTCATATCACCCGTATCCACTTATTTTATTTTTTTGATCTTAATGAGATGGTAAGTGTCTTATTTTAATTTAATAAAAACAAACCGAATATAAAACTGTTTCTGCTAGTTGAATGTAGCATTGGAATGAAAGCTATCGACCATAGACTCCGTCAGATTGAACGAAAGTTTAGCAGTTGAAGAAATTGAGCGAAGGATCTAAGAAGAACTCAGTAAAAATCTGTAGTGCCGCCGACAGTGAGGCGCCCAGAGAACATGCAGCTTTCCATTGGTAAAGTTTCATGTAATTATTGTTTGAGCTGATGCTATGGAAACATCAACTAAGGCAATGTGGTCCACAGTAGCGATCATCTGGCGCTTTATGAAAAAAGTCTGATTTTTAATGAAGAAGACAACGATGAGATATGTATTACTTGATGTGTATTAATAAATCTAATAAACACGCATTTTGCCAGCCGACTATCGAGAACATTTTGTTTTTATGCGCTGAACCATCAGACTCTCTACCGCCAATTTGATACGTGAAGTACAAATCGAAAGCATGTCTGAACAGCGCAGCGAAAGAAATTGATGTTGCACATATTTTTCCAAACGAAGCGTAATATCTGTTTTTTTTTTCATAGTATAGGCAAATGATATCCACTCCGAGTAACCACGAGCATTATATTATTGCTGCCCTTATTCAACCCAAAATTAACATCCGGTAATGCGGGATCGCATCACTTCAACGATTGTCAAGTAATGAAGCGTTAAGATTAGCTCCAAGAATGTAGTGATGCGTACCTGATGCAATAATGCTACTTTAGCAATGTCTTGTGGCATTACAAAAGATATAGCATTAGTTCGATCTCCAGTGAGACTCCTTTTCACCTTTAATCCAACTTTAATGATGCACTAGACGTTATACATATGCCCTATGTATGCATGCTATTACAGCCTCGTGGTTACTTGGGCATACTCTCTAACCGTTTGTTAAAATGAAATTTATTGCATATAACAATCAGATGATCGCGCAAGAGCCATGCCATATGCGTTGCATATAACTCGTAAAAGACATTTTCGGTCCAAGATAAAACCTATAGGAAATTCCAATAGTGCAATATTATATGACTAACATATAACATTGAATGACGAAAATGGCTCAGTGTACGATAAAAAGGAGTATACACGGAGAAAAACAAATATACTAAAAAGCATAAATTCTATGCTAAAACCACCGACAAACCGACATGAAACTCAATCTTCATTATTGATCAAGAATCCATAACGACCGATTCAAATGTGCAGCGATCCCATAAGTCAAAACCTATAGAATCATTTTATCTAGATCAAACAAATGTGTCCAGAAACGCTCGGACATGAACCTTCCCGCATAAACAACAACCATAAAAGGTTCCTAACCACCAGTTCGGGGTATCATCCCAACTGTAAGTGGTATGGTCACACCATCTATAATATCGTTCCTGAATGGTACATGTTTATTAGGGTTCTTATCAAGTTCCCAAGCGTGTTCGTGGCTTCAATGAACATTCTCAGCAAACGCGAAGATAGATGTCAGTAATATGATTTGAACAGAAATATTGAGACATTTTCTATTGTGATTCATGTCGGTTTGTCGGTGCTAAAACCATATTCGGTCTATCCAGTCATTGGAATGAATAAACCAGGTTTATACATTGACAAGAATAAATCAAATATATGCATTCCAATGTATTTATGAAATGTATGCATTCCAATGCATACTTTAAATATATGCATTGGAATGCATATTTGTATAAATATATATGCATTTCAATGCATAAATCAAATATATGCATTACAAAGCATATTTAAAATTAAAATTAGAAAAATTAGACAAAATAATCAATCAATGGGAGCAGACAGTAGAGTATAAAAAAACGCTTATATAGTTGCGATATGTTTGATGTCCTGTTAACCCTCTCCCCTCATGGTAGCACAGGTGATCCACAACTTTATGGACGTAATCATGTTTGTCCATGTACAATTTAATAATCAGTATTCGTTTCAGCGATTTCCCCGGCTCATTTGGTTTGTCCATATGTGTTCTTTAGAATCCAACTAACTATTGAAAAACAACTAAATACTTTTGGTTTTATACAAATGTTATTCAATTAATTCAATTTACAACAACAACGACGTAACAACAATTGTTCCAGTATTTCTCCCAAAAAAGCAATTTTTGCATCACAAAACTACTAGAAACCTTCTGGGAAACTACCGCTAAATGCACGCACTTTCAGGAGACAAAAGAATATTAAATTTGCACAAGTCGTCTAAGCTCCTAGAGTATAAAACGCCGGTAACGGTATGCACGGAAAGTAATAATTATCTAAAATGCATTGCAATGCATAAAATATATTGGTTCAATGCATACTTTTTATGCATTGCAGTGATTTAAAAGGAATAAACCGTAGAGAGGCATATATAATATGCTTTTCAGCATTTTCTATTTTCTCCGTGTATAACTTTTACTCCCTTTAGGAGTGTTCCAAAGAAATTTCTTTTTCTATCCCAAACCCATGTTAATTATTCTGTAAGTTAAGGCACAGAGAACAGACGTTCATCTTCGATCTGCTACTTGTGTAAAACTTTAAACCAACATTTCAAATGTATGTCGTTATGCTGCTGGTAGTTGGCGCTGCAGTTGTGCGATAATTGTCATGTCAGTGTTTATCAAAACAAAGCATAGCACATAACCTGAAAAGTTTTGATTGTTTTTTTGCAGCTCTTGCTTTTTATACCGGCTGCCCATATTAAATTTTACACATGTTTTTCAAGAAAAGGTATATAGACATCAATGTCTGTTCTCTGTGGTTAAGGTGACATTTCGTTCCATACAGCTCAATTCAAGCAAAACAATGCATTAGGTCCTAAGTACATTGAGAGACTCTCTTTGTCGACTTTCTCTTTGCGTTCCTACGGCTATGTAAGAACATGTTCAACTATTTTGAACTTGCAGTACGGTAGTAATAAGTGTGATTACGGATCCAATACGTCGAAATCGTCAGCAAATCGTTTAATTGACAAGCTATTAACCAAAGAGAAAGTCGACAAAGAGAGTCTCTCAATGTACTTAGGACCTAATGCATTGTTTTGCCAGAATTGTCAAAATTCCGCTTGGTAATATTGAACAAAATTCCGTAACCTCTTTCTTTTTAGGTCGATACTGGCGTTTACGGAAAAATCGAGCGGCATATTTTCCCAACAGTAAAAGTGACAGCTCTCATTAGTTTGGGTGGAAACCTTACCAATTCCAATTTTATGTTTCGTTCTTTTAAGGTGGATACTGATGCAGAAATTTCTTTTCCATTCATTACTTTTTTGTTTCGGCAAACGGAATTTAAAATACGTTTGGGATAGAAAAAGAAATTTCTTTCGAACACGATACCAACCTTAAAACGAAACTTTTCACGAGGCGTAATATGAGACTAATTAAAAGTATGCAAAACAAGCATGTTGTAATTTTGAAACACTGAAATAAAACAGACACTTGTGTAAAACTGCCATAAATGATTTTAAATCCTCTGAACTTTTTCAAAGATCGGAACGTAAAATGACGAGATCTGATCAAATGAAGTTCAACCCCTTGATTCTGTTCGATTGTTCTACAAGGAAAACTCACATGTCACCCATACTGAAGCAGTTGTCCAAATTACTTCGGTAGAAATGGTAAAAAATCCTCCAGGACTTTATTTGCTAGTGCATTAGTATAGGACAAGTAATGGTCTAGAAATGTTTTTACCAGAGCATAAAAATCTCACATTCAATTCCCAAATTGCACCCTAACTGAGACAAAATATTAGTCATCACGTACTGTTCCTAGCGAACATGAAGTAAACACAAATTTGCCTTCATGAATCTCTTGTGCAATGTGAATCAACTTGTTTTGTGTTGCTTCACTTTCATCATTCATTCGTTCCAGAAAGCAGTGAATGTACATAAGCGCAAACCAGGGGGTTAGTCACTGTGCCTCCTTGTGTTTGTGTTTCGGTGTGTCGGAAGGTGTCTCTGTGTTTTAACATATCTGGCAATACTACAATTGAACATTTATGCTATTTGGCAACCATGGATTTTTTTGGCTTTCAAATCCACGCACACTCACGCATCATCTGAATCACATCAGTGCAAGCGAGAGAGAAACAAAACAGGTAGAAAACAAACAATCGACTCGTATAAGTGGTGCCAAAAATTATTTTATCTTTCAGGAGGTGGCGAATGTGTTTGAAATGTGTTGGATTGTGTTTTTAGGGTGTTACCACATGGTGGCTGAGTGACTTACCCCCTGGCGCAAACAACTCATTCAATTTCAACGTTCTATCGTGAAGAAGAAAGAACAGTCATTCATTTGGAGAATCAATGAAGGTGGAACATCAACATATTTTGCCGTACGTATTTTCAGCCACTTCTCGAATCGATCCTGCAAAATGCCTTTTCTCGATCTCGAACCACAAACTTTGTAGCGATTTCGGCCATAGATCGTTTGCTTCAGCTCCGCCTTTTGGCTTCCTTTGAAAAAATCACTCACGAAACCGAAAATGAATGACTGATTACCAGAACATTCAGCCAAGCAACCAAAATCTCTTGACGCTTGAATAGCCCGGTCTGTGCTTTGCTGTGATGTGAATGAGTTGTGTGGAACACAAGGACAACGGAATGACTGAGCACAGCAAAATAATTAAACACGACTGAATTGCGTGACTGATAGAACGAAATGAAGAGAGCGAAAATTGTGCACACTGAATATTTTTTTACTCGTCGTTCACACACTGAATATTTTTTTACACGTCGTTCACAACGACTTCATCATCCACACAACAGAAACGGACCACGGTCGAATACTGAACGCTCTTCAAGAGTTTGGTTTCAATCTACGCTTGGTGAAATGCTACTTTGGCCTTTGTAAGTTCCAACGGTATTCAGCCAGATTCAGTAAAAATCAGCGATATTACCCAGATGCCCCGTCCTCCCTCTCGTGGGTCAAAGTTTTCACCTTGTCGACGGTGAGAGGGCTAAACATGCACGTGAGACCAAGAATTTGACCAGTAGTGAAAGTATCACATAAAGGGTGATACGGTCAAAATTTGGTCAAGGGAAAACGCGTGTAAATCGGTGAAATTGTTTATTTAAAAAATCAAATTAAATTTCTTTTACAAGTTCAATTGGTATAAAATTCAGGAAAAATATTCAGTTAGGCTTCCGCTTTTCCAAATCCGAATTGCCGGGCCTTACGCTTGACCCCTGCCATCAGATTTTGTACAGCCACCTTGTCCACCTTCTTCGCCGCAGAAAGCCAGTTTGCCTTGAACTGCTGCTCGTCCTTAGCAGTTTTTTTGGTCTTCTTTAGGTTCCGCTTGACAATAGCCCAGTATTTCTCAATTGGGCAGAGCTCTGGCGTGTTGGGAGGGTTCTTGTCCTTGGGAACCACCTGCACGTTGTTGGCGGCGTACCACTCCATGGCCTTTTTACCGTAATGGCAAGATGCCAAATCCGGCCAAAACAGTACGGAACAACCGTGTTTCTTCAGGAAAGGCAGCAGACGTTTGGTTGACAGTCCCGGAAGCTATGAAAATGCTGCTTTTCAAGCCACAGGTACAGATGGCTTGCCAAACCAGATATTTCTTTGCGAACTTTGACAGTTTCGTGTGCTTGAAAATATCTGCTACCTTTCCCCTTCCTTTTGCCGTATAAAACTCCTGTCCCGGAAGCTGCTTGTAGTCGGCTTTGACGTAGGTTTCGTCGTCCATTACCACGCAGACAAACTTCGTCAGCATCGTCGTGTACAGCCTCCGGGATCGCGCTTTGGCCGTCGTATTTTGTTTATCATCGCGATTTTTAGTCACTACCTTCTTGTAAGTCGATAGTTCGGCTCGTTTTTTGGCCCGATGCACGGTTGTAGACGATACACCCAGCTTATTTGCGGCATCTCGGAGAGATAGGTTAGGGTTTCGCTTGAAACTACCGGCAACTCTCTTTGTCGTCTCAGCGGCTTCCGGTTTTCGATTTCCCCCCGATCCAGACTTCTTGGCTGTCGACAAACGTTCCCCAAACACTTTAATTACATTTGTAACGGTTGATTTGGCAACTTTTAGCGATTTTGCTAACTTTGCGTGCGAGTAGCTCGGATTTTCGCGATGCGCGAGCAAAATTTTGATACGCTGCTCTTCTTGCTTGGACGGCATTTTGACAACTGAAGAGTGAATTCCAAAATCAAAATAGGAGCAACATTCTACACACACACACCTTCAAAATGAGGGGTGTTCAGGTTTTTTAAATGCAAAATTGAAAGAAATACGTCAAGTTGATATTGACCAAATTTTGACCGTATCGCCCTTTATTCTAGTCATTGTTTTTACTGCCACGTCGTATAACGTTTATATAAAGGCACTAACATCAGGTGTGATACTGGCGGGTTATGCCGCAATTCGCTCTTAAACTTCTTACTTTCAATCTAGGGAAAAGGACTAAAAGTACACTTTTCATTTGCGTGGCAATTTATGTTGTTGTTTATCCATTTGTTTTATGGAATGAACAACCAAAACACCTGATTTGCTCATGGTATAATATCTGAATGTAATTGCACCATTTTAGAAAGGGTTGAATGTTTTGATCAGGGTAATTATCTGATTTCAAAATAAGGCATATGGTCACAGAAAAGTGTTATTTAAGACTGATGCTGACAAGCATGTATATTGGAGATAGGACGCGGAGGGCTCGCTTGGGAAACACCATTTGAAGCAGTAGAGTGGATCTTTCCATGTGATTGGTATCAGTAGCAGTATTTGATGAGTGTTATACAGTATCATAGGATCATTGTTTTCGTGTTACCTACTTGCAAGGCGGTCGGATTGAGTAGGAACATGAACCCTCGTAACCAGACAGTAAATGAATCGAAAGGAGAAACAAAACTCGCTAGATAGGAAACAGAATCATCTATGCCTAGGATTCATTTTTAAAATGTATTTTTTTATTTGGAATGGCTACGGATCCCAAGATGAAGAGTAGGCTACGAATTTAGGGTTCGGACAACAATTTAAGGCAGTCAATGTGCTAGAGTTGTTAGAATTGGGTTCCGATTCGAGGTTTTTGGTCAAAGAAACGAAAAGTCGTGAGAATATCACCAATAATCTCACATAAACCCTGCATGCCATCAAGTACTAAAATATCCTTTCTATTCTCTTATTAATGTTACTAAATCTACGCTGTTGGCTTTGAATCCACTATGGCCCCGAGTGGTCACGAAGTTCAAGCACCAAATCAGCCAGCTCCGGACGCGGTCTAGGTAACCGAGAATTACGGTGAAATGGATCGATAAAAGAACTAAAGACTTTCCCAGCCATGGCCTACAAGAGAAGTATCATTAGTCCTATATCAGCCAGTATATAAGAAATCAAACAGAAATAAAAAAAAAACGCAGACATTTTACTAACAACATACATGTTTTTGAAGAGAACTTACATAATTTAACATAAACACATTAAACATTTCAGGTCATTTTGTAGCAACGCGGCCTTTTCATTCCAAGAACTCTACAAACCCCTTACCCCAACCTAATCCTTATCTTTGTTTTTGTAACTAACAGGCTGTTGTTTAAATAAACTACAATTACAATTACAATATCTTCTCCTATGGCATTCAACTAGTCCGCATAGACAAGTTTGCTATTATCCCTTCCCGCTTTGGATTGAGTTGCGCTCTCATTGACCCACCAAACGCTGCAAAATGAAAATGAAATGAAATGATATTATTAGATGCCCCGCCCCGTCCTACTGATGTCAGTCAAGTCAGATCGTTCCTGGGTGCCATTATTTTTTACGGCATGTTTATCAGAGAAATGCATCACAATGTTGGACAATCTGTAGAAGAAAGACAACCAATTCGTGTGGATTCAACAGTGTCAAAAATCTTTCATCAACATCAAGAAAGTGCTTCAATCAGACCTGCTGCTGACTCAACCCTGCTTCGGATATCGTCGTAGCAGGGGACGCCACGAAAACAGGAATAGGTGCCGTTATCTTGCATCAGTTTTACAGCCATCGCTCACGCTTCAAGAACACTGACGGCATCCGAACAAAACTACAGTTAAGTGGAGAAAGAAGCCGTGACCAAATTTCGCCGCATGCTGCTAGTTCACCATTTCAAGCTCCAGTCCAGTGAATCATGTTTAGCGAACGCATCGTAGTTCCAGCTGTATATCGAGCTCGCATCCTGAAGCAGATTCATAGCGGTCATCCTGGAAGTATGACATCACATCGCAGTAACCTTTACTGCCCTGGGATTGATGAAGATATCCATAACTATGTTCGACGTAGTTTCATATGTGCCAGCGCAGCAAAGTCTCCACTGCAGATTCAGCCTCAGCTGTGGCCGAAAGCAGAAGGTCCTTGGAAACGAATCCATTTGGGAACAATCATCGTCGATTCTTTCATCGAGTGGCCAGAAATTTTCCCAGCTTCCTCATCGACGAATTGATTCTTGAGGGAAATTTCGCAAGATATGGAAAACCTGCTACAATGGTTACGGATAAAGGAAGCCACTTTTGCAGTAGCATTTTCAGGCAGTTCTGTGATGAATCCGGAATCATTTACATTTGTACCATCCACAATCAAACTGACAGACGGAAAGATTTGATGACACACTCAAGCGTTCCGAAAAATCACAGTCGGGGATGTCAGTTGAGGCAGGATGGTGGATTCCTACATACATACAGCTGATCTAGTCAACAATACCTCATTCTCGTACGAGAAACTTAGCCAAAGATACCAAAGTACTATGACGCCTATGAACGGTAGAGGGTTTGCCCTCGAAAGTACCGGCCTGCTCCAGTATGTGCGCCGTTCAGAATCAGCCACTTGCTCCGTATGTTTCTGATAGTAGACAATAACCCTCGTTATTCTTTCTTACCTATGTACACTTAACATTTCCAATGATGTCATCTTGCGATAATTATAAAAGGCAACATTGTTAGAATGAATATGTTACATCATTTTATTTGTTCAGTTATTTTCTACATTAGCCTTACAACAGTGAGTACCTTAATCATCAGTGGACTATCGTCATTAAGCGCACTGGCAATTTGTTTGATCGCAAATTCCGTTTCTTTTTTAGCTCGGCGCAACTGTTGCTCTTGATAGACCAGAAACACGTAAGCAAACACTGTACCCCTTCTTCTTTATTACGCTATTTTATCTGCATGTTGTGTAGACATTTTTACTAAACAAGTTCATTCGAACTGTGATCTTGATGCGCTGTTTACTAATAAAATATGCTTGCTAACATTAGTTAATTTTTGGGAATTTTTACATTATATGCCAACTATATTTTTGCGCAAATTGGTTGTTCAAACATTGCATTACACTAGTTGCTCTATGTTTGTTTTCAATGCCTTTATGACGTTGATGATGGTATGGAGTATTTGATGAGATATTGAGTAGGTAAAGTTTCAGCAAGTGCAATTATGTAGATAATTTTCCAACGTATTAATATCGATATTAGAAGCTCGGTATTATCATGTGAGACCAGAAAAATTAAGAAGGGCTAGCTTCGAGTCGAGTGTATATTTAAACAATTGTATTATTTATTCCGGCCATACTTTATAGATTGACACATAATTGTTTCCTGCTATTAATCTACCTAGATACCGTGTGGAAATTTCATGTTATCCTTCATATGCTTTTGACGAATCTCGCCCCAAATCGCCCAAGCTTTGGCAACGCCACCTCAGAATCGAATGAAACTTTGCGTGTGGCAAGACTTTGTTATTCTACTTCGTTTTTTTTTTTTTGAAAATTCAACTAAGCTAACATTGCAAAAAGGTTTGAAGTATTTATCCGTCGTTTTCTTCGAATCGATATAACACCGAAACGAGAAGATCTACAGAAATGTGTACGTCCAAAAGGTGACTTTTGGGAAATTGCCAAAATTTTTGTTAACAATATTACAGAAATAAAACATAAATAACAAAAACACCTCAGAAGTACGTATATTTTGTAGGCAGACAACTAGGTTGCCAAGGTCGAAAAGGTCGCAAAGTCTTAACAAGTCACGATGGGCATATAAAATGAAAAAAAAAACCTTGTGTCTTCGTTGAAACATTGATTTTTGTTTTGATCAATCAAGCCTCTGAATTTGAAGATAAATTCGAAAACAACAGCTTTCGTGTACATGGCACAGGCAAGACAAAATTAACGATAAGAAATCCCAGGTCTGATTAGCTATAAGTGAATACATTTCTCCTCTAATCAAAATAAATCATGCTGACAGCAGAGAAAACGATCTCTCCTGAAAGAGAGTTCAACGGAGCTCCTGCCAGCGACATTAATGGCGGTTCCAGAAAGGGACAATGGAGGGCAATCTCAAAACGTAGAAATGAGTAGCTAAAACCTGGCAACATCGAAAAAACATCGAACTTCCAGTCAGGCGAAATCTGACTGTATAAGCTAGGTGACTTAACGAAAAAATACCACTAAGGGATGTATTGCCTGAGTACAAGGTAGTTAAGCCCGAAAAGAAGCACGTGAAATGAGCTATTTTCGAATACAGAAGAAGGCCGTAATGCCAAACTGAGGCAGTTTGTCTGATAAGTATAGCACCCCGATTGCTAAGCTCAAACTCTGAGGTCCTAGTGCCAAAGTAGGGCAGATTACCTGTAAAGTGCAGCATCGTCAGTTGAGTCAGTTTAATCTTAAGATAAACTTAACAAACGTTTTAAATTGATCATTTACATTAAAGTCTTCCTCTTCATTTACATTAAACTCTTCCTAAGGATTTTTTCGGTTTGGAAATTTTCTTGATCTCCCTGATTGGGGATATCCTTGGTCAACCCAAAACTAAAGTGGCGGTTCCATCAGTGTTGGAAGCTCATTGACTCTGTAGCGGGCAAGATCGGATATTGGCTTGCCTTTTGATAATGTCCTTTTACTGGATTCTGTGATCTGTATTGCAACAGAATTTCCTGATCGATGGGAATACTTGCGAACTTTTGTGGTTAACATCAAAGCTTTTCACGATTATGTCGCTGTGAAGCAAATGGATACTGGATTTATATCTGTAGATGAAATCAGTTCGTTTTTTTGCATAACTGGTTTGAATGAATTGTTACCAAATTAATTATCTTAGAGATAAAATCGTCTAGCTCAAACCTTTGTAGGGGTAAGGGCGGGACCATCATCATCATCATCTTCAAAATGACCGTGGTGGATTGATTATACGATTTATTAATGACGAGAAATTCCCGAAAAAAGCCATTGTTTATGTTTGTCAGTTAGGCCCTAATAAAAATGTTTGTCAAATTGTTAAGGTGAAGTGAAGCATCAGATCACCAAATTTAAATCGCACCTTCTCTACGGTATTAAAGGGTCACCCACAATTGATACGTTGACTTTAATTTGAAACCTATGGGAAAACTATCAAATTCACGCAAACGCATCCGCAACGTATCAATTCTAGACAAAATAGTCAAAAGGTCGAAAGTAACATTTGAAAACAATGACTTCTAGCGTATTTTCCTAGGATCTGCTTGTTCCCACAAACAAAATAGCACCATAAACAGATGGAGGGAGTTATTACCTTCCCGTCGGTAGTGGCTATAGATGTTAGCAACCTGGCATTTCCAGGAAATTTACGTTTTAAGTCATTGTTTACAATTGTTACTTTCGACCTATTGACGATTTTGACTAGAATTGTGGGCCAGCCATAAGGGTCACCTGTCAGAAATGCATTGATGACGGTTTCGTGCAAAGATCTATTGCTGAAGCGGATACCCTTCCGTTCGACTTCTTGGTTTTACAGGCAGAAGTTCGTGCATCTGATCGCCTCATGGAGATATCTGGGATACAACTGCCAAACATCGCTGTGCGGACTCGTCTAAGTAGCCGTGCGTGACATGAACCCAAGCATCATATTGAGTGGGAAGTAAAATAAGAGTAAAAGCACAAAGCCCTCCGGCAATAGTACACTTCTGAAAATATGCACGTCCAATCTACGTGAAAATCACGTAGCAGTTACATGATGGTAGTGAAACTGATAGACATTCCATGTCATGTTTACTCAAGCTGGTGGAAAAAATGACAAAATTTTTACGTAAACATTTTGTTTATGTAACTGTGAGTCTGATCCGATTGCTCTTGCAGCTTCATCAAACAGAACCGAGCCGGAAATATATTTGCCAGAAGTTCAAATAGCTCCAGACGAGAGCTTAGTGCCAGTAAAGTTCTGTCCAGTTAGAACCCGGAATCACTTAATGTTTTGCAGCGGCACGGAATGTGACCGCTGCTAGAACTCCTTTACAGCGGTTTGTTTAACTAGGCGCCCACTTTCTGTGGTTTAAATTTCACGGTTTTTCGTGCAGTGAGTCAATAGTTTTTCCAGATGAAAGAAGAGACGTGGTCCGCAATAAAAATCGCGAAAACGTTGAAAATCACCAAATCAACCGTGTATGATGTACTCACACGTTTCAGGGAGCGAAAGAGCATGGATGGAGTGCCACAAGGTAAGCGTCGAGGTGGAACATATGACCGCAAGCTGAACCAGAAAGTGTTAAGAACCGTCAGAGCAAACCATGGACTATCAGATAATGAAATCGCACAAAAATACTCTGCTGCTCGCAGTACCGTTCTTATCGAGCCAGCAAGCAACCAAACAGAACGTTGAAGCAAAGTTTTGTCACAAAAACTCGAGCACGGCAATTCTACCAGCAGGTTTTGACGAAGTACCAAGGACGCCTGCTCATCAACGATGAAACCTACGTCAAAATGGATTTCGGACAGCTTCCTGGCCAAAAATTCTACATGGCGACGGCACGAGGAGATGTTCCAGGTAAGTTTAAGTTTGCTTTTATGGACAAATTTGCCAAAAAACTGATGATTTGGCAAAGGATATGCAGCTGCGGAGCAAAGACCAAATTGTTCGTGACGAATAAGGCGATGGGCTCGAAGCTGTACAAGGAAGAATGCCTCAAAAACCGCGTACTACCTTTTTTTAAAGCTTACACAGGTCCCGTGAAGTTTAGGCCCGGGAACAAATGTACCAAGGAAGTTGTCTCCGGAGGTGTGCAGCGTTTAATGGGATGAATAAAGAAGAAAGTGCAAATTTTCATTAGAAACGAAGAAAACTGATTTGTATTGATATTTTAGTTAGTGAATTACCTTTGTTTTGATGTATTAAATTTATTTGTACGTCAATCCGTTACCGAGATACAGCTGATTTTCTTATTCCGGATTCTAAATGGAGCTTTAGCGAGCGCTTCGGGAGACCCAGCTAGCGATAACGAAGAGCTCGCAATCGCTTGAATATTTTTTCTTCACTTGTACTAACAGAATTACTAGAAGAATCCGAAGAAGGCAAGGGCCAAGCAGGTGACTTTCTGAAGCAAAACAACTGCAGTTGGCAGCATTAATGCAACCTCATGTCCCACGAAGATACTTTTGTCGTTCTACTGGAAACAGGGAATCACATATTCAGAAGGGTCTACCATATTCAGAAAAATAAACGACTTATAGTTAATATTAAATGATTGCGTAAACATTGCATGAACATTTGTTCAAAACAAGTCACGTTATGTTTATTAAATTGTTTGGTAATTTTTACTTCAAACCCACGTAAACAAAAAAAAAATAAGATCCCTTTTGAGTTCCATAAAAAATGCTCAAATTTTTCCATAAAAAATGCTCAAATCGGCTCTAAACTCTGAAGTACGGAATGAAGCTGTGATCTTATTGGAATCGGCTAGGTGATTTTTGCTATAGAAAGTGGAAACTCGTAGCATTCTTTGATGCAAAATGTTGAGAACCGTCTACGTGATCGGTCAATCCAACTTTGCAGAAACCCGGTCTCGCCGGGACTGGTTGTAATAAAGTAGACTGATTACAAATGTGGCTGGAAATGGACCGTTAATAAACATATCCAACCCGAGTATCGATGCCACTAAAGCAATGCAGCAAACAATTCGTAAGCGTAAAAGATCCAAGCAGGAGAACAAGATTTATTTTCGTATTTACGTGACTAAACAAGAAGTATTATAATCTTGTTCAAAAGATTACCCCACGTACTAACGAAAATGGAGTCTACATTTAACATGTTCGAGTAACTATTAAGCTAGTGGCGTTTGACGCACGCACACTATTGTGTCTAGAGTCGTGTAACAATTCGACACAAATTTTTCATTAGGGCCTAACTGACAAACGTAAGCTAGGGCCTAACTGACAAAAGCTATCCATGTAAGCCTCAAATTCTATCGGATAGGTGAACTCTTCTTTTTCGAAATGACCGTGGTGGATTGATTAGGCGATTTTTCAATGACGAAAAATTTACGGAAGAAGCCATTGTTTACGTTTGTCCGTTAGGTCCTAATGAATTTGTTTTGTCGAATTCTTTGTTTTTCCACAGATAACCTAACAGTTTTCATTGTGGTTCGCGAAGGCCGCGATACTTATAATATCGTGATAGTCCTATAAACCACAACGTGAAGCTTTTCGCAACAAATTCGGATTCTCAATAGCTTATATGAAGATTCTTGGAATTTTCTAAATATTTTGTTTCAATCCGTAAGTTTGCATGATTCGTAGAGGCATAATTGAACAAAAGAAAAACCTATGTTCAAATGGAAACGCATGACGAGTTAGAAGCTATCAATAATGATAAACGTTATGGGACATGAAAATGTTGGTGATGGAAAAAATCATCCCTCATCGCAGCCTGTTTAGAGGCAACTTGAGCCAACTAAATTGTCTACTTATAGTCAAAAAATAGACGCATTTCTAAGATGATATTTTTCTGCAAAATCAATATTGGCTGAAGGTGATTTATTTTTAGTGTAACATAACACTTTTTGATTTTTTCAAAACACGTTTTATTGAGAATTAAGACACTTTTCTAAAAGTTACCATCCCTTGGTCATACATCTGTAGATGTTCCCAATTCTGTGTTACATTGATTTCAAAATAAGACGATGAAACACTTCAGCCCTTTTTGAGTGTTAGTCTAAATGAATTTTCTAACAACAAATTATGCCATGTTGCTTAGAATGACGTAATTTTCATTCGATTCTGAGATGGTTGCTAGCTCAGGTTACGAGTTGGGGCGAAATTCGTCTTATGATACAATATTATGTAATACGGAAGATTATTCAACGCTAGAACAATGAGAAACTGGAAACCAATTTGAAACCTGTCTACCATCGTTTAAAAAAACATTCCAATCAACATATTTTTTTGCAATAAAAAAATGCTCCGTGATCGATTTTTTTTAAATATGATTGTAGAAGATTGTTATAAGTAGAACGATCTGTTTGTATTATATGATTTTTGTATTATGTTCGTGAATTATGTTCTTTTTCACCAATGCCTCGGCCACATTCGTTAAATGCAACTTAATTGAATTTAAAACTTGCAATCTGAATACGAACACATTCGAGCTACTAAATATCCTGCTATGTCTATTGTTTTATCACAAGCATATACAATTATCGGTATTGATTTATCACAAGCTAAAAATGAATAGAATTAAAAAAATACCTTGCAAAATTTGATGAGGTTTCTGATGATACATGTTACTCTAAAAGTGTATGGGTTGTGCTCTAAGTCGACTATTTTCAATTTGTTTCACGTTGTGGTCGGATACTACTTTTCTGTATTCCAATCCGCAATGAAAGCGCCCGAAGCGCGGATGGATATGACACGCTCATCGTATTCGGTAAACTTTCAAGCAGCTGAAAAAGTCGGTAAACTTGAAAACAATTCTTTAAAATTGAAGAAAACGAATATGCTCTCAATATTCATACTGAGTGCTTCATTGTAGTATTATCTATGGATAGAAAAAATATAATATATTTGTATTGTTCGTTGCGTAACGCGTATCGAGGAAATAATGTATTCTGACTTTTTCAGCCGTTCAGAAACTCAGTAAAATTTCACTGTCCCCAGTCGAATAATCTAAGTCGGCAGATACTTCTCGCTGATCACAGGTTTACAGTGCGTGGTGAAATCGCAAAAAAAATAATTAAAAAATATAACATATTATCGGTAGTTTGCGGTGATTCTTAGTAAATTGAAATGCCGGAAGGCTCAAAGCTGTTGGATTCTCGGCGAGAAAATTTGAATCAGATGAAATAAGTGTATAGATCGTAATTCTTCGTCGGTATTTTTAAAGCCTGTTGCTGGGAGCGATGTACAACACAAATGGTGTGTTGCTTTGTTGTGCGGTTGTAGAGAGGTGCACGTACTTCATACTTTCTCATGGGTGTACACGTTATAATCGTTAAAGTAAAATAGCAGGCAGCGTTAGATTTTCTTACGCGGAATTACAGCAGTCGACATTTGAACCGGCGACTTGAACCAAATTTTTTATTGTTCCGGTTCTTTTTCCCTCTCTCTTTATCCTTGCGAATTTCTCGAACAAGTGTGTAGAAGGCATCATCGACTCCCATTCTGGTCTTTGCGGACGTTTCAACAAATGGCACCCCGTATTGTTTAGCCACCTAAAAAGACCAAAAACAAAAACGTCACTTTATCATCTAAAAACTGATTTAGACATTTACATCTCTTGCTTGATTCATATCTACGGCCCACGCCTGAAGATCGCACTTGTTACCCACGAGAACCATGGGAACTTCTTCAGCATCCTTGACGCGTTTGATTTGCTCTCGGTAGGTTCCTGTTTTTTTTGGGTGGGAAGGAGGGATGATTATGTAGAATTTGTGTGCTGCTAAAGATTTTTTTCTACCTACCTATATCTTCGAAACTTTTCGCGCTATTAACTGCAAATACAAGTAGAAAGCCTTCACCGGTTCTCATATACTGATCACGCATAGCCGAGTATTCTTCTTGACCTGCTGTATCGAGAATGTCTAACAAGCATGTTTCGCCATCTATAAAATAAATGGAAAGTAGTTTGGAATGCAAATACTTTCAGTATTACAAGACCACGACAAACATAATAGATGGATGCCCAGCTACCCTAGTCAATGATGACACCATACTTATACCACAAACGAAGTTACAGAAGATTCACTTTTTTTATCCAGCTCGTTTATTTAGAAGGCTCAATCGCGTTACCTTTACGGACCCGATATTTCTTTGACTTTTTTGACGAGTGCTCGACACTGAAGAAGTCTGTAAGTCGCAGACGAAGTAGGCCTAAAGGATAAGCTTTTTCCAGGGCAATTTAAAGGAAGTTGCTCGCGTTTGCTATACTGATAGTTTGATATAGTTGTCTGTTTTCGAAGAGGTCGTCAACCAACGAAAAGGTACGAACGCATGATGGCATGAATGGCTCATTAAAACCGTAAGAAGTCCGATGGAATCTGGTCAGCAGTAGAGATGACGATCTCAGTTGTCTTCCCACTCGAAAGTCAATACAAGACAGAAGTGATGGTGCGTCAATTTTACCATTCACTATCTTTGCGATAAGGGTAGCTTGTTGAATATATCGGCGAGTCTAGAAGCCGGCATCGTTCGGAGATCTTGAGGGCGAGTCCTAGAAGCCGGCAAGATCGTCAGGAGATTTGAGGATTACGCCAGTGTAGGCTTTTGAGTGCAATGCGTATGAATCTACGTTGAACACGTTCAATTCTGAGGTCACATGACTATTGATAAGGAGTCCAAATCACCGCAGCATGTTCAAGAACCGGTCGTACAAGTGCACAGTAGAGTGCATTGAGGCAGTGAGGATCCGGTGAAATCACGGGAGATTTTAGTGATGAATCCCAACTGTTGTGAAGCTTTTTGATGATGGTGCTGATGTGCTGATTAAATGTAAATTTTTCGTCCAGTGTCACACCCAAATCACTGACCTGATCGCGCTTAAGGACATTCCCATCAATTTGGTAATTAAAAGTGATGGGACACATTGATCGGTGGAACGTGATAGCAACACATTTAGTAATGCATATCACGAGTTTATTCATCTTACACCAGGTCATGTCTAGAAGCTCCTGAAGCCGGTAGTAGTCTTCAATAGACCTCACCACGAGGTAAATTTTCAAATCGTCTGCGTATATGAGTACGTAGTTCGATCCTAGCAACAAAGCAGCATCGTTAAAGAACAACGCAAATAGCAAAGGCCCCAAGTTACTGCCTTGTGGAACGCTTGAATTATTATTAAACGTACTGGAAACAGCTGAATCAAGTTTTACGCTAAGAACACGACCCGTCAAGTAGCTATCCAGCCATACCACAAGTCGCTTTTATGCGCCTAGACGGTAGAGTTTGCTCAGAAGTATTTTGTGATCCATGACGTCAAAAGCGGCCTTTAAGTCCGTATATACGGCATCCACTTGATTTTTAGCTTCAATCTGTGTAATACAGGTACACTCAAAAAAATCGACGTCACATCCACGTGAAACGCACGTAATTTTCGTCCACTGCCAAAACCAGTAATAAACACGTGGAATTCACGTAAGAGCTACGTGATTTCCACGTAAATCCACATTCTACGTGAAAATCATATAATTGTTACGTGATTTTTCACTTGCACGTAATTTTCACCTGATTTTACTGAAGAAGATTTGGTTACGTGTTCAGGTGAAAGTTACGTGAAATTTCACGTGGATGTAACGTGACGATTTTTATGAGTATACTAGTGAAGGTTCGTTGTTACGGAGCGGCCTGGCATAAATCCATGTTGATTGTCTGAAATGTATTGTTTGGTACGGCCAAGAATGACATTACTAGCGACTATTTCTAAAAGCTTTGATCCCGCAGATAGACTGGTAATTCCTCGGTAGCTCTTAACATTTTGTTTATCTCCTTTCTTGAATACAGGAAACATAAAAGATTGTTTCCACACCGGGGAACTTCTGCTGCTCAAATGATTTGTTGAAGATGTGGCCGAGAGGAGTCGATAAGAATGCAGCACAGCGACAAAAGATGGCAGCCGGTACACCATCAGGCCCGGGTGAATACGAGCTTTTTAGTTTCCTAGAAGCAGCAATGATCATGTCCGAAGTGATGGAAAAGGTGTCCAGGTCCAAAACATCAGCAGGTAAATTAGAAGTTGCCTCTTCTTGTTGAGATGTGAGGCCAGCGAAGAACACAGACGTGAAATGCTTGGCAAACAGTTCGCATGATTCTTCAGCTGAAGATGATTCTGATTCGTCTAGAAATACATTTGACGGGATGGAAGAGCATTTCCTCTTAGGATTCACAAAACTCCAGAAACTTATTGGATTACTAAGCAAGCCAAATTGTACACGCATAACATGTGAGTTATACAGATAAGCATTCACTAGGCGGTATGCGTCATTTGCAAGTTTGAAAGCCTGTTGATTAGTGAAGGACCGTTGATTCCGAAGTAACCTCTGTTTAGCATTTCGCTCACGTTTCAACCTACGCAGTTCTGGGTTGCTCCATGGTAGCTTAAAAGGTAACTGAATCCTAGGGAGGTTTTCATTGAGCCATCTGCACAAGATGTCACAGAAGCGCTCTGTCATATCGTCAACATCCTGTATATTGAGCAGTTCTGTACAGTCCATATTGGACAGAAATTCAGTTGGTGAATCAAAATCAAGTCGGCGGTAGTTCAAAGGTTTTGCTTCACGTCTCTCTGATACGTTGATAACATTCGCAGAAGGAAAGTAAACCAGGTCAAGCACTCTATCTAGATAGTTGCGATTTTGATTGCTATTCTTTTCACTGCGGTCACAGCGGTACACATTGTAAGAGGCACCAAAAACCTGGAGAGAGTCAATAGTCAGCTAGACCCGTCTCGGTGAAGATGATGACATCATGATTGCAGTCGTTGGTGGTGAGAAACAGTTCATCAATTTTTGTTCTTACACCACGTACATTCTGGTAAAAGATCCAGATTTCATCGACTTCATTTAAATTTTTCCGATTCCGACCAGCAAACGAAGAGCTGGAAGCGGTAATTACATCAGCGGTTGAATTGTTATGCGTAAGCTGTAAAAATGCTTGGTTATGTTTTTGAAAGTGAGTCTTCCGCGTCCTGTTTATTTAATTATTTAGTCAGCACCAACTGGCTCAATAAAGCCCCAATGGTGGTATTAAAAATATGACGAGTACAATAAACTTAAACTTAAATATCAAACCACAACACACTTGTTCATAAAGGTCTACATTTCTGAAAAATATGACGTGAAGCGTCTGCGCAGAGTTTGCCGAGGGACATTGTAGTCGAACATTGTCGAGACTCTATTAAAAACATTCTGCAGTCCTCCGATCATGCTATAATTGTTTCGGCGAATTGGCATCCTCAGCATTACGCTATTGCGCAATGCCCTTGGCTAAACGGTAATAATAATCTGCTCCAGCATAGTACTCACAATCGATTCGGCCTTGTAAAATGTCTCTCTTGTCAACAAATAGAGCCCTGGATGTGTCGACGACGAGAACCGAAGCGGTGCAAGATCGATCAATTGACAACGACTCTCGTAATACGAAACGAGGTCTTTCAAGGCAACCTTCTCAAAGCGAAGAATAAAACCTGCGTTGAACAGATTCGAAACTATTCCCGCCATTAATATAGCTCGGATTTCAGACGGTGAGAGCAATACTCCAGAATCGATCGCACCAGAGAGCAATAAAGGATTTCAAGCAGTAAATATCGGAGAAGTTTTTAGCCATCCGAAAAATAAAGCCTAGAAACTCGTGACGCCTTCTCCACGATGTACGAGATGTGAAACTTTAACGTCAACTGAGAATCCAGAATAATTCCTAGCTTTTTACGTAAGTCGAACGTTTGATTACCGTGCCGTGAAGCTTATGGTCGAAGAGAATCGTCTCTTTTTCTAGAGAAAGTGAACACCGAACACTTCTCCGGATTAACCACCATACGGTTGAGGCTGCACCAGTGAGCAAAGATTTGAAGCTGCTCTTGTAGGAGGTGACAAACGTTGATAGACTGTATTCGTAAAAAGCTCTTCAGGTTATCAGCATACGAAAGACGGCGGCCTACGAGGGATAGGTTCACATCATTGAAGTACTGCAAGAAGATCAGCGGCCCCAAATGACTCCTTGAGGTATTCCTGAATTGGCTGGAAAAACGTCGAACATGCAATCACCAACAGCAACTGTCACCAGACGATAAGTGAGGTAAGAGATTTCCATTTCATTATGTAGTTTTGCGATAGCGATGTCGTGGTTGAGCTTGTCAAAAACTGCTGAAAGGTCTTTATAGATGAAACCGTTTGTGCCCTTTCGGACATTTTTTCCGTAATAAACGAAGTGAGACACAACAGATTAGTGGTAGTGGAACGGCCGACCATGAACCCGTGTTGATCTTCAATTAACTATTGCTTGCAATGGAAGAGTAGAGCGTTTATTATAACGAGCTCAAATAGTTTCGATACCGCGCACAAAGACGAAATGCCTCGGTAATTATCCACATCTCGTTTGGTTCCCTTCTTGTGAACTGGAAACAAGTGAGCAACCTTCCAACACGAGGGAAATATGCCACTTGACTTGAACTCCATCTGGGCCAGGATTGAAGGATGGCTTGAGCTGCGATGCTTCGTTGGAGATCATCTCAATACTGATATCGATTGCACCAAATAAGTGACCATGCAGAGGAACGTTGTTCGTAGCCGCAGCTCTCTGATCGTCAGTAACATTTTCGTCAGTGAAAATGCTGGCAAGCTTGATCGAAAACAAGCGGCAAATATCCTGAGGAATGGAAGCGGTTTCTCCGTTCAAGACCATGGTAGTCCAGACTCCCTGTGATGCTGATTAACATATTTCCAAAAAGATTTCGGACGTGATTTCAGCCTTCTTTGGACAGTTTGTTGGTATCGAGAGTATCATAGCCGACTAATCCGCTTGAACTCGTAATTGAGCCTCACGTCGAAATGTTGCAAGGGAAGCGTGCGATATTTAGTGTATCTTCTTAGTGCTGCTGTCTTGGTCGATTCTTTTCTAGTTGCTTCATCTGCCACGGATGAAGAGAGTCTTTCTGGCGAATAATCACAGACCTGTCAATGATGTATGCCAATACATGAGAAAATGTGAGAGCGGCATTGTTAACGTCGTCAGCGTTGGCCAGCACCTCGGTTATGCTACGATGGTCGGCTTTCCGGAAATCATACGACACAGGCGCAGGAAAGTCAGCATAGTCGTTGTCCAGACTTTCAGGAATGGAAACGACTAGAGGTTGATGATGTTGGACATGCTGAACCAAAGGGCGGGGCAACATTCTAATAGGATTTTCCACGACCTTTATGACTGGCCCAAAATTGAAACGTTGCGGATGCATTTGCGTGAATTTGACAGGGAACCTATGGGAAAATTGTCAAATTTACTGCAAACGCACGTGACGTGACGTGGGAGTATAACATTATTACAGAACATTGACATTTGGGAAAAAAAAATCGTGACGTACTAACTGGGTGACCCCATATTAATCAATTGACATGGAGTGAAGCGTAGTGAGTCGTCTATAATTTCGTTTGTGCTAGAAGTATAACTCTGCTTAAATGCCCATAAACGCATATCTATCCCATCAGGGAAAAAACAAGTCGAGAAACACGCCGTTGAAAATTTATTTCTCTGTAGGCTGTTGTGGATGGGACAACTTAGTTTTGATTTTTAAACTATATTTTCTGAACAAAACATCGTACTTTCAGTGCACAGTGCAAAAATATCTGTAATAAACAAAAGATTCAAACAGATAAGTATTTTTCGATAAAATATCATATGGGGCAGTTATGCTTTTATGGGCATCTAACTAGGTACTCTATATCCACGTAATACAGAGTGTAGTTCTTGGCTTTCATTTATTTTTGAAATTTGATTCGATGTTGTTATATCTCTGGGTAATGTACTGTTCGGGGTAGTGATATTTAAGGTTTTTATAGAAACGTTCATTTACCTATCACCACCTGCTTTCTATAAGAATCTTCGATGGTTGGATCGTATTCGTCTACAAAATGATTTTGGATAAGCTGTATCGTGAGTGCAGATTTGCCAACGCCTCCAGCGCCGACGACCACCAGTTTGTATTCTGTCATTATTATTGTTGTTGCTAACTACTACTGTCGTTGAAGCGATCGAACGTTCCCCTGTGGATAAATGAAATGAAAGTAAAAAACATGTAAATTAGTTTATATTACAATTATAATGATATTTAATATATAACATTATCTTTTTTTCTTTAATCTATTGGTCTTATTTCTTAACATAGACATTTTACAGTACTGACGGAATTAGTCCAGTTATTTTTTTTTACCTTCTAATAGTAACTTAAAAAACATATTAAAAATATTTTAACTGAGGATGTTAACAAACCCTCTTAAAATTTAATAGTTAACAATTCCGAACCCTTTCCATTAAATTGTATAGCAATATAAGTATAGAAAGAAACTGAGGCAGGGATAAGACAGTATAGGGACATCTTGTTTTGATTAAGGTATAATCAGCTCTTAATTATTTCAATATTTTTAGTCTGATGCTAGTTGAATCTTGGTATTCCTTTTTTTCAAATTTTTCGAATTTGCAGTAATCGGCAGTTTATGAAAAACAATCTTTCTTTAAATCATGAGCAGTTTTTTCTAGCTTCAAGACTCGTAAACGTTAACGTTAAACTCGTAAACGTTAACTCGTATCACATTCGATATAGTCATAAATGACTGTTGAAGTCGTAATCGTAGCCGTGAAAATTCCGTTTCTGTCCTCAACGAACTTATAAGTACTGTGGATGTAATGGATGGTGCTGAGAATGATGATTTTTATAAACACATTTGCTTGTTATGCATCTAAATTAAAGTTTATTACGTGGTCCTCGGAACAAGGCTGACTTCGTTGATTATCGACAGTCGTCTGAAAAGCATTCCCTTCATAGGTAAGCTTACTATTGCTGATTATTTGCTCGACACACTTAATACAACCGCTTCTAAAATGTCCCCGGTACGTTCGGTTTCTCGTGCTCATCTGGACAGATGGATTAGTTAATAAAAGCTGTCTTCGATTAAGTTAGTTACTGTTATATGCAGGGAAAGTGCACCAGTTTTGGCCAGAGTATTCGATTTTTAAATGTAAGATCAAAGTTATCTCCAACAAAGTTGTTCCTAATAGAGTCCTTTTTGGTAAAGACACCAGCTATAGTTTTCTATTTTTTTTACCAAATCGAAAGAATCATTTACTTATTTGCCTGGTAGTTCCTACAGAAATTTTAGCCAGCAAGTGAATGCATGCTGCTGCTTTCCGTGCATGCCTCAGAAAAAACATAACTTTCGTGTATGTATAAGAAATGTATGGGCAATCTCGTAATTTGATTGAATGGTCTAAACGCAACTTAAGACCTCTAATCTTACAAGCAATAATTCAAATACCCGGCGTATATAGAAGCTTGGTGAAAAACATTGCGTTTCCATTTAGGTGATCTAATTATCATATAAATCAAGAATCATTTTTCATTTTCATTTTCATTTTGTGATGTACAAGGGGGTCGAGGGTTGAAGTCACCGATGTGAAATTTCACATCGTCCATAATACATCAGGGCGGGAAGGGAGTGGAGCATCACAGCATCTTTAACCCATGGGGTCAATTAAGTTCTGCGTGGTTTGTGGTAAACCGGCTGCTCAGGGATTATGGGAAGGTAAAAAGGTTTGGGCAGGTTTTTTATGTAAAAGTTGTATATCGTTGAACATTTGCCTAATTTGCTTAGCCTCTCGTCATATGGGGTTCTGCTCGTCACATAGCTTAGCGAAAAGATTTCATTTCTCATTTTCATTTCATTTTCAAGCACAGAAGGGGGTCATAGGGTTGTAGTCTCCAGTGATGAAAATCACTGTCCATATGGTCAGAAGTATGGATTTGGTATCACAGAATAACCAACCACAGGGGTCACGTGAATCCTGCTTAAGATACCGGACAGTGAAGAGGCTGTTGAAAATCGAGGAGATAGTGATGAGTGAAGGAATATCAGGAGGCAGAAAGTGAGCAGAGAAGAAGAGAAGGAGAGGACGTTTGATTGCTGAAGCGAGACTGGAATAATGGGCTGGTGATTAGTACATTTTAGCAATTGACAAGTTCAACTATGAACCGGTTCTCATCAGTTTCTTCTCCTGATCGGTTGTTGTTGCACTGGTACCGCAAGTTACTGCAATCATCCAACTTGCTTTCGATCTCATCTACTACTGTTGACATAATTTTGAAAGCATTTGCCACTTCTCACGTGTCTGCAGAGATAAATCCGATGATACAAATCTAGCTTTCCTGTTGACTCCAGTATACCCAAAAAGAAACAGATATATAGTCATTAAAAAGTGATATTATCAAAACGAAATGCATATTCATATTGTTCAACGATGTGAAATGAAGAAACACTGGAATTAAGCACAATTAAAGAAAACAACGAGATGATAAGTTCAATTTCATATACATTTGTTAGCTCATGTTATTAAATTTTCATTAAAGCATCTCAGTCAACTTATGAAACATCGACTCATGTTCTATGCTAATATTAAAAAATGCTTCTCATATTACATCTTCAAGTGGTCTGTGTAAGTATTTATTTTGTTCAAGCCTTTTGAACAAGATGAGGTGAAATAAGGAGCCCAGTATTTTAGAACTAGGATTCAAACAACAATGACATACCTAATGTCATCACTTACTCCTAATGATTTCCAACTGACCAACCTAGCGAAACGTCACCCAATTCCTTAATACTGAAGCAGTTCAGACAATAATCATGCGTTATTGGCAACAAAAACAAGAGACAGAAGAGAATAAAAAAGAAATTAGAAAAGAGACAATAACAAAGTAATTGATAATGTGAGTTGATGAA
>JASCZW010002076.1:0-116069 GCA_034211315.2 Aedes japonicus | reverse complement strand
AAAGTAGTAAGAAATGAAATTTTGTGGGGATTCTAAAATGTGGAGGCAGAGACCGTGGACTTCTTCCTCCACTCGTTTGGCCTTGAAAATAACATATTTATCAGTAGTTGCAGTTGTTGCAATTTTATATTTTCATTTTATTTCCGTATCTTTCCATTAAGTTTAAGTTGACGTAGTCTACGACAAATTTACTTAGTTTCAATTGCATTTAGATGCGTTAATTGCTGCTTGAAAGCATTTGCGACCTAAGCCCTTATGATGATGGCATTATGATTATCAGAATTTTTTTCCGCACAATTCAAGTCGAAATCAGTTAATAAATATTTTTCAATCGGATGATTTGAGAACAAATAAATGAGCATTTACCCACGTGAAAACCATTGCGATGAAGTGAAATTTATAATAAAATTGTTGCTATCAATCTAACCATTCATTCCCGTCACCATCATCACAAGCACCATTAAGCTCATCATCAGCAAGTATATCATCGTCACCAGGATAAATATAGTGGAACAATGTAATTATCACACCACCATCCGTTATCGTCATCAATCGCTCCATCCACCAATGCATCAGAATCACCTCCATCCGCTGCATTATTGTTTGTATTAGGCTTACCGTTTAAGTTCAATTCATTTCCGTTTCTGTTCAACAAACAGTTTGGCTTCTATTTTCTGTTTGAAATTTTCAATCCAATGCTTTAATACTCACCTTCTCCGGGATGATCGATCGAATTGCTACCCAAAAACTAATAGAAGATTGCAAAAAAAAAAAAATATTACAAAGCAAATGAAAATATCCATTGATTAGTAACATCGCGTCAACCGGACATCAGGAGATAACAAGACAATCGAAAAAAGCCCCGATTTCCGATTTCTTTGCGTTTGGTTGTTTTACGCCAACTGTTTCTTCGTTTTGGTTACCTTTTGGTTTTTGGAAACGCCGTGCGCTCTCATTTTAGCTCTCTCTCTGTCTACCTTTCCGCAAATTTGTTTCCTGTGCAACAGAAAATCAAACTAACAGATGTCGCTTGCAAAATTCGGCCTTTGAAGAACCAAGTATTGAAACAGTATACAGAGAATGAAAGTTCAAAGTTCAACAAACAATGAATTTTTGTGCGGAATCATATTAATTAAATGTAATCAGTGTATATTTTCTACCAAATCCAGAGAAAATATAAAAACCGTCAAATTATAACGACTAGCTCATTTGCGAACCATCATCCCATCAAAGACACGCACCTCGCTTTATTCAGCTACAGCTATTAATCGTACTAATGGTGTTGAGGCAGCACCAACATTTTCACCGCATGCAATAAACCATACTACAACAACTAACTACAACATGAACAACAACAACAACATCAACAACGACAACAACAATGAAGAGTTCGACAAGCTGAACGGAAACAACAATGGCAACGGTGGAGGAGGTGGCGTTGGTGCGTCATCGACGTCCGGAGGAAGCAGCGGCGGCAGCGGCGAAAACAACAATCTGCCCGTTAGTGCGACGACCGGTGCCGCGATCCGGATAACCGAGAACCCGCTGCCGGAGAACGTGGCATGCTAGAAACGATACATATCGGGCCTGGCCGGGGTTGATGGCGGGGGTGGTGGCAGAACCGTTACTAGACGACGGGTGTTATCCGGTGGTTTGGGCGCTGCTGGCCGGTCGTCGTTGCTCCTGGCGGGCAAATGTGGTGACTACGGTGGTGAAGACTATGGTAGTGACGAAGCGGAAGAAGAAGAAGAAGAAGAAGTGTGGACGAACCGTCGCTATAGGGTAGAGAAAGTACTGTTGAATGCTATATTTTCTATACAGATCTAAGTAGTAGGGAAGTGCGCGCGAAGTGAGTTGGTTAGAAGCTTATGAAAATTATTAAATATTGCTGCTATTATGAGAAATCACAAGCGGAAGTTCAAGACTTGAATGGGAAGTTCGGGACGGTGCTGAGCGGTGGTTGCAGGTATTTGTGTGGCGTCGAGTAGTATACGAGGTGATCCAAATTTCAACAGGTGGCATTTGCAAGATGACATATTTCCATACATTTTCTTAATGCGCATGGTGGAAATGAATACAAACAAATGTGCTGCCGCTTAGTGTATGATAGCGCAAGCATGGTGTTTTCTCATCTTAGCGAAAAATTAAACTTAGAAGTAATTAAAATGAGTGATATCGATTTCAGAGGCTGGATGGTCTGGAAGAAAAAAACGTATAGATTTTAGCTCAAGAGGTACCAGAGCACCGCAAAGTGGTCGTAAATTTTGACTTCATCTGAGTTGCTCGAAGATGACAGCCATTGCAGTTGTAAACACGATGCCCAGCAGCACATCGGTCCCAAGTATAGCGATTTGAAATTGGTTCACTGTTGTAGAACCCCTTGGTTCGAAGTACACCTTGAAACCAGTACCTTGCTATACATATTTGCGCCTTTGTTTTGATTTGCTGTGTTATTTTGAGAGAATATTTGAGAGTGTGCTCGTGTGAGTTCATTAATAGGGGCGCATTAGGGACCGAGCTTGTACCTGGTACAGACATACAACGTACAGCGTTGTACTCCTTTAGTCTAGTACGTGTTTTTCTGTACTGGATTAAAGTATTTGACAGTTCGTACAACGCTGTACGTTGTATGTCTGTCCCAGGCTTTGGGACCGATGTGCTAGTACTGACTGAGCCAAGAAAAAAATCGTTTTTTTTATGGGACCTACTAGTCTTATGCCTGGTACAGACATACAACGTACAGCGTTGTACTCCTTTAGTCTAGTACGTGTTTTTCGGTACTGGATTAAAGTATTTGACAGCTCGTACAACGGTCAGCGTTGTATGTCTGTCATAAGTATTAGAGTTAGTCTATGGCAAACCAGCCTGAAAACAGACACCAGTGCTTATTTTGACATCATTTTGTGAATCTAATCGTACAGAGTCCGGAAAAAGCCAATGAAAAATTTCTAACACGACTTCTAACGACTTCTAACACTTTGTAAACAAGCTCCTTGAGCTTCAAAAAAAGTGTGATTAATACATTCCGTGCAATGATCTGTTGAGGCAGGTATAAGAGAAGTCTCAACACGATGAAAAAAGACAAAAAACGTTCAATGTAAATCTCCTCCTCAGAATAGTTTTCTAATAGACGACGTCTGCCTCACATCCAATATTAGAAGATATTGGTTTTCGTTCGGTCTTTTGGCTGTTTTCAAGTCAAATTTAGTATTGGTAGAATTTTTCCCGGTAAGTATACTGACGATCAAACAAATTTCCATAGTTTGCGATACCGTCGGGAAAGAACTCACTTTTTGATAAATTCACCCACATTTTGTGCTCGTGGAATCGATTTAAGATTTCTCAAAGGAGAGATAAACATACATCGCCGTTTGTGTCAGTTTTTTCGACATTGTCCAGCAAAACCGATATACTTTTGTATGATTGATATTAAGCACGAAACTAAGTCCGACAGAAATGGGCTCTCCTCGCTGTTTGACTTGATCAAGCTTTAATAACCACTGATTATTGTAGTCATGCCATTGTATGAAGGGCCAAAACGGGTTGGGTGGATCGACTGGCAACATCTCGTAAACGAATCCACAGGGATATGAAGAATCTCCTTCCAACAACAAGATTGAACAGTTGGTCATTAGAGCGAGCTATGTAACATGAGGAAGTCCCAATGTGCGGAAAGAATAGTCCGACCTCTCTTCACAAACTGTAAGCAATGGGGTGTTGGTATTCCCACTCTACCCATCCAAAGTGCTTCACTCGGGTGCCCTATAGTCCCTCCCATTCCTATGAAATATTTATACAATAGTGTATAGATTTATGTTAATGTAAAAAGATTGTTGATCTGGTAGAATTTTACAAAACGTTACATTAAAACATTTTAATTTACTATCGAACAAAACCGATATACATTAACCAAACTACGCCTCTTTATCATATTGATGATTGTATGTTTCGAATCACGAATAGCAACTGGCTTTCATGATCACGGGCTCAGAAACTTTCTCGCAACGTAGCTTGAATTGCCTTAATTTTTCCAATAATTTATTAAATATGTTAGGGATTACTTCACTAATTTTTGTGTGTAACATGTTAGGGATTACTTCCTGTACTGCGTTACTCATGTAACGTGCTGAGAATCTAATGCACATATTTGGAACGCTAGTGTTTTCCTATCACAGAAATTCATCATTCGTCTGGCAGTATTAGAACTGTTAGCAGCGGTGCCGAGCCAGTGTTGGAGTGGCAGCTGGCGGTGACAAGTGCCCTAGCAAGTCCTTTCCTAGGCAACCATTGCTAGGCAGCCATCGTATATGGAGTCGTGTGCTAGGGAGGTTGATCCAAGCTAGTGGTGAAGTTGTAGCCATCCGGTAAGGCTCAACCACGAGGAGCGAAACAAGATGCTTGTGAGTGATCCGGTTAGCAGCTCTCATTCGGTATGGCGCAACGTTGAGTTGAAAAAACGATGTAAGCCTAACACGGTTGCAAATACCGTGCTTACATCATCGCTAATATTTCAGAAAATGCATTAACTGACAACATTAGCATGAATGTTACCAGTCATAAGCAGATAGTTAACTTCAATTATCTGCATATAAGTGGTACTTATGTGATGCTAGTTTTGTCAGCAAATGCATTGTCGCAGAATATTAGCAAACGTGTGAATTGGTCATTAGACAACATAGCAGCCAGTAATGTAATGTAATGTGTACAATTGCTAACTTGGCTTGAAAATTTAAACGGTTAAGCCAAAGCGCAAATATTAAACCAATGGGAACCAGTTGTAATTCCAAATGGAAATATTAACAATGGCGATCGTCACGAAAAACTGAAACAATTGGAATGCTCAATAATTTCTCGATGTTTTCTTCAATCAGTAGAAATTTTGTAAGACTATCAATTAAGTTATTGAATATTGTCATTCAACGAATGCTAACTTGAAAATGACATTCATGAAAGATAATGTCTTGTAATAAATTTTTCATATAAATTACACTTAATGCACAATATTTTTCTAACAGTAGTATCAACTCCATTAGTTCGTTACTCTTGGAGCAGCGAAGACGATGGCTGAGCATGCCAATAGAAGCCAGTGGTGGATTCTTATCCATAGACACGGCTATCCGATGTGAGCTATCGTTTTGCTTAAGTCGGGTCTCATCATCGCTAATGTTTCCAGATAATGTCTAACCGACATGCTTCAGTTTGTATAGGCAAAACGGATCTATTAGCAGATGATTGATTTCAATTATCTGCTAATACTTATACACTTCATCTAAAATCCATCCTTTTCAGGACAACAAAGGAAAGCGAAAGAGTTTGATTGAAATTTCTCTAACTTACCTTTGCGTATCAGTTGACAGCCAGTTTTGATTAACTGCTTTCCGGTGTGAGTCAGTTAACAGCCAGCGGTAGTAATCGAAGCCAGCTATTAAGGTACAACGGCGTGTGATAAAATAAACTGCTTCCACGGATGACCAAACAGAAAGCTTTAATTCAGGGCTACCCATCTGCAATCCGTCTGTTTCGAACGACCAATTAGATTTTCCCAGCTAAAGAGTTCATTTGCTCATATATTATCATCTTGTAAGGGTAGTGTGTCAAATGGAAACATTGAAAATTGCAACCTTCACGATAAATTGAAACAAAGATTGTTTATATCTTAATCATTTCTCAATAGGTTTTCGAAAATTAGTTGGAAACTTTCGTGACCATCAGTTCAACTATCGAAATAATCATTTTTATTGATTTTGAATTTCAAATTAGACCCAACATCAGGACAAGCAGCCGAACAAGTTTTCATGCGATTCATCAGATTAATATTCGAAAAGTATTTATTTCCTGATATCTAGCGGGAAGTACTTGGCTGACCCACAGGATTCAAAGCACCTAAATTGTTAGTTAATATATTGTAGAAACTGCTTATTTGCGGCGATTCAGTTGAATATATACTCTTATAAAAATATCTGAATCGTATGGCGATGGTTATCTTGAGCTGTTTCAGTTGATCATCTTCAATTGGAACGTTGATAAATTTATTCCCGACTTTGTTATTGATAGTTTCAATAAGAATATTCGTTAAATAGACCAATTAGAAGTGGAAAATAGATGAAAAATTAAGAAAAAAAATTGTGGATAGTTGGATAGCTATCCAATTCTCTTCGGACTTACCGGCGGGTGGACGAAATAACTCTTCACTTCTTAAGGTTCAGTTCCATTCCATTCTCAGAGCACCAGCAAAGAATTTCGTCGATGTCAGCCTGGATCGCGCGTACTGAAAAATTTAATATTGAATGTTTACTACAAACGAGTATTTTCAGTCTAACAACCCACAAGTTTCAATTTGACCTACCAATGGTATAATAAACAGTTGAAATGGAAACGCAGTGCTCAAAACTACTGCAATACTTCAAAGCTACAAAAACGGTGAGAAATAAAACGCTTGTTGTTGTTCTTAATGTAAAATGACGTCGGTTGAAACTCGTTGGCGCTGGTTTGTCAGTTTGAACCCCTTTAATAGATATTTTCGGGAACAAAGTTCTTTTCAGTGTAATTGAGTAACGGTGAACCGTTAAAAAAGCCTAAAGTATAATGCATTCACTATTCCTTGTGGTGGATAGTCGATTCTAAGCGTGCAACCGCACGCATCCGCACCGAACAGCAGTACAGCGTCTGTTTCTCCTATTCGCCACTAGGGGGTCGTACGCAATTGCAAATACTCTGCTCGACTACTCGACTCGTACCGTCTGATGTGGGTGTCATGAATATCCGAACGCCGCTTTCCATTCAAGCATTCCCGAATTGAAAGTTGCTTAATTTTGTTCTTAATAATATAATAGTACTGTCATTACGTTTGTTATTCTTATACGTACACCAAACAAATAATTAATTTGTTAAGCAAATCCAACCTACGAGCAGCAATAAATGAAAATCAATTGTAAAATATTGTTAAAAAAAAGAAGAAAAACGTATTCAAGCAAGTGAAACCAAAGAACAAGGTATATAAACATGAACAAGAAAAAAAAAGAACTGTTGGCGTTGACTGATTGGTTAAATATCATTATTTGGGAAATATTGGAGTTCTTATAAGACAAAAAAAAAGCAAATGAAGGATGATTAAAATCTAATGTTTCTGTGAAGCAAGATGCATATCTTTAATTAAATTTAAAATAAATTAATATACATTCAACAACACTCAAAAGTAGGAAACCGTCAGTCATGAGTGTCCGGAGAATGTTGGAACTAATGCAAATTGCCTAAAGCTAGACATCACACCTCCCCCACTAAGTAAGAAATGTTGATTGTGGAAGAATTAAGCATCACAAACACAAACACACCCATACACAAACACATAAACCCGTGCAATAAAGTTTGGCACCTGTTGTTTTGACTGGCACCGCAGCTCCCCGAACTGAGCTGAATCGTTTTGATTGACCCGCAATGAGTAAGAAACCCTGAAATATCCAAATCGTTCAATTAAAACGCACGTGTACCCACGTTTTCTTGTGTCCGATCAAACTGCCATAAACCCTTTAAGATATGAAAAAAAGAATAAAATAACATTATGTAATAATCTCACGCTTGATTTAGTTAGTTTGATTAAATTACTCCTAGTTCCAAAAATAACCAGAAAAAAAGCGCCTGACAAGGTTTCCGCAAGTGAAAAGTGATTTGCATTAATTGAAAACTAAACACACACACACACACAAACACACACGCCACTAATCTAAGAAAGGGAAGTGCAATGCATTCGCATGAAATACTGAAATTAAAAAACAAAAATCAAGAAAAAAGAATGGGAACCACGAAAAGAGCTGAAAACCGTTGTTGACTAGTTAGTGTTGGGTAAATAATAAATTTGATCTTAAAGATAAAGAAGCTGTAGAAAACAAAAATAAATTAAATAATGATAAGCAAGGGAGCTAACCCATCTGCTTGAATTGCTTTCGAGTAAGGATAGGATTAAGAAAACAAATATAAAACAGCTGGAGCCACTGAAGAACTAAGTTCTGTTATCAAAATAATCACACATGGGTGAAGAACTAAAATAAAAATGCGGATTCTTGAAAAAGGGACTGATGATTGAGGTTAGATGGACTTTTTGGAGACAAATTAAAGGCACTCAAAACTTTGAGAATTATTGAATCAAATTTGATAACCTGACAACCTGCAGATTTCCAATGTTTTTGGCTAAGTAGAATTGTCAACCCGACGAATAGTGTGCATACCCAAGCATCCAAAAGTTCTTATAAAAGGGTGCTTTTTGACACAACCAGCAACTCAAAGGATTGTGATGAGAATTCTATTCAGCTTACTTTTTAAGAAATTTACCTAACTTTCTAGTTCGCATTCAATGTTTAAGCTAATAGGAGCATTCTTATAAACTTCTAAAGAAAACTTTGAAGTTCGTGAAACGTTCGTTCAAGAGGTTGTAGAGAACGCTATTCAGCTTAAAAAAGTACCTCAAACGAGCTCAGCACAACCCAAAAAAAAAACATTCATTTATGTTAACACTCTTGATTTCTGCTCTTGTTATGCAATTTATATGAGCTCCTGCCTGTATGTACGTTCGCTTGAACGAAAGACTTGAGATTAGATTTCAACATTTTGTCCATCTCAATTACCACTTTTGGCTGCAAGCATTGAGGATTCGTACGACTTGAAAAGCGCTGTTCACGATATGAACTGTGCTGATCTCTAGAATCAAGCTAATAAATCACTACCGTTCTGACACTGCATAGTAATGGCTATTTCACTTCATGTAGTTCGGGAATGTAATCGTCAGATCTGCTTTACTTTTGTAATGCTTTAACGTGTACACGATTCATCTCGTTCATTACGAACGAAAGTTCCGAGTTGTTTTCCAAATAGTTCTTTATGCTTAGTCCTAGAATTGTGAAGCTGATTTTCTAATTGCTCTTATTGCTTGCGTATAGCATAGTGACTCTAAAATCGTTAAACATTACGATCCGAATTAGTCTGTTTGGGTTATGCTTTTGATTCACGCTGCTTAAAATGTAAACTCACGAACATTTTGAGTTAGACTGTTTATGCACATTTCATCAGAACTGAGGTTATGGTTTTTCTGCGTTTACAATGGTATCTACAAAAGCCAATATTATTGAGCTATTATTCAAGGTGCTGAGTTTACATGTGACTACGTATGAATTCTATTGTCGCTGCAGTTGCGTATGAAATGCGTGGTGTTCGTGAAAAGCTCTGAAATGAAATATTTGCTAGTTTTAAGATATCTGATGTTGTGTGAATCGAAATGGTAAATAGCGTAACTTACTAAGGTCTGTTTGCTTGCTCGAAATATGTTGGATTTTTATATGAGTTTTTTTCACCTATAACTACAATCACCATTAAATTTTGTTTGTCTAAAATGGGACGTGATTAACGTGAAAAAGCTGACGTCAGTATTTGGTTAATTTTACCCCATTTTGCCCTAAATGTGAGTTTTTCCGTTTTTACCACTATAACTACAATCGGAATTACATGTTTTGCTTGAAAACGAGTGCATCTTTTGTGAAGAATCATGGGAAATCGAACGGTGCTGGTTTCGTGAGATTAGTAGGTATACGAATTTGAGATTTGAACTGGATGAAATTTATAAATTAACAAGCCTGACTGAGTCATGTTTAATCTTATTTTAACAGGTGTCCTACACGAAAAAATCTGCACATAATTAATGGTAAAAATCCATAAGTGATTCTAATAGATTTGATTTGCCACACATAAACATAATCCCTTAGAAGGGTACATGAAAATTATGTGTCAAATGAATAATATGGATTTTGGAGGGAACCACAAAAAAATGTGTCCTGAACATAGATTTCATTGTACAAAGCAGATTGCAAAAATCTATGTGTGGACGCATAGAATCTATCAGTAAAATTTTCTGAGTGTAGTTAATCAAAAATGAATAACTCTTAAATTACTCTAATTAGGATAGTTCCACTTTTAAGGAAACTGAGTCATTTTCTTCTCAGTTTTGAATAATCACAAACGAGCCGAAAATGGCTAACATACACTCAGCGAAATAAACTTTCGATTTTCATAAGTTTGCATTATGATTATTTGCTATAAGAAATCAGTATGAATTTCATAAAGTTAGCTTATTTAATATAATGATGTTGAAAAATAAAAATATGGAGCAGCCTGGACTCGAACCTTGACCGTTGAGTATTGGGATCAGTGACTTGCTCACTAGTATATATCAACATTTGTAATCAAAAAAGCTTACAGGCTTACAAGAACAACGTCGTGTGGAAGAAAATCTATTCGTTCTATTCTATTCATAATTCATCATATTGTTTGAACCTTATGAAATTCTTAAGATTATTTGGCTGAGTGTAGAAGGAACACCGAAACGCCCGAAGTGTCAAACCATCTCAAGAAAATGAAAAGTTTACGCAAAGAATGAAGTTTTACTTAGCCAAAATTGTAGCTATGCTGATCACAGATAGCGATAATCAGAAGATGCTACGGAGTCTGAGTCCGAAGTCAGTGATGCCAGTGATTGTTGAATCCAAACAATACACTTTTTTGAACAGGGCGACAGGGCCTAATTATGTGTTTTTGTGCTATCTCAGATGAAAACTTGTAACTTCCCGATTGGATAAATAATTCAGCATGCAACCAGCACCATTCGATTTACCAGACTTTACATAGGTGATTGTAGTTATTTCTGTAAGAACTAAAGCACTCATATGAAGAGTGAAGTGGGGAAAACTGAGATATTTCATTTTTCAATCTTCACATAAGATTCACTCGTTTTCAAGCAAAAGATGCAATTGCGGTTGTAATTATAGTGGTAAAAATCTAAAACCTCACATTTAGGGCAAAATGAGATAAAATTAACTAATTACCGACCCCGGCATAGCATGAAACCAGCATCATTAAATGCCTCAGATTTGATCCCTTCTTATATAAAAAAAAAACATTCAGCGGTGATTTTAGTTATGGGTGAAAAAACCAAATGAAAACTCACATTTAGAGTAAAGTAGGGGGCAAAATGAACTAATTTTCGACCCCATCACTGCATGAAACAAGCCCCATTCGATTTCTTAGAGATTTTCACGTAAGTTACACCCATTCTCATGCAAGATATGCAGCGGAGTTTATAGTTATACTGATAAAACCTGACAAACATATTGATGTAGGGTGAAATAGGGCGAAATGAGCCACTTACCATGCACACGATGAAAGTTGCGCCAATTGGTTTGTTGGCATTTAGTTCTTTTTTTTAGAAAAGCATCAGTTCATTTATCAATACCAGCGGCTTTTAAATAAGTCCAATTTCAGACTCGTTCAGACTTATTTAAAAAAAGTTAAATTTTTAGAAGCATGGAAGCAACTTTTCTTGATATTCTATAGAATCTTAACTGATGTTCAACGACTATTTACTTGTGAAACAGGGTTTTTAGTTATACTATGTACCTTGAGATATCTGTGGACCAGTTTGCCTTTTTTTGAAATTTATTAAATATAGTATTTGATATGTAACTTAGATAAAATCAAAGGAATGCGAACCATCTCTAACTAAATGGAAGTCAAACTTGGGAAAGCTTCAAATAATTATGTAAGATTGAAACAAAAATTCAAAAAGGAAGCATAATAAGGAAGGTTTCGTAACTGAGATTAAGTGAAGCATCAAATGGTCTTATATTTTCAAAACGTTTAAGAAGTCTTCGATACCGTTCTGAGAATCAAAATGGGTAAAACGATTTTAATGAACTCCAGTTCTTCTTAAAATTTACATTTCCACCTCAATTTGTGGTTCGAAAAAAATATTTTCCATCGGTCGCGGCTTAAGGACGAAAAGAGTGTTAGTGGTCTTCAATGCAACGTTTATCTCTATCCGGCCCATCTGCTCCAATGGTTCTTTTGGCATAATGGGCTGAGACCAGGTTCGTCCAAAAGGCCGCATTCTCCTTCGTGTGATACTTAATGAAGGAGGAAACTTACGGCAGGTACTTCGTACTGTATATCTTCTTGTTCACCGCAAGCCACGATGAAAAGAGAAGTGACTTGGACATTCCCTTCTCACTGGTCGTCTGCCACAGAAAGGTCTTCTTCGGGAATTGAGAATGGACGATATATTTGACGTCAAGCGACAAGTAGGTCCCGTCAACATTATGAACATGACGTCGCGCTTTGCTGAAAAGATGTATTTCATCAGCACCTTCAGCCGCTCCATCTGGGTGATTGATAACGCTGCTATTTTTTGCGGTACCCAACAGGGTTGCTACGATAGGCGATTCACAGAATCACTAAAATCAGTCCATTTTTTAAATGCATACATTAATTGTTACAAAATAAGAAAGACGTCAAGAATATGTGTAAATTTGAAAAGGCCAAGAATCCAGGAGGGCAATCATTAAGGATTTTACTGTAGCTCACATGGATTTCAGTATAAAGGTGATGAACATACGGTTAGGATGAATGTATCAATCTGTTCTTTTTTGACATTCAACACATTTCGTCACGTCATTCTAGGACACGAAGCGAGTGTGAAAAGGTTAGTTGATTTGTTCTGTCATGCCTATCGTGCTTTGGCATTGATCGATTTGTTTTGGTGGGGAATATTTCGAGAAAGATTTTTCATTAGGGCCTAACTGACAAATGTAAACAATGACTTCTTCCGTAAACTACTGGTAATGCAAAATCTAACCATGTAAGCTTTCAATTCTATCGAATAGGACTCTTGTTCTTCAAAATGGCTGTGGTAGATAGTTGAGGCAAGATGTCAAGATCGACAAATTCAAGAAAGAAGCAATTTTTTACGTTTGTCACTTAGGTTCTAATGAAAAATCTTTATCGAATTCAGTTGTCAGATGTCCAACATTGTCAAAATCATGTGCACTACTGGGCGTCTATATGTGGTTGATAGCGAAGCAGAGCCCCTGCCAGAATCCTCAAAATATAAGAGATTCTCCAGAAATTTTGTGACACTATAAAAAAGGAAAAAGTAATTGAATAAGGCTCCCGAAACCAATGTTTTTGAGAGTATGAGATTACCTTATTTTTGCAAAACCATGCCTCACCTTGTTTTCAAATAAAATACTTTCTTCGCCCATGTTCTTTACGGAAATTTTTGTCAAAATCCCTAATACAGACAAATACAGACATTTTTAAATGATCCCACAGACATTTTTAAAAACTATCTGGCATCCCTGTTGAGAACAAACAGGAATTCAGTACAAATACCAGCGCATCTGGCGGTGACTGGCCAAACAGAGGATAAAAAAATGTCTATGTGCCAGTCAAATTCTATTACACAGAATCGCAAAATAATAATCAAATCACATGGAGCTATAGAGGGTGTGCACGATTAATTTTGTTGTCACCACTGAGTTATATGTCTTTTCAAAACAAAACAAGTGGTCAAATTATTTCAAATCAGACCTAAGAAGGCGCTGATATAGAACAAATAAAAAGTCCAGATTCTTGGTGTACCAATCTTTGAGATCAGAGAACCAAAGTAATTTATGTTCCAAAATCAGTTATTTTTATCTCTAAAAAGTCTACTAGCCCCTTTCCATGCAAAACGAATGTAAGTCCACACAAAAAAACAACAACAAAGAAGCAAACGAAAACTTTCTAGTGTTCATTATCAATGTGTAAAAGCTGCTTACAAAGAAACACCGAACGAGAGCAAACAAGCACTAGGACTCAAATAACACAAACAAATATCAGCAGTTGAAATGGGGAAACTTCTTAGGCCGTAGCATGTTCATGAAGACATTACACAAACACATACTTAATATAAGAGGACAACCAGTATATGAATACGCATGAACACCCTCGTTACATATGGTCTCCTTCCCGTAGTGCAGAAACCCAGTTCGGAAATCCTTCGATACGGTTTGAGGTAGCATTTTGCGAAGGTTGTTGTCACCTTTCTCAAACTGTCATCAGAAATCAGAACTAAAAAAATTAAGACGACTGTTCCCGTTTCTATGAATGTAAACTATTCGCTGTAGTGTTACGCGCAGCCAAACCAATGTAAACTGTAGGTACAGAACCATCACTAAATAGACGCTTCAGGTAGATCCCTTCTCCCCTAGCAACCGAACAAAACGCTGAGATTAAAACAGTGCACTAGGCAGAGATTACAGTTCACGACTCTTAGAGCAGTATTAACTAGCGTTAAATACGACAACAGTACTCCCCAGAAATGACTTATTTCCACGCTTAGATGCAACTTAGCCGATGGAGCTGTTAGTGAATGATTTTATCCTCGATTTTTTTCTCCCCTAAAAACAAAAACTTACTAAGCCGGTTAAATGTATATTAGCGTTTGCGAAACAAACGATTTCTAGCGAAGGTCGAAAGATCCTGGAAACATTTACCACTTCCACCGGATCTGGGAAAAGTGTGATAAATTTGACCGCAACACAGACGCTTTCATTTCTTTGAGCTAAATTTCTACACACGAGACGAACAACCGACGACGGATCAAAATGCAAATCCTTATTTCTCACTTGAGTGCCTGATCGTTAACGATATATTTGAAAGTAATGACGGAACATAACGGAGATGACCGACGCAAAGTTGCTAGCGAGATTTGTAAAACTTTTGAAGCCCCTCACCGTTGCCGACTTAGGTTTACTGCTATTGAAGTGCTTTAATTTTCCTGGATTCCTGGACACTGAATTAGGCTAGTTATTTTTAATAGATGATTTCCTGTTCAGAAGGATAACGAAATCTGAAGATTGTTGCATGCAGCGCTGATAATGAAACGAATAATTGCTAATCGATTGCTGCCGAGCGCACATACTTACATTTTTTAAGAGATTTCAGTACTGCTTATTACCAATTCGGAAAAGGACAGAAAGTAAGTGACACATAAAAGGACGTGAGATGAATCTTAAATCCTAATCTCTGAAAGGACGGAAGAAAGGAAGACATAACTTTTTTATGATATCAAATAAAACCACAACCATATTATTGAAGCGAAACTGAGATAGACTTATAAAGCTAAAACTGCAAATCACATATGCAAAGAAAACATGCCCGAGCTGTCATAACAATATGATGAAGAAGTAACAACTGGAAGCAAACTAGATTTTCATGCAGATAATAACAACAGAGAAAACTCACAAACACACTTGCGCGCGTTACACACAGAAAAGAAAGAGTAGAATAAATGAACAAACACAAACGAGATTATTGTTTTATCGAAATAAAAAAAAAATCGCATTCTGTTACTGACATCCAACAAACAATAACGATAACAATAAAAAGTACATATTAAATCAAGTTGGGTAATGTTTTACTCAATCAAACAATCCGAAGGCAAAGTATCGTAAAATATAATTTCCGCAATGTTTTTGTTATAATTATATTTAGGGGAAACGTCTGTTCCAGTAGAGCTTCACGGTAATTAATCTCAGTTACTTAAAACTTACCATCAGTACTACAATTACAGGACTACAGACTTACAACTCTTCATCAGGTCCACATCTGCGTTGTAATGTTTCGCCACAAAACTCGGTTAAAAGCTTTCATTCATTGAGTCTTCTATTCCTCCAAGATATAACGGGTGGCAACTAAAATTTTGGAGTTTTTTTTTCCGAGCCTGTGCTTAACAGAGTGTGTATATATTAGCTCTCTTATTCTCCTCCCCTCTTGTACAGCGGTGTAAAATTTCAAAATCTAAAATGTTGCGACTTTGACCATTTACCATATCCTTAGATCCCCATTAATTACTCGCAAGCAAGTTAGTGGAAACCAGCCAAAATTATGGCCGCAACAGAACTTCGTTCTATTACTCGTTCCATTAACGGCCAGGATTCACTGAGCCAGCGGAATGCTAAAAGTTCAACTATTCTTACCAGTACATCTGCAAAACATTGAAAGAGCCCCGCAATACACTGAGAAACAGATTTCGACGCTGAAATCCCAATGCCGCTGGTTGATAAAAAAAATATTGCGGAAAATGTTTGCATGACGAAAGTTATTTCCCTTTTTCGAAGACGTACTTTTCCGGAAACGATCGATACTAAAGGCTGACTAAAAGTAAATTGATACGCACAAAATGACCTGAAACTTGTGATTCAATAATCAAAACAATCATTAGATGATTGCATTTCTCCAGTAAGAATGAAATCTCGAATCTTCCTCTTGATCGAGTCGTCAGCGCCCACACAGTAGAAACGAACACGGAATCAGCGCATTCCTTCCATTTAGCCCGCATTTGATGGATGTCCTGAACTGCAACGCCGCTTCGTCGAAGTCGCTGCTTTGAAATTTCCCAGTATTTTTCGATTGGTCAAAATTCCAGCCTATTCGGAGGATTCATTAGCTTGGAGACAAAATCAATCTTGTTGGCCGCATACCACTCCAGAACCACCATGGAATTGTGGCAGCTGGCCAAATCTGGCTAAAAGATGACTTTGCTCCTATGCTTGCGGATGAACGGCAAAACACGCTTTTGCACGCATTCTTGGATGTAAACGTGGGATGTCATCTTCGACGATGTGTCGAATGGTTCCGTTTTCAGGCCACAACTACAAATCGCTTGCCAAATCGGAGCCTTCTTCGCGAACTTGTCGGGAAACACGAACTTAGACGTACGTTTCATCATCGATTAAAGTGAAGCCCTTTTGTTACGTCAAAACACGGTCGTACAAGAGCCTGCCACGCTTTTTGTCCACGGAATTCCACTTAATGTGCCGGTTCGGATGTTAACTGGCTTTGTACGACTTCTATCCTTCCATGGCAAGGATGTTCCGCACCGTTTGAAAGTTGGCGTTGTTCTTTCTGGCCACATTTCGGATCGAAAGACCTGGGTTGGGTTTAACGCACCTCAACACTACGCAGCAAAGCTGACGATCCCTAGTTCTAGTTATTACGTAGGTCCGCTGATTCCTTTCCATACTCAGGGTTTCATTGTAGGTTTCGAGCACTCGATAAACTGTTGTTTTCGGCATCTATAGTACTTTAACCTGCTTGGAACCAAACCACTCCGGATTGTCCAGGTGTTTGTGCATATTAAGTTTTCTTCTTGTGAGTTCCATTTGACGTTATTTCTGAAAACGATCGACTATTTGGATTAAACTTGCATCAGTTGTTCTCTATATGTTTTTTTAAATGTTGTTTTTTAAATATTTTATTCAATGTAGTCCCCTTTTAGCTCGATACACTTATTCCAGCGATTTTTCCAACTTCGTGATCCCGTCCGAAAAATAATTTTCTGGAAAGTCTGCAACATACTGCTCCGCGGCGTCCTCGCTTGAGGACGTTTTTTATATTGATGAGTCATCTTTCAAGGTTTGGGAACAGATAAACGTCCGAGGGAGCCAAATAGGGCAAATACGGTGGATCCGGAAGCAGTTGGAGCCGTAAGTCCTTGATTTTAGCCGTGGTTGTGATGTTGATGGTTTTATTCTTTTCGAGGTAGTCCCCAAAGAGTATGCCATGACAATCCCAGAAAACCGAAGCCAAAATCTTTCCAACCCATTGAGCCCACTTGTGCCAGCTTCAGTCCATTGCCGGGCACTCATTCTGGTCGCTGGTGTGTAATAGTGAATCCAGGTTTCATCAACAGTTACCAATCGACGCCAAAAGTCCTTCCGATTCCACATCAGCAGGTCTAAACACTGTTTCGAAGTGCTCTCACGCTTGTGTTTTTGGTGTGTGATGCAGAATCTCGCCCAAAATATGGCGTGTGCGCTCAGTACTAATCTTTGTGGCATCTGCTAGCTCCAGCAACTTCACTTTCCGGTCAGCCAACACCATGTCATGAACTTTTTTGACATTGTCCTCTGTAACCACATCGGAGGGCCTGCAACTGCGGACTTGATCGGTAGTGTAGTTGCTGCCATCACGAAACTCTCGAAACCAATATTCACCGATGTATCTGACGGAAAATTTACCCCATAATACCTTTCTAACTTTTTTTTGTTTCCTTTGCCGTTTTGCCTCTCAAAAAATGATGTTTTATGAGAGAACTAGAATCGTTTTTATCCATATTAAACATGATGCCAAACACGTCAACATAGAACAGCTGTCAAAACAAAACTAAGGGCAGTATCGCACTAAAGTTTGGCGTGTATGCCTAGATATGAACAGACTACAAGGTACAATACCCTTTTTTCAGTAGCATTTAATTTTGGAGGTCAAGAAGGTTCCCAGGTAACCAATAAGTATTAGCATATGCAGTAAATCAACCCTAAAGCAGCATTTCAGATGCTTCAAGCATTGTATTTGCATTACATCAGCATTTTGAATGCTATCTGTTGTAAAGTAGGGCTTCAAATGGTATTTGAATGCTTGTAGCCTGTAATAAGCATTTCGAATACAAAATAGCATTATTGAAGCATTATCATAGCATTGCAGTAAAGCAGCCGTATGTTGGGCCAAAGTGGCATTTACTTTGCATTTAAGGTGACATAACTACTCGATAGGCTGCCGTAAAGACACTTTAGAACTGCTTATTGTTTTTTTTCTTCTCTGTTCGGGACAACCTCTGCAACCAGTAATTTGATTGTATTGTAGTTTATCCCGTATCCTTTGTTTAGCACATGTTGAGTTACTTCATCACTTTTGAGAAATGATGAAGAGGTCGGTATTGGTCCAAAAGTGTAATTGAAAGTTTCCGCTATTTAAACCCTTTGTAAGTGACAGCAGTCTTCAAATGCGCGCCCCTTGATCAGTCAAAACCGGATTAATTGCAAACAAAACAAACAATGACTCCAATAGTGACCATGCATCAGAACCCAACCCATAACCAATTCAAATTATAGAACATCAAATACAAAATGAGAATGCACATAAATGAAGACTTACCATGTTTTCCTTATTCCAACACCCAAAAGTTGAAATTGTAGCAAAAAATGCAAAATTGCAATTTTGCAGTTTTTGCAATCATATCTTGAGAAATCCGCATGATTCTGAAAAAGCAAATTTGCCCATCATGATCCACAAAGCTTTTTATGATATAAACAAAGCCATGCAAGTGTGTGCAAGTGGTTATCGCTGTGTGCCTAGTTCCTCGACAATCGCAGCAACCGTTGGGTTTTGGTTCAACCGTCAACAACTTCTCAATATGGGTGAGACAATGGCACAGAACGCCGCTACGCCTATTCCACTGTTGCTATTCCGCTGTCAAGTGTTCTATTTTTATCTGCACTCGTCATCACACTCCTATCGCCCTCTCATCAAGTCACCATGCGGTTTATGAAATAAACGAAGCCATGTAAGTGTGTGCGACCGAAATTTGCTTCATTGTTGTAACGTTGAGTGCCTTAAAAACCGAAGAAACTGTAGGACTTTTATTCCATTCACCTCAACTTGTTGTGGTGGCTGGATGGTTACAATGAAGAGCCGTCATGCTGACGGTCGCGGTTCGACTCTCGGTAGCGGATGGTAATATTTTTTTTTTTGTGCGCCATTGAATTTACTACTACTAATCAACTGTACAACATCACGCACACATTGAATTTTTCTAATCGAATTGATGTGTTGCTTTTTTGCCCACGACCAATGTTGCTTTCTTTCTCCAAGTTGCGATCCATTACGAGAAATGAAACCAAATCATGCGAAATTGCATTACAATCTTGCTTTTTTATTTTGGGTGAAGCATACCCTCGGTGGGTCAGTCCGAGTATTTTCGCTTTTCACATAAAATATAATAAGAAATAAAATATGTTCCTTTGATTACCAAAAACAAATATGTTCCCTAGTTTGAATTAATTCGGACTAGGGTTCGGTGGTAGATCTGATACACCGTAACGCACCACACAAAGGTGATCTACCAGCGTTACGGCTTATTGGTTACCTGGGTTACTTTTCGCCTCACCTAGTAGAAGTGTAAACAATGTCAAATATTTTCGATTCCCAACACTAGAGGCGTGCTAGCAACGCGAGGGGCGCACCAATTTACTTCTAGTCAACCTTTATTCCAAGCATAGTTCTACAGCATATCCGGACATAAAATAAAATACATTACAAATTATGTTTTTATTACGTAAAGTGCGGGAATAAAATAAAAATGTTTTTAAATTGTAACCAACATTATGGGATCCTACTAGCGAACAGCAAATTCTGCAAAGACGTGAAGAGAAAGTATCAATAGGTACGATAGCGTTCGACAGGCTGTGATTTTCTCTCTCTCTCTCTCACACACACACGCACACACACACACACACACACACACACACACACACACACACACACACACACACACACACACATTCTATCATGCCGAAAGACGGTGGACCGAGAAGCAGCAAGAGGCGTCTTCTGGCGAGTATGTCAACTTCATTTCTGAGGTATGGAACTGCTGTCTGGGTCGCGGCGTTGAAAACTGAGCGTAATAGTGGGAAGCTGTTCCGACTCATGGCCATGCGAGTCGCGATCACCTACAGAACAATTTCGTTGGAGGCAGTGAATGCGTTATCGCTGGCATGATGCCCATTTGCATCAGCCTGGTCGATAACGTCGAAAAGGAAGGTGGACCCACCGGCTCATCGCAAATGTGTCAGCCTGGGTCACGCTTCTACACCTTTTGCCCAGAGTGCGCGAACCTGGAGGAGACACCAGAAGCCTTTTTCGAATGCCCTAGGTTTGATCCAAAGTCACTGGCTAGAGCCACTGCAAGACTGATCGATCTCTGGAGGAATTCCTGCGTTGAGGACCTCTGAGTCAGAGTAGGCTGAGATCCCTCACCGGGGACTAGTTGAAAAGAACGCGATGTAGCATCGGTTTCGGGTCGTCGGAGCGCCAGCAAACCGGACGCTAGGCTCCATCGAAATCGCTGGACTGACTTCGGATATTTTTTGTTTGCATGTTTTCGTTTGAACCTAAAATAAACAGTTATTTATAATAAAGGGCAGTAACAAATTAAGATTGTCTCAACTTACTGTAACGCTGAAAGTCTCGTCTAAATTGTAGATCCGGCTGGTGGAAAACTTGCCGGTATCAAACTGCTTTTCCAACATTTCGTAGAAAGTGTTAACCGAAGTGCGAAATGAAAGCTTCGGGTTGCGCTTTCGGAAGTCGGCAAGCCAATCGATTCCAACCATTTGTTTTTCTTCTTGAACGAATGTTTTTTGTTGTTTTTGGGCCAACTGGAAAGCCATGACTCAAAATTCTCGTGCATTTACTCCATAAAAACTTACTTCCAACATAAGGATGTGTTCGAGCTCAGCTTCCTATGCTTTGGAAAATACAGAGGAGTATGATCTGACGTGTCGTACTTTCTCCAACGATGCAAGCGTTGAATATCTCACAAGCGTTTGTCGTGGAATTCCATGTTCCTACGCGGTGCTTTTGACTGGCACTGTGTCGTTTTTAACCGCTTCCAACGCCGCCGTTAAATTGGTTCTTGACCACCGCTGTCGACTTGCTTGTAATTCCGGACCATAATAATACCAGACACTTCACACAACTAGCAAAAAAATATGATGACAGATCGCTGATTTTTATTTCAGGCTATGTTTTTGTCTGCTAGAGTACCATTCTTACCCCGTCATGTTGTGCTCATCCAACTCCGTATAAAACAGCAGTTTTAATATCATTGTTTCTGAACTATGTTTCGTGGCCGTAGAGAACTACTGGTCTAATTAATGTCTTGTAGATGGCCAACTTTGTAGTTCGGCGAACTTTATTCGATCTTAGCGTCCTTCGGAGTCCAAAGTAGGCACGATTGCCAGCCGTAATGCGCCTTTGTATTTCTCTGCTGGTGTCATTATCAGCGGTCACCAATGAGCCCGGGTACACGAATTCGTCTACTATCTCGATTTTATTACCGTCGATCTGTACTCGTGGAAGGAAGCTAACATTGTCTTCTCGTGAGACTCTTTCCTTCACGTATTTTGTTTTCAACGCATTAATCACAAGCCCGATCCTACCAGCTTGAGCCTTAAGTCTGATGTACGTTTCCGCTAGCGTCTCAAAGTTACGTGCTAAGATATCATCGTCGTCGGCGAAGCCAAATACTTGGATAGACTTCCTGAAGATTGTGCCACTCGTGTCTATTCCAGCTCTTCGAATCACAACCTCCAATGCAATGTCAAACAGCAAACACGACAATCCATCATCCATGCCGTAACCCTCTTCGAGATTCAAAGGGACTCGAGAGTGTCCCTGATACTCGGACGACACACATCACTCGATCCATCGTTGCTTTGACCAACGGCGTTAGTTTTTCCGGAAATCTATATTCGTGCATAATGGACATAGAACGATAGGACATCGTGCATAATGGACATTTCGTGCCACAAAACATAGAAATTGCTAGTGGAAGACCAACGCGCTTTTGGTGTCTTTGAATGGAAGGTGCTGCGTACGATCTACGGTGGAGTGCAGATGGAAGACGGAACGTGGAGGAGGCGAATGAACCACGAATTGCATCAGTTGCTAGGAGAACCTCCCATCATACACATCGCTAAAATCGGTCAGCTACGATGGGCTGAGCATGTCATTAGAATGTCGGACGACGGCCCTGTTAAAATGATTCTCGAAAACGAACTGACGGGTACAAGAAGAAATGGTGCGCAACGAGCAAGGTAGATCGATCAAGTAAAAGGCGACCTGCCGACTCTCGCAGACAGTGAGGCTGGCGAGGTACAGCCATGGATCGAATACAATGGAGACAACTTCTGTGTACAGCAAAGGCACACCGGTCTTGGTCTATTTGGTAAGGTAAGGTAAGGTAAGTTTCTGAACTATGAAGTTTGGCACAATTTTACATGTTGTCAGTTATCATATACTTAATTGTACAAATCAGTTGAAGCTTAATTAATACAGGTGAAATAGTATAGTTTTTTTTAGCTGCATAGCAGAGCGAAAACAAATGTTTTTTTAAAGATTCACTCACACTTCACTCTTCTTCCAAGTTGAACAAAACCCCCAAACTTGCTCTTCAATCGCATCAGTATATTGGTGGTGACAATTTGTATGTCAATCAATAAATAACTGACAATCAATAAATAACTGATAATCAATAACTGACGCATTCTGAAGAGGTAGAATGTTTAGAATCAAGTAATTCTAATAGTATTGACAAGTTCTTGAGCCTTTCTTCACACTCTAATGCAACTAAAGTGCTGATATGTTGTCAGAACTTTAATCGCATGAAAAGCTCATCCAAAATGAAAACAATTTACAAAAACTTAAAGAGTTCCTCTTTTTCTGTCATATAAGGTACAGAAACTAGTTGTAAAAAGAGCATTAAAAGTGAAGAAATGTTATTCAGAGACGACCGTAGCCATCAAATGGCACAAAGGATGTTTGGGTGTGGTGTCCTTATTGCGATTTCATCTAAATTTAATTCTGAACTAATTCCCTCAACCAAATTTAAGGAGTTTGAACATGTGTGGGTTGAAGCGCAAATATCTGATGAAATGTATGTGTTTGTATCTGTGTATTTCCCACCTTACCATGCTAACAAGAACATATACGAAGCATTTTTTCAAAATGCTGAAGAAATCCTCTAGGATCTTTCCCCTGAGATCAAAGTTCATGTATATGGCGATTTCAATCAAAGCAATGTGAACGTCATTTCTGACGTTGGAAATGAAGGTATGCTGCTTCCAGTCATTGGGGATAATGTGACAGTTATTTTTTGACAAAATTGCCTGCCTTGGTTTTAACCAAATGAATCATGTAAAAATTCTGCAAAATTGTTATTAGGATGCTTTGCTGACAAACATACATGAGGATTTTTGTGTTAATGAATGTTTGACACACTTATGGGAAAACGAAAAATTTCATACTGCAATTAAATATTCTTTATTTACTCATTACAACAAAGCTAATTACGAAAATATAAAAATTAAGCTAAATTCAATCAACTGGCAAGCAATCATACAAAATGAAGTACATATCGAAAGCGCTGTTGATGTCTTCTACAGGTTTTTTTTAAAAGTAATTAATGAGAACGTACGTCTTAAAAGAAAAATACGCAAATATAACTCCAAATATCCAATATGGTTCAACAAGAATGTCATTAATTTGAAAAATCGGAAGCAAAAGGGTCACAATTTTACAAAAAAACACAACTCTAGTATCAATCTGCAAAATTATCTGAATATCTGTGTTCAGCTTAATTTAGCCATCAATTCCGAATTGGAAGAGTATAATTTCAGAACAGAGAGTGAAATCAAATCATGTCCTAAAGTATGTCAGAACAAAATCAAAATCAAACTACTCTCCTTCAAAAAAATCAAAAACGCTTGAAACCTTGGTGAGATTTGTGACTTGTTTGTAAAGTTTTTCCAAGAAATTTACTCCAAATTTTCAAATGATTTGCAAACGATTCAAATGAGTCAGGTACATGTTCGAGACATTCTTGCTGGTTTAAAAAATCTCGATGCTGCGAAAGGTGCGGGACCTGATGGAATCTCTGCAGCATTTATGAAAAATGTTGCATTTGAACTAACTTCGCCTATATTTTGGCTCTTCAATTTGTCATTTGATTCAGGTAAGCTCACGAAAATTTGGAAAAACTCAACACCCATTTATAAGTTAGGAAAAAACCGTGGAATTGCTATTATGTCTAGGATCCCAATGCTCTTGAAGCTATCGTCAATAGAAAACTGGTGAGCCAAGTACAAAATGTTATAACAAATTCGCAGCATGGTTTTTTCTGCTCAACTTCCACAAACTTGTTCGAATTTGTAAACTATTCATTAAACACAATGGAAAACGGCAACCATGTCGAAGCGCTGTACACTGATTTTAGCAAGGCCTTTGACCGTATTGACATTCCTCGGTTACTCTACAAGTTAGGAAAAATAGGATTTGAGGAAAAATTTCTTAAATGGATACAATCGTATTTAATAAATCGGCAACAAGTAGTCAGTTTTAATTGGAAAAAGTCACACCCTGTTCATGTATTATCTGGAGTTCCCCAAGGCTCGCATCTAGGCCCTTTACTTTTTATTTTATTTGTCAATGATATTTCTTACATTATTAAGCAGGTCAGAATTCTCGTCTATGCAGACGACATGAAATTATTTATGGAAATTAAGAATGACCAAGATAATGTAACTAATATAAACGAAATATTATTATTTGACATATGGTGCAAAAAAAAGCTTACTAGAAATAAACTTTAAGAAATGTAACTTAACTACTCTCAATAGAAAATCAAATACATTGCAAATTACTGTTGCACTAGGAAATAAAATTATAGAAAAATGCCTGAGAGTAAAAGAGTTAGGTGTTATTGTGGTTCTAAGCTTAAATTTATTACAACACAATTATCCATAAAGCAACCAATATGCTAGGTTTTATTAAATGTTTTGGTCAACACTTTCACGACCTATATACGATGAAAACATTGTACGTTGCATATGTCAGGTCTGTTCTAGAGTATTGTAGGGTCATATGGTCTTCTTTTATGAAAACACATGAAGAACGATTAGAATCAGTACAAAAACAGTTTTACTTGTATGCTCTCCGTAAATTAGGCTGGACAACATTTCCACTTCCGTCTTACGAAGCACGATGTATGCTTATTGACATTCAAACTCTTAAAAAAAGAAGAGAATTTGCCATGATCTCTTTTGTTAACGCTATTGTATTACATCACATGTCCTCCCCTAGCTTATTATGTAGAATGAAAGATGTGAAGAGAAAGTGTTGAAAGTTCCGTCAGAGTGCGGCAGGTAGGAAAATTAACAGATGTTTTTGAAAATTGAGCGAAAGGGCATGTATCCAATGGTACTCGAACCATGGAGGTCAATCTTTGCCTAACATCCCTACCCCGCACTGGGATGTTGGCAAAGATTGACGTCCATGGTTCGAGTACCATTGGATACATGCCCTTTCGCTCAATTTTCAAAAACATCTGTTAATTTTCCTACCTGCCGCACTCTGACGGAACTTTCAACACTTTCTCTTCACATCTTTCATTCTAGCCAAAAACATTGTTGTTCATTCTTGGTGCCTCATGGTGATGAGCGAACATCTCGTTAAATACCTACCAATCGGACCAACTATGCGAAATTTGGACCAATTACCCGAATGATGTCTCCCTATAAGGAAACGTCCATTAATTACCATATATATAATTACCATCCATATAATTACCCCCCCCCCCCCCCCTTCCTTGTCACATTTTTTGTATGGACCTTCAAAATTGTGGATCAACCGTAGTAACCTAAGACATTATTTTATTTCTAGGCGATCTTTAAGAAGATAGAAGTGTAAATATGTAGTCTACACACTTATTTTACAGAAATCTGTAAAGTTTTACCGAATTCTCAACAGCAGAACGTTCGGTAATCCGATTTAACGGATTTCGGTAAAATTTTACTGAAATCCGGTAATTTTTTAACAGATATCTGTAAAATTTCACCGAAATCCGTAAAATCGGATTACCGAACGTTCAGCTGTTGAGAATTCGGTAAAACTTTACAGATATCTGTAAAAAAAATCTAAGTGTGTACGATCGGTTGATGATATAAATAAATAAATAAATAACTCCCCACAATCAAATAAACACCAAAAGTTATTCATTATATACGCTACGGATCCACTTCACAAACGCGTGACGAACCAATCCGATGACTAATTTATGTTTTTTCTGAAACCTTCCCCATTGCCCATTCTATCTCTCCCATTAAAATGAAACTTCAATATTTTCTCTGAATCATCACGTTTTGCTCTCTCCGTCGGCTGGGAAATCTCTCAGCATTTTCTTAATTCCTCCACTCTCTCTCTCTAGACTTTTTTTTTGTTTTGACACTATTTTCCTCGATCGACGCTCGCTCTCCGTATGTTGTGCTTCTTGCCATTCAACAACACTCCAGCAGCGCGGAAAACCAGCAAAGCAACAGAAAATGCGTTTGCGATTGAGATCTTTCGCTTTCGCCCCCAACGAACGGCTGAGCGGTCTAAAACTTGCGGAGAGCCATCAGGAAGAGAGTGAGAGCGAAATGATTCAACGTGGGTTGGTTGGCAGAGAGCGAGATAGAGAAGCACTGTAACCATGGTGTTCGCGATCAAGCGCTACTCAGTTTAGAATCAGACGGCTTGCTAGTTGGAGCGCGAGCGTGTTTTTATTCGTGAGCCTTGTGAGTTAAGTACTTTTTTTTTTGTTGAGCTATGTGATGTTTAAGCAATACTTGGCATACGAAGCCTGCTAAATCCTACGGAGGTTTCCGTAGTTCGCGCATTGAAGTTTTTCGTTTTCGTCTTGATGTGTGTGTTCAGAATAGTGAGTATAGTGTTGCACCACCGTAGAGAAGAAGTGAGTGTAAAGGAGGAATAGAAAGATCGTACTTACCTGTTCTTTCCCATTGATCCATCCTGGGTTTTTGTACACTGTCAAGACCTGCCACAGCGGCCTGCGGGTTTGAACCGTTCGAAGGTGTGCGTGCACTGTCTGTATGCTTCGGCATCTGCTGCTGCTTCTGCTTCTTCGCCGTGTCCGTGTTGTTGTTGTTGTTGTTCGATTTCCGTCGACAGTACACATGTAATTATTTATCTTCTCGAGCAGTAGATCGCTTATGTGGTGTAGAATTTTTAAGTGAATGGAAAACGGAGTGCTTTGGAGAGGCGCAAATCGAAGATTCTGCGGATGGTTCTGATTGAAATCTGGGTACTTTCGGTGGGCCAATAGGGTCATCGAATGACATCATGTCCAACGGGATGGCCCGCGAAGCTTGCGAGGGATCGGCGAGATTAAAGTGCGATCGTTTAATTAAACTTTGAGAGTAGAAAGCAAAGGGATAATGTGAAACGAAGATACCGCAGCATTATAGAGTGTTTAAAGTGACCCAAGAATCAACAAGTGACCCTCCTGCAGTGTGATACAAGTGCTATGCGCGCGACGAAGAGTAGTTAAAACAGAAAATACAAACGAAACGAAGCACTGATTTGAATGAGGTGTAAAGCGAAACCCTGATTTTCATTCATAAGCCGTGGAGAATTGCGAGATACCGCCGACACCAACCACTCGACACAGAGAGACCCTCTTCTGCCCATTTCCTCTGGCTAAACCAAACAAACCCCCCCAGTCCGACGTAGACCTGAAACAACACTCGTACCCATTTCTATTATACAATGAATTTAGAGCTCGCGGCTTATTAGCGATTCAATTGTGGAACTGTTGTATTTTTTTCGTAAAAGCTAAAAAAAATAACGCAGACCTAAACCGGCATTACTCTTCGTGAATGACCCTAAGAAAAAAAAAACAAGAAGATTCGCATGAAAAAAGAAGAATTATTCAAGTTTGAAGCAGATTAATTAAATCGTGTCCAAAATACGGATTTCGGAAACAGCAAAACAAGAATCATACCAAGAGAAGAAACCAACCACGACCAACCGAGTCTTGGAACCGTGAAATGGAAAACCGAAACAGAGCGTTCGTGTTCTTGAAAATTTGATTGTTTCTAATTGTATCCCATTAGAGAGGGGTAGTTAAACTTAGGGGAAAATTAAATACAAACAACGAAGACGGCGACGCGACGGAGATAATTTAATTATGAATTGCGCAAAGGCGCCTCTCAGCGTCGGGTTAAAAGAAGAGTGACCAATTTTTTTTTATCAAAAAAACAACGTGGAAATCTGTGATCGTGTTTGTGTTTGTGAGTGTTTTTTTTGTGTTGTGATTTGCGAAACAGAAAAATGGGAGACACCATGATGAACCAGTGGAAGTGGAAACTGTTCCTGGTACTGTTGGTACAACAAATTGGCACCGGTAGCTGTTACCTCAAGGATTACATCCACAAACAGGAGGATAACGAAATGAGAGGTAGGTGTGGGTTGGAAATAGGCTTTTTTCAACATTGTTGTAGATTTCAAAGTTTGAAAGTTCCGAAGAATTTGTAGATCGTTAGGGAATTATTCCGAATACTTATCCACAACCCGGAATGCTTAGTGAAGTCTTACAATTAAAATCTGAAATGAGACGGCGCCGGTGGTTTAGCGTGAGTGTGTTTTGGTACCCATTCCAGACGGTGCTGTTGAGATTTTCTGAGGAGAAAAATCTTTGATCACGTCTACCTTCGGAAGGGTAATATTGTTGTTGGTTCCAGCCCTTGTATTGATGGGTTCGATGTATAGAAGCCAGATCATCTCCCTGGCATGACTTATTAGCCCAAGAGGTTGAAAGTCATGTTAACCATTATCCATTTTTGGTACTCTTTAGGCTTTCGGAAAATCATATCCCTTTTGTTTCTGAACCGATTTTCATCATACATGCTTTAAAAAACCGGTCATGTCTTCGTTTTTGAATCTTGGATGAACATTTCAAATTGACATTACGGTTTTGGAGTTATTCCAGGGTGTAGTGAAGTAAGTTTTTTTTCCGGATGTACGGAATACGTTACCCTATTATTTCCTTCTGAAAACTAGCTTGCAACATGTCAAACCTCATGATATAGCAAAAAAAGACATTTCAAGGATTCTTGCTCATGTCGGCGACATTCAGAAAAAAAATCCGGTAGATCCCGACTATCTCGGGAAAATGGTCACACTTTGATCGATTCTGAAACCTAGTTTGCGACGTGTCAAACTTTACGATTTTGCGAAACGAGTTCATGGGAGGAATGTCATCCAATGAACTCGTTCCACAACACGATAAAAATTGACCTGTCAAAAACTACACCGATGAAAATAATCAATACTAACAGACCCATAAACTTCCCCTCGTTCAATTGTAAGCCAAAGTAAGCATGAACAACATAATTTTGCCATTTTGCCGGGGTAAAAGGGATCTTCGGGATACGCCGGGATGTAGCCATAGTGATAAAAAACGGGTTCAATTCCCGCTCCGTGCGAAGGAATCGTTCATGTTGGACTTCCATATCGTACATTGTGGTTGCCACGCAATATACAAATTTATGCATTGGTGTTGAAATAAAAAGTTATAAATTAATTACTGTGGTAGTACTTTTAGAACACTAAGTTGAATGTAGGCAATAGCTCGTTGGAAAGAACATCGAAGCCAGTTAGAAATCATATAAATCGTCTCTTGTTCTGATGATTCCCGGCTTTGAATCTAAATTTTTCTACGCTAAAGCATTAAAATAAACATTCGTTTTGCTAAGTTGCTGGTGTCACGAACAACTTCTCGTGGAAGCGCTTTTTTTTTCTCAATTATATTTTTAGCCGATAGATCTGTCAGTCGTTCATGTAACCCCAGAAAGACGTTTCTTTTTTATTGGTAACAAATTACTCGTAGCTCTTTGTATTGTTTTCGAAGAATTAACGAATGTTCTTTCTCTGTTAACAAATGGTTATTGCTTCTGAAAGTTGCGCGTGTGGCATTAAATACGAAGATAGCTTCCTAAAAGTACAAATCAGTTTCGTTGCAGAAAACAACGAATAGATTTGTTAGTCCTACCTTCGATTTCATAATATAAACGAAAATTAATTTTCAGTGTAGTTGTGCTAACTTGTGCTAGTGGCTCAATTCTTTCATGTGATAGTCTTCAATTCGAAGTTCACTCACTACGTGACGTTAGCGTGAATATAAGTATAAAGCTTGTTTATGCTTTAGCCTGTCGATTCGTTTTCGAGAATCATTTTAACAGGGCTAACGTTTGACATTTTAACGACATGCCCAGCTCACCGTAGTCGGCCGATTTTAGCGGTGTAAACTACGAGAAGTTCTCCCAGCAAATGATGCATTTCCTAGCCCTTCTTCCATTTGCAATCCACCGATAGATCGTGCGCAGCACCTTCCGTTCAAAGACACCGCCTCGATTTCATCAACGTTGATCTAACTCGAAGTGGGAGGCTCAATTTGGCGTGCCATATTTGGTGCATCAGTCTTCACCAGGGTAGCAAGAGTCATGGGGTCGATCCACCGATTAGTAGTCAATATATACTAGTATCCTAAATACTGTGAAAATTTTACAGCTCCATCAGTCTGTTTACGGCAGTTATGGCGAGAACAGTGGATCAATTTCGATCTATTGTTTTTTCGTTCCGCCTGGGATTTTTTATATCAATGATATGTTGAAAAAAGAGTTGGCAACAGTAGATGAAATTGTAGCCGAGCTGGACCCGTCCACAACCTTTGTGGAGAACATTATGATCCCACCACCTACTGCAGTTGAGATAGATGAAAAGGTTAAGCAGCTCTCAGATATTGATTTTTTTGCACTTTGGACAATAATGCTTGTGTGAATAATTAGATGAGATGGAAGAATCATAATTAGGAGGGAAGACGCAAAACGAATGAAACACGAAGGGGTTGATATTAAATGGAAAAAGAGAATAATGTAACAATTTGCACATGAACAATGTTTTTGATTATTTTTAAAACTCTCCCATTGCTCAATCCACCCATCTGAATAAATAGAATTTCTAGCTTCCCTAGAGGCAGAAAAACCGCTTGATATAGCCCAGCCTCTTGAAGCTTCCTCTGTTCCTCGGCATTTCTTGGCTCTTTATAGCCCCTTCCTCCTGCCCTTGATTCCTCCTGCCCTTGCTCCCTCTATCCCATACTACATAGCTGCGCCTTGATCCTTTGACCTCCAGTCTCTTTCTACCACTTGCTTGTGTAACTTCACAGCCTATTGCGGCGTCACTGCCCTTTGCTATACCTAGCTCCGGTCTCTCTCTCTTTCTCTCTCTCTCTCTCTCTCTCTCTCTCTCTCTCTCTTTTGCTACACTTCATATTTCTACTCCCAATTCAAATTTCTACTCCCATTTTGCTGGCCCATGCTCCTGTTGCTCCTGCCTTCCCACTGGCGCTTGCTACTTTCCTGGCTCTTCTTATTCCTTTGCTCTAGGGATATGTCCAGCTTAAACGAACTGGAAGCTCATATGTACACTATCGCCACACAGTGAGTGAGTACCGAACACATGGGACTACCAGCCAGAAGGACTTGGCCGCCAGAACAAGTTTGCTGAAGAAAACATCGCCCTAACTAGCAAGGCTCTCGAGATATATCAATCACAAACTGGAAGATTATATGCACACTAGCGCCGTGTAGTTACCGAATTCCGAACTTAAGTGACCACTTTTAGGAGGGGATTGGCCACTAGGACAAGACTGATTTGTCCTAACTGGTGAGGCTCTCGAGATATCCTACACAGAAAAAAATAATGAATTTTAACAGACGCGTAAAATTTTCGCTCGTTCAATTGCTAACCAAAGGAAACGTAAACAATGAGATTGTTTGCAATATTTCATGCGCCATGCAACAATGCTTGCATTCTTTCATATAACAGACTAGATTCAGGCGTTATCTGGCTTAACTTTACATGAAATATCCCATTATTTTATGCCAAATCTAGCATTCCCTTTATGTGCATTAGGTAACGCAACAAATTCAATGTTTCTTTTCATCTGCGTAGGATGAATCCAAGTACCTCTTATCCCAACGCGTCACAGCACTAGTATTTAGTAGCTCGAAAGGGAAGCGCCTCTAGCGGTAAAATTTTCAAGTAAACCGGGGTACAATGACACAGATTTGTTGGTCCAACCTCGTACAGCAATTCTGCTGAAGACTGTAGATGTTTATCACTTGAAAGAACTGAGATAGACCTCGTTTTATCCAATTAGTGAAAATCCCAAAGGCTGCGGGTTGCCTGAAAGGAACAAAACCATAGAATTTGAGACCGTAAAGAATGAAACCGAAAATATCGGTACCCCAACTGTACTTGTGTAAATAAACTGACAGTTGTAAAAACATCTAGATGAGGACAAAAAAAATCTCTAAAATAAATCAATCAAGAAATGATCATAGCCATTTGTAAAGTGTACACAATAGTCAAGGTAAGGCTTGTTCGCGACAGAATCTGGACAAATCAAATTTGTAATAAAACAAATTGGCTGTTTTGGGTTTTTTTATTCATTCAATTGGGCATTATTAGTCATCTTTAAACTAATAACAGTTACTCAATTAGGCTGCATGAAGAAACTACGAACTTTTAAGTTTACTTTAGCCATTAGGGTCTGTACAGACTTATCTGCAACCGATTTAGCTGTTTTTGTCCAAGATTTTTGAAATGTTTCTATATTTGTAGCTTGTTTATATCGAGAGCCCAATACCGCTCGATAGGTCGCAACTCCGGGCAGTGAGGTGGATTCGCCTCCATCGGTACAACATAGACTCTATTCGCTTCATAGCATTCTAAAACATCTTATGCTTGGAAGTATGCACGAAAGTTGGGGACATTTTTATTTTTCTAGCTACAGAATGTACCGAAAGACCTGGTCTCTTCTGCCAAATTTGCTTCACCTTCGCGTCCTTCTGGTGGTTCCTGAGATCCGGTTTTGTTCCGCTCCCAGCCTTCCTGGCTGTTGTCAAACGTGTATCGAAAGATTTAAGAATGTTATGGAGAGTGCTTACAGGAAACCAAGCGTTTTTGCAAGTTTTCTTACTGACAGATCCGGATTTTCATTGCGACCGCACACAAATTGATTTTCGCACTTGCTCTTCTTTCGACGCCATTCTTCGATTTTAAAGCTCGTAGTACCAAAAATGAATTTAACGACAATGAACAGACATACTTTCATCCGTCTGGCGAGCAAGAGTAGTTCGGAAACCCGGTCCTGTTAGTCCGGATATTGATAAAAAGATCCGGATATTGCCTACAAGCGAAAACCAGCGACTTTCGTTCGGAATGTTGCGAAAAAACTAGGGACCTCGTCGAGTAACGTCGTGCGTGCCAAAGAAAGACTTGGGCTAAAAAGGACCGGAAGCAGAAAAAACCCTAAAGGAACCCAAAACAGGACGCGGCCGTGAAACCACGGGTCCGCAAACTCTACGATTCGTTATTGTGTAGAAATTCTGGGTGAATAGTAATGGACGATGAAACGTATGTGAAACTAGATTACAAAACGCTTCCCGGGCTACAATTCTATACTGCAAGCGATGACAAAGACATCCCGAAACGGAGAAGGCAATTATGGTTTGGCAGGCAATATGCGAGTTTGGTAAAACATCTAGTCCGTACATCACAACGGAGACGATGAACACTCAGAAATACGTTAAGGAATGTCTCCAGAAGCGATTATTGCCGATGATCAGGCAGTACGAAGGTCAAGTAGTGTTTTGGCCTGATTTGGCGTCATGTCATAACGCAAAGGACACTTAAGAATGGTACAAAAGTCAAAAATTCAATCGAGACTTTTTGGACTTTAACCTAAGCAAAGCTTCGAAAATTCATAAAACCAGCGGACGGCATCCAAAAATTTTAAAAAGATTGACCAAAAGTGGTCAAAATGGTGGGAAGTACCACTGTGCAGAAGCTTATGTTCGAGGAAAAGTTAGGAGTCTTGGCTATGATTCAATATTTCGATTAAACAGATTAAAATATCATATAAAACACAAATACAAATATGATTTGCCAAATAAAATTATTAAAACTAAAAAAAAACATGACTTTTTTTTGTTATTTTGAAAGTGTGCTTATACTTTCTGGAACAGTCTATAAAAAGGGTAAGCTGTTTAGTGGTATACCTGTAACTAGAAATGAGAATAAAAATTAGTATTTTCTATTTAATTCCATCTATCTTTATTGCTTATATTGACAGATACGCGTATTTCGTCTACTATGTGCAGACCTCTTCAGTGACGTGTACTAACAGTCGAGTATTAGTATACGGCATTGAAGAATTCTGCACATTGTAGATGAAATACGCGTATCTGTCATAATAAGCAATAAATGTAGTTGGAATTAAATGGAAAATACTAATTTTGCTTTCCATATCTAGTTGTATGTTTCTGCCAAAGTTGTGAGTGAGTTTTTGTAGTGTTTACAGTTTTTTTGATTAATTGTGTTTTGTATTGTTTGTTGTGCATAAACATTCGAGTGTGTTGTCTCAAAAATATATTCAAGTTCTTAGTTATGCCACAGTGGTAATGTCTGCATCATCAAAAGGTACTATTTTGTGTTGGTGTGAGTGATCTGAAGTAATTGATATTGTTCGTTGTGTGTTCGTTGGTTTTCTGTAATTTTCAATTAGATTATTCTTTCAGTACAAACAAGCCAAAATCGGGTAGAAAGACAGTTGTGGACACTGGTGTATTTTCCAATTGTTTATATGACTCCTTATTGAAATATAATTTATATTTTTGCAAAGTTGTTTTCTTATAAGTTGACGGTATCTTTTACTAGAATAGAAAATAAAATTTCAACGTAAAAAAAACTAATACTTCATCTTATTAAACATATATGACAACACGAGATCTGAAAAATGTGGATGTTTTTATTAAACGTGGAATGTGAAAAAAGTGAAGTTTTTTGTGAATTTTTGAAAGACCTTTAATTCTAGACACCGATGAGATTGGTTCTATAAGACTAATTTACATTCTTCAAGAGTTTCGGCTACGCATTTCACCATTCGTCGAAGAGGGTCTGCTCTTTGCTCTCTGTATGGTCTATTTTATAAGGTGCGTCTTTCAACCAACGCATGATCATTTACTTTTCAGCAAGCAGTGATTTTCTCGTTCTCAAAATTCTACTCAACTCCTAGTACATATTTTGCAAATAGAAAATAAAGCATGTTCATCCAGTATGCATTACCGCTTAGGAATTCAATTGATAAATTTCTATTATGTGTACATATTTTTTAAACCTACACCAATAGAAGCTTCATTCCATCTGCAGCTTCAGCCCGTTCACCAAAAACCAAACACCATGGGAAAGCAAAACGAAAAAATCGAATCTCACCTGAAAAGCAAATCACATCCTCCCGTTTGTTCGGCCCAAGAGCAGGAATGGAGTAAAAGGTTGCGAACCTTACCTGTTGAACTCCACTTCGCAGTCGGTGTTCGGCACCATGTGCTGGCTTGTTTTGCTGTTCCTTTTTCGCCGTTGTGTTGCACATGTTCCTTCCATTCGAACAAAAAGGGATCCAAATAGGATCACACGATGCAGGTCTTTTGCTCGAATTGCGCAAAGCCCGGTTCATGGACGGTTTCAGTGAGAATCGGGCAGGAGCAATTTGCAAATCCTACCTCTCAGCCTGTCAAACCAAATCCCGTCAAACGGTGGGTGCTCGCATCGAATGGCATAATTGATACCCTTCCATCAGAGCAAAGTCCAGCTTCGACCAATGAAGCGATGCAATTTTAAGCCATGCGTGGTGCGATGGCCCTCTGACCCTTGAGCGAATCAGAATAAAGTTTGTTGTACAATGAAATGGATTTCAATTTATTTGGATGTGTTTCTTTCGACCCAACATCTGCAAATGGGAAAATGATTATAGGCTAAGACGCGTGTTTTCTTCTTCTTCGGTTTTCCTGTTCCTCCGAAGGGCGTTCGCGTCTCTGTGTGGGAATCAAATTCTAGCTCCAGCATGATTCTGGTTTTTCAATCATTTGGCTCATTCCGCAAGACTAGACACCACGCAGTTTCTGGAACGCGAGACAAAATGGACCACGACGATGACGATGGCCGGCGTTGCTTATTTCACGCACATTCCGAAACTGGTCTACCCGAGCAATCCAGAAGGGGTCCAGAAGGTTTCGAATTTCTCTTGACGGATGAGCAGGTCGATCGAGTTAGACAGTGACTGAAAGATCACCCTCGGACACTGCAGGACCCCGGCAGCGGGGTGGCTCCGATGGCGTGTGCTATTTACCTCTTTGGATCTGTTCACGTTTTGTCCAAATTATCGCTGGCTTTTGCTTTGCATCCGTTCTCTCTAGGCGTTGGCGGTGGTGGTGGTGGGTTTGATGGTGATGGTGATTCTGTATGCTGAGTTTATCTGGATTGTGTTTCGAACTGCATGTGTGTTTTTTTACAATGTTCGACTATTTAAGTCATACATAATAAAATTACTAATTATTTAAGAGAGATGGCGTTCATCTCTTGAATTCAGTAGTTGACAACATCTGTATCAATATCAAGCTTATCAAAAATGTATTTTGCAGTCAAACTAAATCATGACACCATGATCAAAGTTCTCATTGATAAGGACGAAACGCTATTCAAATCACGTATGTACTTTAGATGGAGCAAGTATTGTAATAGGTTGAGATTTTTTTAGCGTTCCAATCAAAAATTATCTTTGTTACATCGTGTTTATTTCGGCCTGTCAACAGATGTCACCCTACCAGGGGTAAAAATATGTATCACTGATATGGGAATTGTTAAAATATCGATAAATTCTTCCCAACAACAACTTTTCAGGGTGAGGAGACATGCTCATTAATTTTAGAAACATTGCCGTTTAAGTGCCAAGTAAGTTCTTCGTTACGAAAATATTCAATTTCATTATTTAAAAATAAATTTAAAATAGTGGATATATAAACGGATCGTGCTCACCACTGGGTGGTGTGTGTTGGCAGATTGTCATTTAGATGGTTAATTAAAGTATTGCCGAAAATCAAACCCTGCATAAGCCGGACCATGAGGAGTCTACATCGGCTGTTCTAAAGTATATGCCGATTCATAAGACGTGTTTTCACCACCACCTTCAACAGCGCGAAGTTTTCTGTCGAAGGTGACTGATAAGCTATGACACTGAAGATAAGACAATTGAGCGAGTAAACAGAAGATAACACCTGACACACTTGCTGTGTATCAAAACAATCTTCCAAGAGAGTGCAGTTGAGCAACCAGAAGAGCTTCATATAATCTTTCATCAAATAACGCAGTGCAATGCAGATAAAACAGGGATGTAATAAACCCCGTTCTTCTTCAAATGCTGCAATGGTGTCTGTCAATGATCGTTAAAATACAAATCTGGTTAGTTTGAGAGACCCACATTATGCTTAGAATATTAAATGATAATAAATGAATCCAGAATCGATATTGCTGGAGTCGTTCGCCAGGTGGTATTTTATTAATATTTATTGTTATTCATTACTTGTGTTGATAAACTCTGAATCATTTTGATTTTAATTAACAAAAGCTGATGTTGTCGTTGTTTTTTAAATTTAAGACGATGACGCTGTTAACTTTTTCAAGTAATCCAACGTACAGGGGTCGTCATATATTTACTTGTTAAATGTATTTAATCCGACAGCAGATTGGCCGAGATTGCACGAATCTTCAAAGACACCAAAATCGAAGATCGAAGTGTGCACTGTTTGGAGACAGGAGTGACCCAAAATCCACATTCTAGGTGCGTAATGAAAATATCTGACTGGAGTTTATGTTGGTATGTAACGCAATAAAGTTAGTTATCTTACTCATGAGTCGAATGTCATTTCGGGTTGGAAATTCGTTCGACTGCCCAGGAGAATAAGATTACCATTGTGTTTACTTCACACTCTAGAGTAACGGGATGTAATGTTAGCCAAGACCCTTCATTCAGCCTATGTACCAAATATGACAATGATTCAGCGACAATCAACATAATCATACTCCAATTGTTATTATTACTATTACTATTTATTAACGACACTTTTCCATTTATGTGGCATTCGTGTCGGTCTAATTTTTATGTTTTGTATTCTCCGTGCGTGGAGTAACGATTATTATATAGAAGAAGATGTTCGCTTAACACCATGAGGCATCAAGAGTGGACAGTAATGTTTTGCTAGAATGAAAGATATGAAGAGTGTTGAAAGTGTTGAAAGTTCCTTCAGGTAGGTTGGAAATAGAATAGATGAGATGAGATGATATTGTATGAGAAAGCTCCGCAAGTAGAGGTTGTGTTTGCTCACAGTCGAGCAAAAACGTAACCGTGTGACAGCTGCACAGGAGTGTTTGGTGTTGTTCAACCACAATATGAACGAGTTCTTCCGCCGTTTCGTAACCGTGAACGAACCGTGGATCCATCACAACACACCAGAAAGAAAACAGCAACCAAAACAGTGGGTTTCTCAGTTTGGATCGGCGCCAAAGAAGGCCAAGGTGGGTTTGTTAGCCAAGAAAATCATGGCAACCGTTTTTCTGGGATGCATGCCTTTTGGGATTTAAAAGGGAAAACCAATCAATAGCGAATATTATGCCAACTTATTAAGGCGATTCCATGAGGATTCTATCTCACAAAAAAGACCTATTTTGATGACCTCGACAAACCTTATTTTTCAAAAGTTACAAAGTTTACATAGGACTCAAATGAACACACAGAAAAAAAAATTAATGTTAACAGATGCGTAGAATCTCCCCTCGTTCACTTGCATGCCAAAGCACGCGTGAACAATAAAATCGCTTGCAATTTTTCATACTACAGTCTAGATTCAGGCATTATCTGGCTTAAATTTAGGAGAAATATCCCATGAACTCATATCAAAGCAATCCATTCATGTGCATTAGATAACGCAGAAAATACATGTTCTCATTCAAATGAAACACAAATTTCTGCATAACTCGAGAACTAATCAAGCAAACAGAACCAAATTTGGCATGTGAGGTTTTTCGGATACAAAAAATGTTTCTATGGTAGTTCTAGGCCCCTCCCCTATTAGAAAAGGATGGCTCTCATACAAATGAAACAGAACATTGTTGCATTACTCGACAATTTTTCAAGCAAATGGAACCAAATCTGGCATGTGGAAGTTTTTGTAAGCGAGAAATGTTTTTACGACGGTTTGTTTTCTTTCCGACAAGTAGGCTTACTTAGATCGGGCTTTTCCGTTGCCGTTGCCGTTCAGCTTCCGTTATCAATGTGTTTGGACCATTACATTGGGTTACAGAAGAAGCCTTGAGAGGGCAAGACGGTTAAAGTATTATCATCAAAACGTGGCCAAATTTTTATAGAAAAATTCCCAGACACTGAAAATGATCTCTCGGAATCATATGATTAGGGCAATTAGTACTCAGTCTTCGAAAGGCTTAATCCATCAGTTTCAAAATAGGCAAATTCATTTCGCAGAGTTTATGGGAATCCTGGCGTAATCGAGCTTGTTAAAGCAGTGTTTAGTTGTTTCAAGTTGCTGAAGTCTTTTTTAGAATTTCTACTTCATGGTCAGATTAATGTCATTATCCTCGTACAATCATTATTTTGCGAAAGTCTTATCAACAATTTCCTCGATTTCGTTACAAGCGTTCAGTCGTTTGAGCAAATTGTTACTCATCGTCGTTCTTGTGGTAGGATTGGATAAAAATGAACTTTTTTGATGTTTGTCCAATCCGGGCACAAGAACGGCATTCAAACTTTCTTTCTTTAATCCGCTCTTTCAATTCTTCAAAAAGTTCGTCAGCAATATCGGTGTTTTGGGAATAAAGCTGTTCGAGCTGTTTCATGGTCCTCCCTCAGCTCAGTCGGTTGAGATGCAGCTACAAAACAACATCATGTTGGAGGGGGCTGAGTTCGATTCCCAGTCTGGTCTTGGCATTTTTTGCTAAGGGCATCTCTAGACTCCCTGGGCATAGCGTATGCTTCTACTTGCCACACAATAATACTAGTGCAAAAATGGTATCTGGCATCGAAAGCTCTCAATTAATAACTGTTGAAGTGCATTTAGAACACTAAGTTGAGAGCAAGCAATCAGCTTACTATGAAGGTAATAAGCTTTAAATGCCAAAAGAAGAAGTTTGTTTCATATAATGTGCAGAGTTGTCTGCACAACTGCTCTGTTTACAGGATCCAAAGCATCAATCATTTCTCTAACTAATTCCATCTCATCGTTCACCTTCACTTGCCTTTTAAGGTCGATCGTTACTTTTTGCACCGCAGTCCTGATCGCATAAAACGTCTTAAGCATAACAAGCGATATATTCAATCAAGTCTTAATCAGAGATCAGACTCAATTTTTGCCTTTATCTTTTCGAACATACTTCTGAAGAACATCGTCATTTTCCGCTGGTGATGGTCTGAACACCTTGGCAATGTCGCGAACCTGCATAACGGTTGAGTAATATTGAGGCTTCATTGCAATATCACACCCAGATCGAAGACCAAGCACAAGAGGATCCGTATTTTTGCAGTCAGAGGATTCACAGGAATCTGAATACTAAATACTGACTACGGAATTCTGATAAAAATGCGTAATTTATAGAAGATTGGAAGGTTACATAAATTTACTTTCGTCATAATCGATAAGGTTATCTGTATTTGAAGATGGTTTCTAGTACAGATCACTTGTTACTGTTGATCACTAAGTTTTCATGATAAGTGCTCCATCGGTCGTTTGGCCCATGATGTCCTTGGAAAGCACCAAACCAAATTGTGAAAACTTCTGTTCCAATAATGTAATGCACTGTTCAGCATTCAACGATCCTCGGCTTCACATGAGCCCCAGATTCCGCATGTGATTTGAATCACGGACGTTTATTTTAGTATAAAAAGAGTTTCTTACCGAATTTAAAGGTAAGGAATTCATATTTTCACATCTTGCATTCTAGCAAAACATTACTGTCCACTCTTGGTGCCTCATGGTGATGAGCGAACATCTCCCTCTACAACAAAATCATGTTGTTATCATTATGACCGATTTATTCCAAAGCAACTGAGATATTGTTTATACATTTAAAGTCGTCCACTTCCGCGTATTTTTCGATTATCTTAACTTTTCAGACACCATGACTTCGCTGGTTAAGCTGAACAGCTTATCTGCGCAATCTTCGAATGATCTCATTTGGATAAATTGGATTTTTTTGAATTTGTGTGAATGCAATATCAGCAAATCAGAAAAAAAGATGTACAAAGACGATATGCAAGACAAAGTTGCATCTATGAATAGACCCGATTTGGTGCTTTCAAACTGACATTTCATCCATATCTTACTTAAGTTTCTTGCTTAATACAATACAGTTTTGTAATATTTCGTGATACATTTCCCAAGTGCAGGGCTGGTAGCAGGTCACTTTTCTGAGTCACTATTTTGAGGGTAGACACTAAAAAGTCATTATTTGCATCCAAAAGTCACTAAAGTCACTATATTTTGGTAAATGGTCACTAAAGTCAATATTGTTGCACTGGATTCCCCTAAAATAAAAAATAAAAACCATTATTTTCAACAAATCCAAAAAATTCATTTATGCGAACCAACCGTCAATGTCACTATGTTGCCGTTTGTTTAAATATCCTATTCGAACAATATGCTTAAATGTATGGCGTACATTTATTGTCAAACTGTGCGTAAGTCAATGACGCCCTATTTAACGAGGTTTCGCTTGCTCTCAGCTTAGTAATCTAGAAGCACTTCCAGAGTAGTTAATTGAATGCTTTCTATGGCAAAACTATGCTTGAACTTGTATGATGTATGGTAAGCACAATGTCCAGAGAAGTCGCGAAAACTTACAACCCGAAGAATTTCCTCGACCGGACCGAGAGTCTACCTTCAATATCACGAATAAATATGTAGATGAGATGAGAAACCGAAACTCACTTTAATTAAATGTTTCCTAACAACTTAAGACAAATGATCGTCTAACTTTCCGATTCAACTGCTCGAGTACTGCTATATCCAAGCCTTTTGCTCAATTTTCAATACTTTTATTCAATTTTCACAACCTGCCGTACACAGCTATCAACACTTTCTCTTCATATCTCTCATTTCTAGCAAACATTACTATCCACTTTTGGGGCCTCAAGGTGATGAGCGAACATCTCCTTCTACATCATACTTCCTTAAATATTTTGCTAGTTTGTAGAGCTCTTCTAACTGAGTAATAACGTGCCATTACCAACTGGGAGACCTCGGCAAAATAACAGCTGATCACTTTTACTATTTGTTCGCTGATGTTCGACAAAATCTTCATTTGTTAGCTGAATCTCGCTATTATATTCGCTGAGTCTCAGTTAACTGAAATGTCGGAATAATCGCCTTAAGGATTCCCGGCGAAAAACTAAAATAAGTTTGTAGGACCACAGTGCACTCGTAAAGTCGCGCTACACTATTGATTTGGCCACGTGCGAGTTTCTCCCAGCACTCGGCAAACACAATCATGCGTCGCTTGTAGCCGTGGCCCGTGCGGTCGCCCAGAAGCGTAATTATCCGGAACGAGATGCAGCTAACGCAGCGTACGGTTCGATGGAGCTGAAAGTAGCAGCTTGATTGTGTTTTGCATCTCTAGCGCAAAGTCCCGACTAGCTGGGAGAAATTGACGAGTTTTAAAATTTTAAACTTCTCTGTTTCCCTACGACAGCCACGTAAGTTGAACCACACGAATTGATTGCGAATGGATCTTATTAATCAAACGCTCCAACGCGCAAAACCTGGTATTTTGAGAGAACTGATTCTCATTGTTCATCTGGTCGTACCTCACTTGTGGACAAAAAAAACAAAGCAGGCGTCAGGTTTGACATCCAAGGCTACACTCACTGGGTTATGTTTTGTGTCAAAAAAAAAAAAGAAACCTGAAACTGCCGGTAGACTGCCGGTGGTTGACTGACTTCGGCCGTCTCCGGAATTTGGAAAAGCTATGCACCGGAGCGGAAATGCTTGGAACGCATTCACACTGTTGCCTTGGAACCAGTGGGTGTTACAACAATGTGACGGACTTGGTGAAAAGAGGTGATGCGCACAAACAAAAGTGAGAAACGGATACATGGCTAGCTGGAGATTCTCCGCAGGAAGTGCAACGATTTTTGAACGATGCAGCAGCAGCTGAAAATGCACCTTTGTCGAGTGATTCAGGAAGAGAGGTTAGATTGATACTGGACAAAGTAAATCGTTGGAAATGGTGTTGAATGTAAATCCCAAAAGGCAATCCATTCACTTTGTATTACTCAAACATTCCAGATCAAAGGCTAATCAAGTTTCAGTTCCTGGTCTATTGCATGGAAATTAATTATTGCCACTACTAGCTGCTGACATTCCTGCCCCATGGCAGTGACTAACGCGTCACCAGCTCTCACTGCAACTGATTGTGATAAAACACATAAAGAACGTTCCTGATAAGGCACCAACTCCAGTAAGCAACAAGATCTTTGTGTGGCGTCGTTCGTTTGTTCCTTTTATTTGCATTACTCATTTGAGGCCGAACGCCTCCTTCAACCGTGCAATCGAAGGACAATCAACAATTAAACATGTTCCCAAAACGCCAAATAAAGGTGAAACAATTCCACACCTCAACCCGAAATTAACGTGCATCAGCACCAACCCGACCATTGCGTACTTACTCCGTGAAGTGCTGCAAGAGCCTCATCACCAATTCAATCTTCAACACATCATCATGTTCCCATTCGCGGCGTATGTTATTGTCTTGTTGAACCCACCACCAAAGCCCATCCATCGCCGCCCAGCACACACAACCATAGAGCGGGATTCAAACGAAAGCCGTCGTCGTCGACGTCGTTGTTGTTGGATTTTATTTGGCCAAGGTTGATGCCACCTACTCAAAAAATGATACCCACAAGTCAGGGGAGTCGGCAGGCACGGGGCGGCGAATCACAGTTCGCTGGTTTCTGGTGGGGCGGAGGGGGGTGGAATGAGAGAAAACCCACGGCAGTGGCGGTTGGACCGGGGTCCAGTCAACCGACAGCCGAACGAAGTCAGTTAGGTGTGCTGCTAGGGCAATAAAATAAAAGCCTTTATAAATAATGTATAAAGCGATCTGGGTTCTGTATGCAGGCTGCTTTTGACTCCGGTGCTGTATTTTGTAGGATTTATGTTTTTGTCATTTTTTTTTCCAACCAAGCTTGAACTTATAACTAGTTAGAACAAAGAACGGTGGCGGTGGTTGATGGAGTCTCTTTATTGAACTCTGAGCTTTTCGGCTTTTCGTATGGGACAGTATTTTTTTTTGTTGGACTAGTGGTCATGGTTTTTGTTCGAAATGAACTGACCAATTAAAAGTGAATGATTCACGAGCACGTCGAAGAGGTTTTGATGTTTGGTTGAAGATAGGCTTATCTTGATTAGGGTCAGTGGTGCTCGGTGAGTGATGACTTCGAGTTGTAATTATTAGATCTGAATTTATATCGTGTTGTTCGGATTGAATTATCGGCTGTGACGAATCGTTTTGTGGGAAGGAAATCTTTCTGAAAATTAGCTCTGATTAGTGTTTGATAAATCACGGATAGTCGTTGACTTTGTAAAGGAGACTTTCTGCTGAACAATTATTACATGAGAATGAAGCCATACTAGATGAGGAATCAAACCCGGCCACTTTCGGGATAGTCATGGTGTGTAGCTATACCTTAAAAAACTGAGCTACGACTTGGGGTTATAGGTAGATTTTCTGCATATCTGCACTGTTTTCTGTTAACATGATTCTTATAAAAAAAGAGAGCCAGCGGTAAGAGACGATATAATAGTATTTTTTAGTTATTCGGGACCTCATGATCTTAACACTGAAAATTATTTTTCGTGAACTAGCTGTGACTTGTTTTGTAAAGATGGATTTTGTACACACAACAAATGTCTCGTTAATTGCATGAAACTTCCATATTGCAGAATGACACCATTTTCTACTATGCACGAAATAAATTCCGCGAAGATCAACCAATCGCTGGTTCTCTTCTATCGTACTCATACAAGCTGTTGTTGTTGCTGCTGTGGTGGACTGGAATCATTGATTTATCGCAAAACAAAAATCAAAGCGGTGTCGAGAGTTATAACGACCGGACACCATGTCAGAAACCCTAATACATAAACACTGAACAACTCCTAGTGGTTGCGCTTTTTATTTTTGACGTAAGACCACGTGTTTGTTTCCTATATTAGCGTACAATTTACAAAAAATATCGCATTACGACGATATCGGTCGGGTTTTGAGCATTAATATCTCAGTCATTTCTCATTAATAATTCTAAATTTGGGTACCAATCGATCGAAAATATTTCTACGTAGCAATTTCAATAGAGTACAATTTCAATTCCACATAAAGGGTGTACGGAATCAAACTGCGACACACACAAATATTCGGCAAAATTCGCCCGTTCAACCAATCATCTTCAAACTTTCTGAGAGTTGCATGGTAATCCAGCTTTTCTTCATGTATTCTTCCGATTTCACTTCCTTAGGATGCTTCCAAAGTGCCTGCTTCATGATGGCCCAGTACTTTTCATTTGGCCGCAGATTCGGTGCATTCAGGGGGTTGAGATGCTTCGGCACGAAATTGACCTCCTTAGCCTTGTACCACTCCAAAACCTCTTTGGAGTATTGGTACGAGGCTAAATCCGGCTAGAAAATCGTAGGACCACCGTGTGACCCCAGAAGAGGAAGTAGACGCTTTTTGAGGCATTCCTTAAGGCACACCTGCCCATTGACCGTTCCAGTTGTCACGAATAGGGTACTCCGCTTTCACACAAGCAAATTGCTTACCAAATCATATATTTTTTGGCAAACTTTGACATCTTATTCTTTCTAACGTCCTCAGGGTCATCATATTTATGATGAGCAGTGAAAAACTGGAGCCCCGGAAGCTTCCGGAAGTCTGCTTTTGCATACGTTTCATCATCCATAACGAGGCAATGTGGTTTCGTCAACATCTGGGTGTAGAGCTTCCGTTCACGTGTTTTACCTACCGTATTCTGCCGTTCATCGCGATTAGGCGCCTTTTGGACCGTAGTCCTTCACGTTTTTTCGCAGCTTGCACGAAAGTTTTGGTTAGATTCAGTTTCTTCGCCACATCTCGAACTGAACTGTTGGGATTCCTCTTGAAATCTTGATCTACCCGCTCCTTGACACTATACGGAGATCCATTTTTACCACTTCTCTCGTTCCGATCGATAGTAAAACGTTCATGGTACCGATTTAAAACACTAGACACCGTAGAATGTACCATTCCCAGCTTCCTACTGATGGCACGATGAGAAAGATCCGGATTTTCGAGGTATGTGCGCAAAATTTCTTTGCATCGCTGCTGTTCTTCCGACTCCATCTTCGCAACGATTGCACATCTGCCAGAGAAACTTACACAGTGAAATAACTGCACATTGAACTAATTGCATCCAAAACTTCAATAGAAATACCTAACGGGTAAAAAGTTACAGCCATTTAAAAGTGGTGCTATTTGATTCCGTACAACCTTTACTTTTCAAAAAATCATTAATACTAAGCCTTGTCTTAAAAAGTATATTAACCCCTTCAGGTCTAAGGGATCAAATATGACCCCAAAAGGAAAATGGCTGTATGAAATCACAGACTGAACAAAAGTATACATAGTCTTGGGCAAACTTGTTCTACATCAACGCTTTTAATGAGTTTATGGCATAATTGACAACCTAGAACATCCTGAATATGAAGAAGTTCAGGAAGAGAATATATATGTCTTATTATTAAGGGCTGTATCACATCAAATTGCATCACGAAAAAAGCGCTGTAGAAAATTACTTAGTTTACCGATCTTTTTCAAACTTTCAGACAATAAAATTAAACCCATTAAAAAGCTTTTGGTATATTTATTTCATTTAACTTCAATATCATAACCGTACGCTCGCACCTGAGGCTTTACTCTACTCATTAGGTTCTGTTCAACATCTGGCTACAGCTTTTTCTCTACTGTTTTTCTTCATGGTGCTCAGATTTGACCTCCTTGGGATGCTTCCGTAGTGCCTGGCGTCGTATCACTCTAGGTCATTATTTGAAAATTGGCACGAAGCTAGTTCCAGAAGATCGTAGGGCCCTCGTGTTGCTTCAACAGATGAAGCAGACGCGTCTGTAGACACACGGGACGTTTACAGTCCCGGTAGTCACGAAAGGCGAATTCAGTTTGCCACATAAGCAGATCGCTTGCTAAACCATGTATTTCTTAGAAAATGTTGCAAGTTTTTGCTTCCTTACTTTCTCCGGAACATCAAATGTTTGCTGGGCGGTGAAGAACATTAACCCCGGAAGCTTGACATAAGTCTCATCATCCATCATCGTATTTTGCCGTTCATCACGATTTGGAGCCTTCTACACTTTGTACGTATGCAGTTCCTTGGGTCTCTGAAAAAAGAAAGAAAATACAACAACAAAAAAACACTCTAAACTACTTGTAACCAAATTTTCAAGAGAAAATACCCAATGGATAATTTCTACAGCGTTATTTTCGTGATGTTATTTAATGTGGGACACCCTTCAGTATAAGGCATTGTTTTAGAATATGGTACATAGTCATACGTAGTATTCAGTTTTTGGTTATAAACGTTAAATATTTTTGTAGCTTTCAGGGATGTGCTAGGTTATCCAAAATGCACTTGAGTTCAGAATTTCAGATCTTCAGTTGGACCACTAGCTTTTAGGGCTATATAAGATTATGATGTGCATTTTAAAATATTGAATGAACCTTTGTGATGTTCTAGGTCAACAAAACTGTCCTTTAATTAAGAACATAAGATCTTCAGTAGTAACTATAGATTTTTGGGCTATCCAAAGTAACGCTACGTATTCAACCAAATTCAGTGAACGTAAGAAACATTACGAGATAAACTGGGAGAAACTGGGTCATCCAAACTGTCCTTGAGTTCAGAACATAATAGTAAGGTTTTGGAGTATGCAAAGGAACAATATGTATTTAACAATACAATAAGTTTTTTAACACGGTTTTTTTTACACGGTTTGTTTTTCGGCGATAATTCCAGAACGGAACAACTTATCGACCTTGTTCGAATCACATTTAACGTTTTGGCAAAAAGTAATAATATGGCAGTGTTTCAAAAAATTTTCAATATTTGGTGTCTACACTCAAAATTTTAAAAACTGTATGGTCAAATTGCTTGGAAAGGTAACGCATGCAAACAAAGTCGAAGAAATATAAAATGTTTAAGAATGTGAATTTATCAACTCTATTTAGTCTTTTTTTACACGGTTTCATTCTAAAAGTGGAACGTATCCCCCGTGAAAAAAACCTTTGTGTATTCATTGAGTAATTTAGAAGGTGAACAGATATAACGCGACAATCTTGGGATATTATACGTCATCCAAGCTGTCCTTAAGTTCAAAACATGAGATCTACAGTTGTTACAGTAGCTTTTTTTGGGCTATATAAAGTGACTATATGTATTCAAACATATTCAGTGAATCTTTTGGAAGGTCAACAGTCAATATTTTTGTAACTGTCGGATTTTCTTGGTCATCCAAACTGTCCTGACAATCGGAACTTAAGCTTTATAGCTGTAACAGTTATTCTTAGGCAATGAAAAGTTAAAATTAATATTCAAACATATACAACTAATATTCTTAAATACATTCTTAAACACATTATAAAGCAATATGACATGTTCTGGGTCATCCAAACTATCCTTGAGATCAGAACATAGTTGCAACAAAAACTTTCTGGGTTATGCAAAGCTACGCTATGTATTGAAACATATTCATTGAATATCTTGGAAGAGCAACAGACTTTAGGAGATAATCTTCTAGGTTTTCCAAACTATCCTGGAATTCAAAACTGAAAATCCATAGCTGTAACTGTAGTTTTCTGGACCAAGCAAAGTATCTATATGGTATGATTTACAGTCGTTATATTAGCTTTATAACCTATAAAAGGTGACGATATGCATTCGAACACATTCAGTAAGGTCACACCTTCAGGTCACACATCTAAAAATACCTATTTCACTTTTTTTCAATAATTTCTATGCTATTGAGCACTAATTTAATCACACCGAATTGCTTGTATAATAACGCTTGAAAAATGTCAGGCCTGCAAGGGTTAATTCAAAGAACTAACTCTACGCCATCATTCCGAACAACCGAAAGGGGCTTTACCAGTGGCTGGATGGTCATGAAGAAAATAAATGTATTTTTGGGCCCAGGAAGTACTAGAACATCCAAGCCCCAAGCTTAATGATTCGACCCTTATAATGTAACTCACACCAACACACAGAGACAGAGATTTTTAGACCCTGTGCTCCATGCCAGTTTTCGTTAGCTTGGGTCTCGAAACAACCCAATGTCGTAGAAAACCTCATGCGATTTACATTTTTCTTCATAAATTTGCATTAAAAATTGAAATTTTGATATATTTTAGAACCACTCAGATAACTCCCTCAGATTAAATGTAAATGCTTCAAAAGCCTTTTTTTTATTCCTCAAACTTTGGCTAACAACTTTCCATAAGAAATTGTGAAGACCTGACTTCACCAGAAAAAGTTATGACCGTTGAAAGACTGGATATTTTAGCAAAAAACTGCAAAGTACAGTAAACCCCCCGAGATTCGCGGATTCCCTTGATGGTGGTCTAAAATGATATATGGGGATTGTTTATCAGAAAATATCTCGTGATACTTCATATATAGAATGTGTCTTTCTTGAGCAAAGTTGTTCAGTAAAGTAAGGCCTTTAGAAACTTTGGTAAACATAAAAGTACATAATTATCTCACTACGTGGCGCTAGTGTACATGTAAATTTACTTTATTACCTGAATCTCGAGATCCTTGACATATAGCAAGTTGGTGTCTTCGACCAAAATGTATGGTTGAGTGAGGCCTTTCGGATGGTGTTAACATTAGTTCAGAACTCGTCGGCTACGTGGCACTAGCGTACATGTGAACTCTGTGTATTACCTGTATTTGGAGATCAAGATCGTGTATACATTTACTGTTTTCAGGAAAGTTATTTGTGAAATTATGAGCTTCCAGATGCTCGATTCAACAGTTTAGAATTATCTTACTCCGTGGCCTTAATGTATTTGTAAAGTTACTGTAAAATCTGGATCTCGAGATTATTGAGATATAGCAAGGTGGCATCTTGAAAAAAGATATTCGAGGGTTCAGAGCATTTTATGGTGTAAACATTATAGTACACATTATAGTTAAGCAGTTTTATCTGCATTGACATCTTTTACATTTACATCAAAACTAGTGTGGAAATGTCTCCTTTTACTTCATAGGCTATGTATAATTAATACAGTTAATCCTTACTGGGTTCCAGGACATTGTGGAATCGATGGCAATGAAAGAGCTGATGAACTAGCTACACTGAAAGTTAATTTTAGTTTATATTACAAAATCGAAAGTAATACTCACTAATCCATTCGTTGTTTTCAGCAACGAAATTGATTTGTTCGTTTTATGAAGGTACATTCGTAATTAATTGCACGTGCAACTGTCAAAAGCACGAAGCTTTTGTTGACACAGAAAGAGCATTCGTACATTGTACGGAAACAATGGAAAGAGCTACGAATATTTTGTCATAAATTAAAAAGAAACGTCTCTCTGGTGGTTGCATGAAGGACTGACAGATCTACTTTATCGACTCAAAATGTTATTGACAAAAAAAGCGCAATCACGTGGAATTGTCCAGCTTTTTTTTATTGTTTCAGACATGGGTTTCGAACCTGAATATTTAGAAAGTGCTGATTCTATATCCGTGGTTGATCTCACTAGGCCACGCTGACTCGTGAGAACAATCTTGATTAATGAGCATGAAGTTATAGCTATATTATTTCCGCCCATATCAGCAGAAACACCATCGTGCATGAGTGTGGTATAAAAGAGAAGCAGCGATTGGCTGGTCATCACGAAGTTCATTTCGTGCATTTTACAAAAAAGTGTAATGAAAGCATTTCACCAGATAAAAAGCATTATAAATGTTTCATACAATATACGAGACATTTGTTCTATGTACAAAATCCATGTTTACGAAACGCGTGAAAGCTACTTTACGAAAATAAATTTTCAGTGTAGGGCTGGATCTTCTTAGCAATTTTGAGTACCAGAGCCATTTTGCGGAGTCTCTGCATGCGCTATCAAAATGGAACGCATGACCTGGGAAAAGAAGATAGTGATTACAAACTGGAATATATCTGCCACAGTCCGACAGTCTAAATTGTTCATTACACAGAAAAAAATAATTAATTTTAACAAGCGCGTAAAATTTCCGCTTGTTTAATTCCAAGCCACAGGAGACGTAAATTGGTTGTAGTTCTTGATACGCCATACAACAATGTTTGTAATCTTTCATACAACAGATAGATTCAGGCGTTATGAGGCTTAAATTTACATGAAATATCCCATTATTTCCTGCCAAATCTAGCATTTCCTTCATGTGCATTAGATAACGCAGAACATTAAATGTTTCTTTCTATCTGTGTACTTAATTAATGTTTTCAACCGATCATTCAAAGAAATACCGTCACATATAATCAGCCTACGAAACCACATTTTGTTTATAACTTAAACCAGAGCAATTACTCTAACGCCACCAACATCTGTTGCCACTTGAGCTGCCAGTCACAATCAACTCACTTCAATACCGACTATAATTCAACTATAGATAACCGGTGTCAAGAACCATATCTTGCTTTAAGATTCCAATAATTTTCCTCAAGATAAAACGAAACTGAAATCGAACACCATCCCGCGCCAAACACCGAAAAAGCCGATTTCAAACAAACATTCAACAGCCGTTCGTCTCGACTCAAGCACTTAGCCATTATTGCCTCGGCGAGTTGCAACGCAAAGTGCAGTAAAACCGCATCTAACAACGGCCATAAATGGTTCCAGCGGGCTGATTCGGTGCCATAAACCATCCATAAAATCACACTTGAGCGTTGTCGAAATCATCCTCGGAAGGAACCAATCGGAATTCTGTGAAATTATTAGTTTCTAAGGGAACATGATTCTGGTTCAACTGTTTCCATGAATCATCCGGTGGAGGCCACTGGGGGTGAATCAGTTCTGTTTTTCTCAAAGTAGCTCGACAAAGAAAGGCCAACACGAATCTTCAGAGCCATTACCAACCACGCATTCGCATTATCGCAGTCGGCTCACCATGGCCGGACTGAAAGCGCCATTAATTCACCCCCCATCGGGATAATGGGCATCCATTTGTTCTGTGTCCTATGGCAATTAATAGCCAAGCGCGACGTCATCCAAACCACATCCAACTGGGATCGATATTGAGGGTTCAAGTTCATCGATCTCCGCACTCGAGAGGCTGCCACCAATCACCTGTTTCCCAACCAACCCACGCGCGCTCCTCCCTCGGAAACACATGCAACTTCGACGGTCTTTAATTATCGAACTGAAAATAGCAAGTTTCGTTTTCGAAACTTAACTCAGCTGAACGATATCATAATTTGCAACCCACCGGCTAAGCTGCTGATTCGCCGTTTTCCGGAGCAAAGATAATCGCATGCATGCATCCACAATATCGCGCCGCTGCGTGAAATGATGCGTTTTGTGTGAGAAAATCATTATGCTGTGGTGCGTGGGAGTCAAAAAAGCGACGACGGAAGCATGCGAGAAAGTGTTCGCGGAGTAATCCCCCGACAGCGACGGCTTATTGACCTGATTCGAATTGAATCGAGCGAGAGCCGAAGTCGGAGGCCGAGAGTGATTGTGAGAGAAGAAAGCGAAGAATGGCTGCAGATGAAACGAAGGCAAATCGAATGCAGTGTGACCAGAATGGTGGCTGGTTTCAAATGTTCATTACTTTGTATTGAAGGCGGTGGAGTGTAATTTATTTTGAATGTTTCAATTCACTTCTCTCAGATTGTAATTTCAAAAGTATCCAAAGTTATTGTAGACTGCTCTTGTCTTCAGTCTATAGACTATTCTAGTCTGACAAGAATTCAATTATTTTTCATTTCGTCCCAGCTTTTCAAAGGGTAATTTTTATGTCAGAATAAAAACAACAATAACTGTTTTGGCAAATGATGTATGATGTATGATATGTACTACCATTCATTGTAGCACGGAAACTAAGTCCGACAGCAATGGGCTCTCCTGACTGTTAGACTTGATCAAGCTTTAATAAGCACTGATTATCCTAATCATGCCATTGTATGAAGGGCCAAAAAGGGGTTGGGTGGATCGATAGGCAACATCACTAATACGAATCCACAGGGATAAAAAGAATCTCCTTCCAACAACAAGATTGAACAATTGGTCAAAAAAGGAAGCAATCTAACATGAGGATGCCCCAATGGGCAGGGAGAAGAGCCCGCCCTATTTTCACAAACTGTTAGCAATGGGAAGTTGGCATTACCACTCTCCCCATCCAGAGTGCTTCAATCGGGTGCCCTGATGGTCCCTCCCATTCCCATGAAATATTTATTATCATAATAGTGTATATATTTGTGTAAATGGAAAATACTACAAGCATTCGTATCTATTATATATGATCTTCATTCGGTTGATCCCGAAAGTCAAGAAATGTAGTATATTGTTAATGTGTAGAGTTCTGTGCAATTCACAAGAAACATGATTTGGGGTATTCTGAAATTTGTTGTTAAATCTATTGAAATTTTACAGAAATAACATTTATACAATCCTTGAGGGTTTGAGCTGTTTAGTGGAATACTTGTAACTATAATTTAGAAGAAAAATTAGTAATCTCCATTTAATTCCAACTACCTTTGGAATTGGTAGGCTTTTGCACTTACTATTGAATGTATTTTTCATTTCGGGTTGGGAATGGACATTTTACTTAATCTGAGCTGATCTGATTCTTGCAGCGCTGTGTGCTATTTGGCTAGTGTCTGATTTTACAGTTCAATTTTTGTCATTACTGTATCATAACTCACAATATCATTATAGTTGATGATATTGTTTTATTGTTTTTGCTTCATAGATCATTTAAATATTAGTTATTGTTTTTTATGTCCATTGGATTTCATTGCCTTTCAATTGAATCTTCCCTGTTCCAGGAGCAACTCCTAACTCAGGAGCAAAAACCAATATAAAATCAACATCAAGCAGCAAATAGTGACCATGGCAACAATAGATTAAAATGTATAAATGTTACTATAATTTAGAAGAAAAACTAGTAATCTCCATTTAATTCCAACTACCTTTGCTTATCTTCGACAGATACGCGTATTTCGTCTACAATGTGCAGACTTCTTCAGTGTCTCGTACTAATTTTTCTTCTAAATTATGGAATTTTAAATGTTGAATTTTTTTATATGAGAATGGAAAATTATGAGGTCGCACCCCAGCACTTCGCTATTGTCAAAATGACAACATTGCCCAGGCTACGCCAACTCGCGTCTCCATGTTTCATCTGGCAGTCTTTTGTGATCATATGACTCGAGGAGGCGTGAAGTAGGAACTTGTGAGGACCAGAGGTCGGTCGCACCCTCCTTCGAAGTTGTCAACCCACCATTGGAAGCCCATAACTTTTTTGGCAAATGATACCGGCAAACACAGCAACACAAAATTTCTCGCAGATTAAAGATTGTACTCGAAAAAAATGCAACAGACAGAAATGATCACCGAAAATTAAATTAAGTCTGATATTTTCGAAACTCTCAGGGAATATATAAACACATAGTTGCTATGTTTTGGTAGAATTGGTTTATTCAACCTCTTCTCCTATGCTAAATGCCCGCACCTTGGCTTTAACGCTACCCATCAAATCCTGTGCAACACTTGCGCCACCTTTCTTACACACTTTCATCCACTTTTTTTCAAATCCTTGCCGTTTTTGAAGACCTTCTCGGTTTTCTGGAGCTTGCCCTTCATAATCGCCCAGAATTTTTCTATAGGGCGAAGTTCTGGCAATTTTGGCGGATTTGACTCCTTCGACACAATAATAACATCGTTGGCTTCGTACCACCCTTTCACCGGTTTCGCGTAATAGCACGATGCCAGATCCGGTCAAAACAGAGTGTTACCTTTGTAGGACCGGAGGAAGGACAGCAGGCGCTTCTGGAGGCACTCTTTTTTATATGGTCGGTTGTTGATGGTGCCAAGTACTTCTTGGTAAATTTATCGACCTTTTTCTTCCGCAACTTCTCCGGAACATCCGGAACAACATTTGCCGAAGAAAAACTCCAGACGGAAGAATTGACCTTTTTGGCCACGTCCCGTACCGATTCTTTTTTGCGCTTGAAGTAATACTTCACCTTGCTTGCGTTTACGTTTTATTTCAAGATTTCATCAATTTTTATTCGTGCAACAAAAAGTTGTACACAAAAAAAGTGTTGCATTTTTTTTATGACCATTTTTGACCATTTTTCCTACCCTTTTGGGAACGGTTAGCAGTGTACCAGATGCACGGGGGTGGGACGTTTGCCATATGGATGTTTGGCCGAAAATTGTCTATCTGCATATATGTATTGCTAAGAATAGGAAATAATAATCCAAAAAAATATTCTCAAATGCATCAGATATAAACATAGAACAAAACAAATATTCTCGAACTGATAAGGTAGCATCCCGATGTAATGAAATATTCTAGACTTTTTACACTTGGAGTTTATGCATTTGTAGTAATAAGCATTCTGATTAAGCTTCAATTAAGTTCGCTAAAAACCGAAATCTTTGTGTACAAAAGGCAAAAATTGGTACTCGGCTATTTGGCCATATACATGAGAAGTATGAATATGTTTGGAAAAAATCCTACACTCCTGATTTTAAGTGGAAAAATGTAAAAATGTATGTTGAAAAGCTAGACGGAATGGATCATTATTTCTCATAATCTTGAAGAAATTTGCAGTTCTTTCGAAAGGTACTTTCTTTTGATTTTTTGCACGTGGGCCTTTTATGAAAATATATATTCCTGTGTCCAAAAGCAAACTTCTGAATCAAGCGCTTGCCCGATTTATTACTCTTTTGTGAGATTGGTCCTTCTTTCAAACATGCGCAGTTCTTAAGAGTGTTACGAGATATACCGCTGCATATTTGACAAAGCATATTCCTGTATTTGCAAGCGAACTTTTGATTCAAAAACTTGCCCGGTGCAAATCTCTTATGTAATATTTTTCCGTCTTTTAAAACATGAGCAGTTCTTTGGAGTTTAACTGATCAATGAATTGTAGCGCTCATGAAACATTTTGATAATTTTAAGGTTTCTTAATTTACATTTTTATTATTTTACTTAGATTTTGTCAATCAAAAGATTTAAAGAAAGTTGGCAAAATGGCTTCACACCCCAGAATAATTTGATAAAACAGGAATTCAGGTACACCAATAAGCTAGTTACTTCAATATTAGCTGGGTATTCTGACGCTATCGAATATCCGCTGAAATTATTAGAGATAAAAATATATTCAAAATTATTATAACGATATCTACAATCTGAACAATATTATTGAGGCGATTGCTGCTTACTTGGTATATGATGGAAAATGAAGATATGATTTGATTTCGACTAATGTGTTTTCCCATTTCCATTGTTTAACATTTACAACATCAGTTCCTGGAAGAATGAATTGGGAGAAAACAAAAAATCAGATGTTGAAGGAGATGTTCGCTCATCACCATGAGGCACCAAGAGTGAACAACAATGTTTTTGGCTAGAATTGAAAGATATGAAGAGAAAGTTTTTGATAGTTCCGCTAGTGTGCGGCAGGCTCGGAAACATAGCAGATGTTTTAGGAAAATTGAGCGAAAAGGGCATGTGTACAGTGGTACTCGAACCAACGACATTTTTGCCTAACATCCCACTGCGGGGTAGGTTAAAGCACGGACTAAGTCCGCCACTTCAACAGGCAAAAATGTCCGGTTGGAAGACGCTCATGTACCACTGTGGCTTGTATAGTTATTCTAGCGATCTATTGTGTGCACTCTGTTTACTGATGCGCACATGGGAGAGGAACTCTCTCCTTTTTTTTTTTTGGGTTTGTTTTGATTCGCACCGACTGACGATCACTAAAGTTTTTATCGTCGTCTCCAACGTAGAGACCTCGGAGAGAAACACCGTGAAGCGATGCGAAAAAATCAGGCCTCCAGCAAGAAAACTGCATTGTAAAGTATCCCTCCCCAAATAAGTATTCAGCCAAACGTCGATTCGACCAAACGTCCATTCGTCCAAACGTCTTTATGCCAAACGTCCGTTCGGCCAAGAATCCGTATGCCAGAAATCCGTATGCTAAACGTCTTTATGCCAAACGGGGTATCATTCAGATGTACAGTGTGTTCACATACTCCAGTTGCTACAAGGAACTGCTTGAAATAAACTGTTTCGCGCAGTTGTTGTGTGGAACAGTTATTTTCCTACTAACGTTTTGCTTTCAACTTTCTCTACACTTTCACTACTTTCAACTACACAGAACAAAATATTACAAATTAGAACGGATTAGTAAAATTGTGTTCAATCCCACACACAGCAGATCCAAATAAGGCGATATGTGGCCATAATTCACATGAAATATCCCACGAATGTATGTCAAATCAAACACTTCATAGTTGTACCCTAGATATCGCAGTAAGTCACACGATTCTTTCAAACTGTGTATACTATTCCTGGATTTAGACTAATCGTTGGTCTATGTACAAAAAACAATCCATGATCACTTTTATATTCGAGGTATACAGGTAAACTATTGCAAATTTATCGATCAAACGGATTATAATGTTCGCTGCACTTACTTTAGTCTTCCCTTCATACACTTGTTACACCAAAAGAAGGGGATAAAGATCGCTTAGACACTCGACTTTTTAACCGAGACCCAGAGGGGCAAGTGCCATATACCATTCGACCCAGTTGGATAAACTAAGCACATGTCTTTGTGTGCACGTGTGTGTATGTGCGTGTGTGCGTTACAAATAAGGTTACATCGGTTTCTCAGCCCTTTGGTAACCGATTTCAGATCTATTGGTGGCAAATGAAAGCTATTTCATCCCCATTGCACAGTAGTGCAGAATGCGAATTCAGCTGAAAAAAAAAATTTCAGCCTATGTTTGACGTTTTGCAGCAAAATTATCTTTTAGAAAGTTGTTTCTTATAATGCGGCTCTTATTTCGGTGTGAATGAAAACTAGGGCGGTCCTTATTTTCAGAGATATTAAAATTGAAACTTTTTTGTTTGCAGAAAATAAGGCATTTAGTTTTCGGAAAAGTTGTGCATGAAAAAAATCTAAGCAACTACTTTGACTGCATACATTTTTCTAAAGCTTTTGAAATAACCGAATATGAGCAGTTTTTCCTACGTGTCTTAGGGTGCTCCTGTCAAAATCAGTTATATTGCTTTAACTTTTTTATTTCAAATTTTCCAGCAAAGTTGTCTTGGCATTGATTTTAGTGGGGTATTTGTTTTTAAAATAAAAAAATAAGAATCATTGCACCTGAAATAGGAATGTCTAGAGGCATTTATGAACTGCTCATTGTATGATAACCATATGATTGTTCCCATCTATAATCTGCGACATATGCTTTGTATGAAATAAAAAGCATAATAATCATAAGAACACCGTCAGTGAAGTGTTTTTATGAAAGGATAAATTACATCATCGGTAGCCGAGAAAAGTCAACATTGCCGAAGCGGACATTTCTTTTATATCTTTCCTATATCAATCCAGCAAAATCTCTAACTAAAATGGTAGGAAAGTGTTCCTCACTTTCAATGCTAGAAATGTTTGGTTTGAATGTATGTCTCCTAATGTTATGAAATTTCTGCGTAGGAAAAAAAAACTTAACTTCTCCTTAGACGCGCGCAATAAACCTACATCACGTTATCTCCCCAAGTAGCACCAAAAACATAAATTGAAAAGTCATATTTTCCATTTGTCATGCTGTAGATCTATAAACTATCAACAATCTATTTATATCACATTCATGTTTACCGCTGAATCATTACCTAGTTCGATTATGCCGGTATGATGAAAATAATAATATTGCAGTTGCCATGTAAGTACGGTCGAACGTTATTTGCACGGGTACAATTGCTTGTATGATGAAGCATTAGCAAAAACTGAAGTGTAATCGACCGATCATCATAGTATAGCAAATCCATTTAATTTACTTTGATTCACTTTCCTACTTATGAATTCTCTTATGATAATAAGGGTTAAGTTGTTCCCTATCACATGGGCGCTGGTTTAAATAACAATGATATGGTTTAAGGGGATTCTAATTGTTACATTTCTCACATGTAGAAATGGTCGAGTGGTAAGAAGACCAATCTTGTAAGCTGAGAGTTTACGGTTCAAAGCCAGTCCATGAATACCTTTTTCAAAGCCGACAATGCTTTGTTTTACTGAACCACAAGATTTTTTTGTTTATGACCATTGTCGAATTTAAATTATGTTTCATAGGCTCCACCTTCTGCGCTGATTCAATTCTATAGAAGTATCCTAAATAGTTTTCAATTACCGAAACGGCAACATTATTATTAGTCACATTAAAGCAAAAGCGCATACAGTTAAACATTTCGTGTTACTTGGGTCGCTAGTATAGTCTTCATTTATATTAGAATTTTGAGAGAATACAGAAAATCTAAAGAAAACCAATTCATTTTCAAAACTAAAATCAAGTCCCGGTTTCTTTTTGATGATGATGATGATGATGATGATGATGATGTGAACTACCATCTAATGTAGCAAGGCAACTGCCTATAGCACTGGACAGTTTTATTTAAACGATTTGATCAAGGTTATACTGTGGTAGATGTTTCAACATGTTCCTGTATGAAGGGCCAAAAACGTATTGTGGGCCCGTAAGCAGATACACTTACGCGTAACCCAAAGCTACAGGGGTCTAAAGAGAATCTCCTTCCATAAACAAGTTCGCAGAAACCACACCAAAACCGAGCCCTCGTCAAGTAAAATGTCCCACTAGATGGGGAGAAGAGCCCGCCCTCTTTTCACGAAATGTGAACAACAGGAAGTTGCCAGTCCCACTCTTCCTATTCAATTCGCTTCAATCGGGTGCTCTGATGGTCTCTCCCTTTATCCCAACATATAATGTTATATAATATATGTCAAATAGCAAAGAAATAAATATGATTTGCTTACCTTGATTTAGCATTTGGAATATCCTTAATAATTCCACACTACCACGCTCGCCCGTGACATAAGAGGAACATACAATTTCAGTGCAGTCAATCTATTTCTATAAACATGCTTCAATTAACTATCGTAATGTTCATGCTTCATTAATTCATTCTTATATTTTTTTATTATTTTTTTCAAATAAAATTTAAGTGGTCTTTGTCGAATTGCGTTTTCTTGTAAGCAAGTCCCCCGTGGTTTCTTTTTATTTAATCCTTACTTGAGAGCTTTTTAGTGTTTGTATTTCCCAAATTTGAATTTTTTCGTAGCTTTACTGTTATCTTCAGAAGACTCCCCATCAGAAATTTCGCTCCATTCTTCTCTATATAATTCTTCGGCTTTTAATTTAAGTTTATTTTTATCTCTAGCTAACTGCTTCCAATTTTCCTCATTCATTTCATTATATCTATTGAGATCCTGACGCAATGAGTCCTTCCATGTCATACTAGGTCTACCCTCCTTCTTTTTCTTAAAATTAAGTTTGTATGCCAACTTTATAGGATGCCTATTTTCTCTTCTTATAATATGGCCGTAATAGCTAATTCTTCCTACTCTAGCTCTTCTATTTATAGTTTTTCCTTCTAGTAGTTTTCTAGTATTAAATTTTAAATTTTCAGGTTTCTTACAGTGAATAAAAATGGTTTTTAAAATAAGTTTCTCATAATTTGCCATTGACACTCTGCTTTTTTTGGTAAGTACTCCTACTTTTGTTCCATATAAAATGGCAGGTGCTAGCACTGTTTTGTAGATAAGTTTTCCTAATGAGGTTCTAGCATTTGTATTTGGACCAAAATCGGGAATCCGAAAATCAACGATTCCAAACACCCCCTTCAAGCGATTAGACGCTTATTTACTGAGACAAACGCGTTTAAAGGCTTCCAGAGCTCTCCAGACGAAAAATCAAGGTTCTAGCATTTGCATTTGGACCAAAATCGGGAATCCGAAAATCGACGATTTTAAACACCCTTTTAAGCGATTAGACGCTTATTTACGGAGATAAAAGTCCCGGTTTCTTTTCTCCAAAACTATTCTAAACTTAACAATGCTACCTACATGAGGTTACACGGCGAAATAAACTAATCATATGATGTGATTGAAAAACACATATCGTCAAATGAGGCCTAGCTTCGATCTCGTCCCGCGCCATCTGAGCAACAATTATCCACCAGTAATTAATTTCCCAATCAACGATCTAATTAAACCAGCCGAAACTCGATCAGCAAAACGAAACCGCTTTTTCGGCATCCCAGCACACACATACAGCGCTAGAGTTCAATCAAGCCTTCCATCAGAACGTGACTCGAACATCTCTCGCGACCTAACAATAACACATCTCAGCGGCCGACGGAGCTGGTTCGAAAAAGGAAACTGTGATCGCGTGAATGGACCATCCCCGCGAGCCAAAGAGAATCGAAATTAACGCGCCGAAGCTTGCACCGAATAAGCACGCTTGATTGTTTGCGAGCACAAAAAGGAGTTTTCGTATTAAGTTTTCTTCTTCTTCTTCTTTTGCCAACTTCTGGACACGCATGCGCTTAGACCTTCTTCAATGGTTTTCGGTAACAAATACAAACTAACGGTTCAGCGCGGGGTTGTAAAGATGAAACCTCACAGCATCTCGAATCCTCAAGTGGTTTTCTTCCTACCGAAGAGAAAGAAAATTCGAAGAGCCACAAGTGTTTGAGTTGCCTTTCAAAGCCCTTGACTAATTTCGAATGGCTCGGAGCAAATAACGAAGGACGATTTGAAAGGCAACTGCTAAGAAGCAGGATGTTTTTCGGTACTTTCGTGGCTCAAACACTTGACTGAGCAATGCACCGTGCAGTAAAACAATAAATTTCTGAGCTAGGTCAACGTCTAGCCGAAATTTTTTGTTTTTCTGTAGACAGACTATCATAACGGGAGGTTCAAAATGTTGAGTCCTTTCCGGTTGCCAGAACGCATTTCATAACAGCTCCAAGATTTCACGAATTCCGTAAACAACCAGCACCTGTCTAGTATGTACCATACTATTATGTAGCCTCATTCAGGTCATATCGATTCATTCATGTTTTTTTTCACGATGGTTATGCGACGATGAGATCAGCATCAGAAGCAGGTTTTCTCGCCGAAAAAACATCAGGCCGTACACACGCTACCCACCATCCAACAGGTTTCCGCGCAGTACGGTGATGCATATGTCCCGGTGGAGGACTGTTGTTTTCGCAACCAGCCATTAATCTTTCCTGTATTGTGTGCGGCGGGATTCACAACATCGATGGAGTGAGCAACGAGATACATTTGTAAGCTCGTTGGGTCAGCATAAAACATCGCGAACCTGCACCTGGTGCCATGTTGCTCACACAATTCCTTCCCAAGCCGGGAGGAAACAAGCAAAATTTGCAAGAAATTTAAATAATCACATCGCCCACCTTCCCATTCCGCTAATTATCTGAACTTCCTCGGCAGATGAAGGTAGAAATGGAATACAGGGGGTCGTAAAATTTAATGAAATCAAAATGTGGACATTTTCAAATCAGCACCTCCCGGCCCTGTTGAACATTTTCGTGGCGCTCACCGGAGAGAATGAGCACTGTGTCCGTTGTTTTGATTGGGATTTTCTTTTTATATCTTTATTTCATCTCTCGTTGATTTTGGGGCTGGAGGTCTGCGTTTTGTTTTCCTCTGTTTCGTTAGCTCATTTGCGTTTGAGTTAATGGAAATGGTGAGACATTTCGAGCGATTCGGATTATGCTGACTGGGAGAAGAAGATGCTGGTGTGGTGCTGGTGTGGCCGGCGCTGGGAATCCCAAGTGGCCGTCGACCCAAGATATGTATGAACCGTTAAATCGTTTGGCCCTTCCGGTGTGTCGTGTGTGGAACCGGACCATGGTCAACGACTTGGACGGTTTGAATCGTTCACCCGAAGTTTTGTCGTTACCTAAATGGGGTTGATGGTTTTGTTTTCATTTTTTTTTTGTTGCGTCGAGTTGCATGGAGAATGAAGTCAACATCAAAAATATGAATTTATGGTACGAATTTTTTTTTTATTAGTCTTTTAATCCGTCCTGCGTTATTTGATCAATTACCCTTAGAACTTGAATTGACTTTCAAAGGTCGAAATCTGCATCTTGCGTTCCCTCCGCGGCCTATCAATTTTTTGTTTCAAAATTTGCCGAATGCTGATTAGGAGTTCAACTCAAAAATAAACTAGTCATGTATTTTACTACTTAAACTAATAGTTGATTTTACGTATTGAGTAAACTGAGCGCAATGGCCGGATTTTTCACCGAGCAGTCTCTCTATATTTTGGATATTTTCGAAAAGGACACCCTAAAGGAACTCGCAAATTTGAAACCACTTCAAGAAAACATACATACAGGAAACATCGCAGATTATGGGGCCAATAACAGAAGTCGAATCGACCGTCACTTTGCTCGACAGATCTATTTTGCTATTACAGTTGCCAAGATCAACAAAATTTTGACGAATTAGTCGACTCAATCGACCGCTCAAAAACTAAAATGCGTTGCAATCGTTTAACCGCGTTTATAAAATTTTGCCGTGATCTTTTTATTTCAGTGCAAAAAATCAATCATTATATGCTTGTAGTAGTGAGATCCATTGCCTTGCTTACACACACTAATAACAGCTTTCTAGCGTTGTTTACTTGTTGAAAAAACTTATCGCCAAATTTCCTGCTTCCGTTGCGTTGCAAACGTTTATACGCAGTCACCTTTATCGCGATTTTCTTTGAAAGCTCTTAAGTTTGCTCAATAGTTTATGTGTTTCTGAACCTCAGTAAGTATTTTCGTTGTGTACTGTGTAGTGCCGAGGTGCAGAAAGGCCAAATCCGAGTTTTGGCGGATACTAGTCTCAGCAATCGTGAGATTGCCCGGAAAATCAATAGAACCGAAAAGATTGTTCGGAATTTTCGAAAAAAATGGGATTACGAAGCGAACAAACGGGAATTCGAAACTAACAGCTCGGCAAAAAGGACAAATCCTAAAGGAAGCTACCAAAAACCAGTTGAGTTGTTGCCAGATTATTGCCAAACTCGATCTGCAGGGGCACAAAAGTACCGTTAGCCGCGTTTTTAATGTGTGTCCGAACATCAAATGGACAAAACCAAAGCCCAAACCCAGACTTATGCCAATGCATAAAGCAAACCGCCTACAATTCCCACAGAATCATATGTCCTGGACTGACCAATGAAGCCAGGTCATATTTTCTGATGATAAAAAGTTTAACCTCGGCGGGTCAGACTGCTACAGTCATTATTGGCACAATTTGAAGGATAAAGGAGGACATTTACATTACATTTACATTACATTTACATTACATTTACATTACATTTACATTACATTTACATTACATTTACATTACATTTACATTACATTTACATTACATTTACATTACATTTACATTACATTTACATTACATTTACATTACATTTACATTACATTTACATTACATTTACATTACATTTACATTACATTTACATTACATTTACATTACATTTACATTACATTTACATTACTTATTACATTTACATTACATTTACATTACATTTACATTACATTTACATTACATTTACATTACATTTACATTACATTTACATTACATTTACATTACATTTACATTACATTTACATTACATTTACATTACATTTACATTACATTTACATTACATTTACATTACATTTACATTACATTTACATTACATTTACATTACATTTACATTACATTTACATTACATTTACATTACATTTACATTACATTTACATTACATTTACATTACATTTACATTACATTTACATTACATTTACATTACATTTACATTACACTTATATATCAATTTACATTACATTTACATTACATTTATATTACATTTACATTACATTTACATTACATTTACATTACATTTATATAATTAATTTACATTACATTTACATTACATTTACATTACATTTACATTTACATTACATTTACACATTCACAGTGACGTTACTGTTCTTAGGAAATCAAGTGGCGTTACTTTTCTCTTCACGAAGTGAAAAAAGTCACTTGGACTCTCTGGATAACCCTCAATTTAATGATCTCCTTCAATTTAGTTGAATGTCATAGCGTTTCAAGCTTTAGTTTTTTTACTCAATATTTGAATTCCGGTTATTCCGATTTTCCAGTTGTTCCTGATGAACTTTCTTCAAATACTGCTGCCATTTTTTTATTGTCATTTTTTTCAATTACCTCAATCCATTTCTGGACATTCAATATTAACAAACCATGCACAATCGTATTCCCATCCTGGAACCCCAACCAAATTCGAAGGCAATCGACTTCAACTTGTTGTTTCCACACATAACCTCGCTCGCTCGCTCGCACTCAGACCAAACCTCAGAGGCAACTCTGTTCGGCCGTTAGTTCTTTTTCCATTCCGCATACAAATATATTCACAAATCAACCAACCGGAGTCAACTTCAAACACCGAGAAATAGACAAAAAGCCGTCTGAAAAGAAGCTGAAAAAACATTATTAATCACATTAATCAAAGCACCAACCCTCCCCCACCCTCCTCCATCCCTGCCTCGCCATCAAAGCTCGACCTCGTCAGACAAGTGATCGGGCTCCAACTGGTTTGTTTACTGCGTGGGAGTCACGAGCGCGATTACAAAATTTAATATTCACGCATACTCAGCTGAACGCTGCAGCTCAGCCGTAGTCGTCGTCTTAGTCGTCCGAGATCGTATCGAGTGGTGGAAAAGCAGGTTTGTTTCTTTCTTTACCACCAACGCCGAGGGGCCCTCAGATTGACATTGAGGGGCCTACTGCTCGTGCAGTTTAAGTGGCTGCGGGAGCGTGGAAAAATTAATTCACACCATCAAAACAGAACGGGACACATTTTTGCAAATTGTGTTTGTGGTGGTGTGGCAGCTGAGGGGCTCAGCCGATTGTTTCAATCGGTTTCATTTGCTTAAAATTGGAACTAGAATTAGTTGGGCTGGGAAATTTGATATTGGTTGAAGAGGAAAATGAATCACTTTTTCGGAATCGTAACTTTCGGTTGTACCAGATTGAGCGATAGGAATTCTCGGAGGGAATTTTCTTCGCTCTGAATCTGTAACGAACTGGAAAAACGGAGAACTTCGAATGAGTGCCAGCATGATCGGAAGGAGATGACTAGGCGAAGATCAGATTACGGGTACAATTTTTTTTTGTCTTTTGGATTGGAAAAAAATGAAAACTGTGTGCGTTGCTGCAGGTCTGAAAAGTGAATTTGTAGCCAAAGTGAAGAATGTTAGCTGACAGTTTTGCTATGGCTCCGCTTACCAGCTCAAGCAGTGATCTCCGATTTCCTGCTGCGAAATTTGATGATGCATTTTTAAACGGGTCTGATGAAGACGAAGCGGATACCTGATAGGGGAAAGGAAACTTGCTCAATTTTGATGATAAGACGAATTCGTTTCTGAAATAGTTACTTGGATACAAAGGATTCAATGTTTTTTCAAGAAACAGTTTATTCATAATCTTTCATTTGGCCGTCTGTGTTTAACTTAAGCAATCTTTCTATGCACTTGTCTGTTGATGAGTTGGGTATGAACGCATTTGGAATCACCTAGACAACTCCAATACCCGTAATAGATCATTAAATTGAATCATTCATTGGAAATCTTCAGGCAAGAAATTGAAGGGAATACCAACATAGCGACTTTGTTATATGATTCGTTGTTATTATTATTTTCCAATAAAAATAGACCATAATTTTATACAATTTATTAAAGTAAAGGAATTACGATCATGTCTGTACAACGTTATACAACTTCTGGTTGTTTAGGCAAGTAACTATTTTAAACCTAGCTCATGGCAGTATCAGTCTAAATGTTTAGCTTAATTTATTTATTTTCACTAAACTACGATTTTATTTCTTTTCCTTTTCAGGTAAACAATGAAATAAAGGCAATGTCAGAGGTGCAATGCTTTGATAGGGAGTTGCTAACAGTATTGGCGGTTTGTGAGAAGATACGTAGTGAATATAAATACTTTATAGAGGCTATGATATTGCAAGTCAGTAAGTAAGTAGAGTTTATTATTGAATTTCCGTCGTACTAGAGGATAATAATCATTTATCGGTGGTCGACCACTATGAAGAAGAAATCTTCAAGCCCCTGCCGTAAGCTGCCTAAACGATGGAACAATGCACAGTGGTCCAGAATGCGAATTTAGCTGGAAAGATATATTTCAGCCTAAGTTTGAAGTTTTAGAGCAACATTGTTTTTAATAACCAGGCGCTTCTTTTGGTGTGAATGAAAACTAGGGTGGTCCTTATTTTCAGAGAAATTAAAAATCTAACTTTATTATTTGCAGTAATAAAGGCATACATTATGCGGAAAAGTTGTAGAATGAATCATTTCAAGCAACTTTGATGGTATATTTTTTTCCGTATCGTTTGATATGACCGAATAAGAGCATTTGTTTCTACGTTGCTTAGGGTGTCCAAACAAAAACAAGTTATTTTGCTGTAACTTTGTTATTTAAAATTTTTCAGCAAAGTTGTCTTCCCATTGATTCTAGACATTGAAAGTTACAACTTTTATACAAATTGTCTCTATCGTATGTCAAACAAAAGTTATTATCGTTTTTTAAACAAAATAGGCCTTTTTCAAAAGTTGGTTTTTCTAGTTGGGGTAAACCAAAAACATATTTCTCAACAGTATTTGAAAATACTTTTATTATTGCATATTGTATCTGAAAACTGGTAATAAGTTATTTTTTTTTAAATTTTGTAAAACACATAAGAATAGGGCGTAATTTTATGAGAAAATCGTCAAAACGTTAATCTTTTCATGTTATGAATATCATTTGAACACACCGTGGTTGGCAAATTTGAAATAAAAAGGTTAGACTAAAAAACTGCTTTTTCTATAGAGACACCGGAAAAAAATGCTCTTATTCGGTCATATCAAAAGGTACAGAAAAAAATTATACCATCAAAGTTGCTTGAAATAATTTATTCTACAACTATTTTGAATAATGTATGCCTTGATATCTGCAAATAAAAAAGTTAGATTTTCGATTTCTTTGAAGATAAGGGCCCTAGCTTTCATTCACACCAAAAGAAGTTCCTCATTATTTAACACATCTTTGTGAAAGACAATTTTGCTCCAAAACTTCAAACTTAGGCTGAAAATGTATCTTTCCAGGTAAATTCGCATTGTGGACCACTGTGCAATGTAGCAATGGATCAAAAACTAATTGTAAGTTGCAGCCTCTAGATCTGTGTGAAAAAGTGTAATATCGTAAACTGCTGCCTTCACCCAAAATAAAAAAGCAAGATTGTAATGCAATTTCGCATGATTTTGTTTAATTTCTCGTAATGGATCGTAACTTGAAGAAAAAATGCAACATTAGTCGTGGGCACAAAAGCAACACATCAATTTGCTTTGAAAAATTCAATGTGTGAGTGAGGTTGTTCAGTGTATAAGTGTTGAGTATGAGATGAGATTCACACAAAAAAAAACGATCACGATTCGCTACTGCGTTTCGAACCGTGGTCGCCTGCGTCATGGCCTTAGACTGAAACCGTTCAGCCACTTTTACAAGTTGAAATAAGTGGAATAAAAGTTCAACAGTTACTTAGATTGTCGACGCACTCAGCGAAACAGCAATAAAGCAAATGTCTCTCGCACACACTTGCATGGCATATCGTTTATTTCATAAAGAAGGGCAAACTTGAAGAGAGGGAAATCGGAGTGTGATGACGAGTGGAAATAAAAATAGAACACTTGACAGCGGAATTCTAACAGTGCTGCTTCGACTTCCGCGGCACTAAGCACACAGCGATAAATTTTTATCGAGGAATCTGAGTGCTGCCAACCGCTTGCATACACTTGCATGGCTTCGTTTATATCATAAAACGCTTTGTGGATCATGATGGGCAAAATTGCCTTTTCTAAATCATGAGGATTTTGCAAGATATGATTGCAAAAACTGCAATTGCTTTTTTTTGCCACCTTTTTAACTTTTGGGTGTAGAACACTTAGTTGTAAGAGCTTGGCAATAAGCTAATTGCGATAAGCAAAAATATGCAAATTTAGGTATAGCGGCATGAAACTAAAAATGAAGGTTTTCACCAGGGTGACTCTCCCCGGTGAAATAATTCTGCTCTCTTCGGTGCTCCTCAGAGATCACTCACACGCTCCGGCTTGTCGAGGGGTGAGGGTGCAAACGATAGACACTTTGGTGTCACTCAACTTGTGATATCTAGCAGAGAGTGGAAACTAAACAAAAATCTCTCGGGTGAGTTTGCGTTTGCCAATGTGCGGAGTATCTTTTCTCTGGGCCCCTTTTTTGCACCGAGGTGAATTGCATCCCTGGTCGCACGAGAAGGTCTGTGGAAATCATAACTTTTACGGGGCATCCGGAACCTGTCTTTCTATGTCTTCGGATGTCCAATATGATTCTGGCATGGTTATATGGTATCTAATCAATTGAACTGTTGCATATTCAAAGTTATAAGGTTCACAGATTCTAAACAACCTATTCCATCCGATCCCAGATTGTTAGCCATAGTCATACAATTCATACATCAAAGAAAATTTTAAGTCTATTGTTTATTGACGGTTTTCGCCCCCAAATCGCATTCGGAGTTCGCAGCACCCTCTCAGATTACAACGAAACTTTCTGGGTGTGTAGACCATGACTAGATAAGCCACTTTGCATACTTAGTTTCTTAAATTTTTTTCTAGACTGTCATTTGAAAAGGGCTAAACTTTATTTTTTATCGATTTTTTTTCAAAATTTGTTTACTAAGAAAATGACTACTCCTACAATAAAGTAATGTATGGGTGATTATCACAAAATAAGTCAAGTTTTAGGAAAAAAATATTGAAAAAAGTTCAAAATGAGCCCTACACTGAAAAAATCATATAAAAAAATTCAAAGTATTTTTTATTTCAATGAAATTTTGTCTTAAGATAGGTAATTATGTTCCCTACCAACCGTTTATACATCACAAGATGAGCACTTTTAAGGAAATAAAGTTTTCTAAAAAAACTTTTTCATGTCCAATTGATTTTTTCCAGTGTAGTTTGTTATCAAAATCTAAAACAGTGAAGGTCACAACCTGAATTTATACACAACACTTGAATCTGTTGAATTTTGATTTACACGATTGGTCCATTATGACACTTTGCAGATCTGCTTTTAATAACCTTTCGCAAAGAGAAGTAACACGTTGAATGTCACTAATTCACTTGCTTGTTTAGTTTAAATTTGGTTTAGGTACAACTCTTGATTCGTTTCATTCAGTTAGGTAGTTCGACTCTACTTAATAGCCTTACCGTGTATTAGGTAAGAAAAGGGGTAGAAAACTTTTGGCAGAAATTACAGTAGCACGTATGAAATGCGTGTTCTAATATGTATATTGAGTCGTACTGCTTGAGTACTGCTGCGTGAATATGCGGTCTTTGCTTTGTCTCACATCACAAATTAAGTTTCATTACATTTTGAGATGACTACGTAGTCGTATAACTGTTTTAGATTTTGATAAAAAATACACTGAAAAAAATCAATGGGACATGAAAAAGTTTTTGTTAGAAAAACTTTGTTTCCATAAAAGTGCCCATCTTGTGATATATGAACGGTTGGTAGGAACATAATTACCTATCTTGAGACAAAATTTCATTGAAATCCAAAATGGTGTTTTTTAAATCGATTTTGAATTTTTTTAAATGATTATTTTCAGTGTAGGGCTCATTTTGGACTTTTTTTAGTATTTTTTTCTTAAAACTTGACTTATTTTGTGATAATCACCCATGCATTTCTTTTTTGTAGAAGCAGTAATTTTTTTATTAAACACATTTGAAAAAAAATCGATAAAACAAGTTTAGCCCTTTTCAAAAGACAGTCTAGAAAAAAATTGACACTTAGTTGTGCAAGTGACTTAGTGCAAAGTGGCTTATCTTGTCATGGTCTACACACCCAGCAAGTTTCGTTGTAATCTGAGAAGGTGCTGCCAACATTTGTTCGAGTTGGCGCGAAAACCGTCAATATTGAACAATTGGTTAAAAAATGATCGGGAAATCGTTGGATTACATTTTGAACAGTAAAAACCGGATGCACAATTCGTAATTTTTTGCGGAACCCTTCCGAAACGCACATTAAGATAAAAATTCAGCTTAAAATTAACGTCTTCTAAAAACAGAAAAAGTCATGAAATTTCAGACCCATGTTCTTTTAATGCATTACAGCGCCATAATATTTCCTTGCAGTAATGGGCGTAGACATTAACGAAATGCACTCAGAAAGGGTTTGTATTGTAGCTTTATGCGTTAGATGGATTAATGAATGTTTATCCTAAGTCATATCTATTTTGAACCCGGTGCGAGGCATGCAAATGAATGTTAAATTTAATAGAACTGGCGCGTTCATGGTTTTTTTTTTTCGAAATGAGTGTGATTAAAATATTTTCGTTTGCTAATGTATGTAATTTCTGAAAAAAGTAGGTCCCCTCCTTCCAGAGGGAGTAAAGATCTCAAAACACCGAAGAAACATTTCTCGCCTTCATAAACTTCTATGTTCTATTAGCTAGAGTTTATTAGCATAAACTTCCAATGTTCTATTAGCTTGATAAGTTCTCGAGTTATGCAAAAAAAAAAATCTGTTTTATTTGTATGAGAGCCAGCCCTTTCTGATAAGGGAGTGGTCTTAAATAACCATAGAAACATTTATTCTCTTTCAAAACCCCGCACATGCCAAATTTGGTTGTATTCGCTTGATTAGATCTCGAGTTATGCAGAATTTTGTGTTTCATTTGCATGAGAACCAACCAAAAATGGGAGGAGTCCCAATCCACCGTAGACAGTTTTTTTGTCTTTATAAATCTCCACATGCCAAATTTGGTTCCATTTGCTTGATTAGTTCTTGAGTTATTAAGAAATTTGTATGAGAACTCCTTCTTCCCCTACCAGAGAGAGAAAGAAGGGGTCTTGGAACACCGTAGACACTTGTTTTTGCCTCCGAAACTCCCATATATCAAATTTGGTTCCATTTGCTTTATTTGTTCTCGAGCTATGCTGAAATTAAGTTTGAGAGCCCTTCTTGAACAGCCATAGAAACATTTCTTGCCTCCAGCAAATCCCTACATGCCAAATTTGGTTCCATTTGGATAATTAATTCTGAGTTATGCAGAAACTTCTGCTTCATTTGTATGAGTGTCTCTCCTTCCAGAAAAGGGAGGGGCCTCAAACCACCATAAAATCCACTTTTTGCCCTCAAAAACTTCCACAAGCCTAATTTGGTTCCATTTGCTCGATTAGTTCTCGAGAGCCGGAAAAAAAAATTAATAATAGTCTATTAGCTCTCGAGTTATGCAAAAAAAACTGTTTTTATTTGTATGAGAGCCATCATTCTCTGATAATGGAGGGGTCTAAAATAACCATAAAAACAATTATTGTCTTCAAAAACCCCCAAATGCAAAATTTGATTCTATGTGCTTGATAAGTTCTTGAGTTAAGCAGAAATTTGTGGTCCATTTGTATGGGAGCCCCCCATCTAAAAAGGGGAGGAGTCCCAAACCACCGTAGACATTTTTTTTATAAACCTCCACATGCAATTTGGTTCCATTTGCTTGATTAGTTCTTGAGTTCTGCAGAAATTCGTATGAGAACCTCCTTCCCCCCTATCAGAAAAAGGAGGGGTCTCAAACCACGTTAGAAACATTTCTTGCCTCCGAAATCCCCACATGCCAAATTTGGTTCCATTTGCTTTACTAGTTCGCGAATTATGCAGAAATTTAAGTTTCATTCATATGAGTTTCACTCTTCTAAATAAGGGAGGGGGTCTCGAACAGCCATAAAAACGTGCTTTGCCTCTAGAAAACCTCCGCATGCCAAATTTGGTTTCGTTTGTTTGATTATTTCTTGAGTTATGCAGAAATGTGTACTTCATTTGTATGAGTGCCTCCCCTTCCAGAAGAGGGACAAACGACCATAAAAACATTTTTTGGCTTTAAATCAAGCTGAAAAATGCATAAGGTCCTAAGTAACATTAGAAGACTCTATGGGACCCCTCTTAGAAAGGAGGGGTGTCTTACTGTTATAAGAACCTTTCGGCCCCAAAAACCCTCCCTTGCTAAATTTCACGTCGATAGGTTCAGTAGTTTTCGAGTCCATAAGGTTGACAGACAGACAGACAGACTTCTCTGCCTGAATGCCTAAACATACTTCTAAATCTGAAGAAAAATATTTTTGTAGAAATCCCTGCAGGAAATTCTGCCAAAATTTGAGGCGCAATCTCTTGAGGAGCTTTGCAACAAACATTTCCCAAGGAAATACTTGAACGAAATTATTTCTAAAATTTCTATTAAAGAACTGCAAGAGTCCTTGCAGAAAAAATATAAAAAAATCTACAAAACCATGGAATTTATTAAGGTAAGAATTTAATATATGAGATTTTCCAAATAATGAGATTATCAAAGAATTTCCCTAGGAATTACCTTAAAGTTTTTGTATCGTTCTGCCAGGTGTACTTTAGGCATTCTTTTAGAATCACAAATCATCACAAGTTCAGCGATACCTTCAATAAACTTATCACAATAAAGTTTTGAAAAACTGTCGATGAAATGCCAAAAAAAACTCCTGAAAGACTCGCTGGAGGAATGCCTACAAACTCCCGAAGAATGCCTATAAAAATCCAGTAGGAATATCTCAAGCGATGTCTGAGAACTTTTCTCAGAATCTTTGGGAGATTCTATATATTCTCTCAAAAATGTATGAAAGAATCATTTGGGAGCACACACGTACAAACTGACTGTCATCTGTCATTAATTTGTTTTTGCTCTATGGGCCTAAGACAGCACATTGTGTAGAACTTGACATGGAGCATGATGGGCCAATGCTGCAACGAACAATGGCTTTTCCGCGAATTTCTTAAAAATGCAAACTCGCTTAAATAAACTACCAACTTCTATTATAAATGGGAACTCCTCTTCTGTACATCGTCCATCGTGGTAATTCTCATGGATTAAGTTTGCATTCTTGATAAATTTGCGGGAAGAATCCATTGTTTACGTTTACGACATTAGCCCTTATGTAAACTCCATGTCGAATTGTCAAAAGTTGATCCTAAAATGTACTCACATATAAATTCGAGGATTCTGAGTGGACAAGCCATTTCCAAAAATCTTAAAAATCTTGATTTATCTCAAAAATCTGTAATCTGTATCTGTATGAAAAAAAAATGTAAAACAAACTGTGTCAATCTAGATAAATCTGTACATATGGCGACCCTGTTTCCTGCTTTTGCACACTCTTCTTTTCTTTATCCATTATCCATACACAAAAACATACAATACTAAAGGCGCGCGCTCTCATCCACTCATCCACTCATAGTGTAATGAACACTACCTGCATAAAAACGAATGTTTTCGAGGCAGCCATCATTGTCCGGAAAGACTACTTTTTGGAACAGGCACATTCTTGCACACTCTATGACAAAATCTTAGTTGAATTATTGAAATGGTAGATACCCTAATCTCACCTTCCATGGCGCATTTATTGGCAATCATATGTTCTGAAGCCACTAAAGTTGTTAGACTTAAGGCTTACCCACAAACATTTTTGTCTACATTTTTGGATGCTTACCACTGTGGTAACGCGACATGACGACCAAATTATTTCGTACATCTCGTCATAGCTGCATGTTAGATTTCGGTTCCAGGCAAGTGCCTAAGTGTGGTCAATTTGGTCCTGAACACTTTCCAAGTTTACTTCTGATCTTCTTACTGAATTCACATATTGTTTGAAATGCCGCATGATGGATTCAACGTGATTGAGGCCCATAATGTGCTTACGATCCAAATTTTCCGGAACATGATACTTGCTTAACCAGTTGACTTATTTAAAAACAGTCAATAACGTTCAATTGTACTAAAATCTCGCCTATTTGGCGTTTATTTCATTCAAATTGGTACAAAACAAAATATAATGGTTCGAGAGGATTATCCAGAGGATTCGATTATACGGAGTGAACTTTGTACGAGACTCCGGATAATCACGTCCGACCTGTAGTATTGAATCAACCGCATTGTTAAGAACTAATCATCGTCATCATCATAATGCTAATTACGTTGATTGCCGTGAACTAACCTGTTCCTCGAGATAACAGCCAACCGTCAAGTTTCACATCTGCACACTAACGTGGCGCTGCAGCATCACTGAAACGCAAATGCAACTGCAGCTACCTCAGGATCGCAGCCTACTACCACTGACCGACTCTGCCGGGATGACGGGCACAATGGGTGCGGAAAATCGGTTTCTAGAAAACAACCATGACCAGCTCCGCCTAAAGCAAGCCTGAAAATAGATTTCTCCTTAGCCTCATCGCCGTCATCATCATCTTAGTTTCAACCGCGACCGTTTTAGGGCTTAGCTTGCTCGTTTTTTTTCTCGTTTTATCTTATCGACGAAGTTTCAGCTATATCGATTTTGCCGTTCTTCTGCCTTCAGTCAGCGCAGCCGGTAGCTACTTACTAAATACGCACATTCCCTCGCGCCTAATAGCTGTGCTACCAGTCAGCCTGCAAGCTCAAAGGTGAACGGGATGGAACGCGGGAGCCGGTCCGGTTTCCTGTTATTCACTATGTATGTTAAACTATCCAGAGAGAGAGAAAAAGTTGCATGGACCTTTCGTGATGCGAGGTCTTCCTAGCCAGCACAAGAGCAGAGGATGCTGCCCAAGCTCCAGTAGTGATGGAACAGATAGGTACAACGTGATGAAGGCGGCTCTAGTAGAGGATTCTATTGCCTTATTGGTAAATGTTGTTATGGCAGGCGAGGCTACCGTGCATGCTGTGTGTGTAACCTTTTCGCGCACGATTTTTTCTTTATTCCGGAAAGGTACAAAAAAACTGGTTACCTTATTTTAAGCGCCCTCTCATCAACGGAGTGAAACGGTGATGATGTGGATCTTGTTGCTGCAACCCGGTGGTTTAGCAGTGTATGTTTTCGGTAAGGAGAGTGAGTTTCATTTTGAAGTTATTAAGCTGTTATTTTGTTAAGTATTCATTGTTTGGTGACTGTATTTTTGGCTGCAATATTTGATGCATATAAGAATTCGTAATTACATGCTTTCGTATAGTAGTTACTTTCAGCCTAAGGTCTGTATTCACGATAATCCGGACGCCTTCAAATCTTTGTTACTTTTCGAATATTGCTCGTAGGATTTAAAAAATGCGCTGAGGTATAGCTTGGAGCCTACACTGAAAGAGACTATGATTGGTGTTTACATTTCATGTTAAGTGTTCAATATGGCGACGAATGCACGTACGCGTGTATGGACGTAAGGCATTTACAAAAAAATGGATTTACTTCAATCCCCACTGTTCACGGTCCGCTCAAATACGAAACGTTTGACGGTCAAGAGGAAAGAGAGAAGTGATAAACACAATGGACGTGCTGTTCCCGTCCTGGTCCGAAATTTGACGAGGATATTGAAGGACAACACGAATCTCCCTGTTAAAACGGCTGAACTCGTATAAAGTAAAATCAGTTACAAATCGCAACGACAAACAGAAATTAAAAGCAAAATCACGGTCTCGACGATTGTACTGCGAACATTTGACGAAGCTATAATACGTTGTTATGGACGATAAAACTAATGTCCTGGAGGATTTTAAGCCCCTTCAAGCATGCTATGGCCAGAAATGCAACAGACGAGCATTTTAGAACGAAAAAGGCATCGAAATTTTCCAAAAAATGTCTTGTTTTTAAAACAATGTGCATGTGTGGAAGAAAGAGTAAATCTTTCGTCATTACACTGAAAAAATATTTTCGTAAATTATCGTTTTGTAAACGTGAATTTTGTACATAGAATAAATGTCTCGTATATTGTATGAAACATTCATATTGCTTTTTATTTGGCGAAATACTATCATTACACCATTTTGTATAATGAATGCCCGAAATTAATTTCGTGAAGACTTACCAATTCTTGGTTCTCTTCAATCATACTCATGCATGATGGCGTTGCTGCTGAGATGAGTGGTATAATAGTTTATTTGTTCTAAAATAAACTTTGAAGCGCTGTTGGAAGTTATAAGTTCAGATTCATTAATCAAATATCTTCTCACAAGTCACCATAGCCTAGTGAGATCAACCCCGGATTCAGAACAGCACTTCACAAAAATACAGGATCGATTCCCATGACGGAAACATAAAAAAAACGCTGGACACCACGTGATTGTGCTTTTTTTTCAATAACATTTCGAGTCGACAAAGTAGATCTGTCTGCCATTCATGTGACCACCAGCGAGACGTTTCTTTTCAATGTGTGTTCTTTGTGTTCTTTTCGTACTATGCACGAATCATCTTTCTGTGTAAACAAATGCAGAAAACAACGAATAGATACGTTAGTCCTACCTTCGAATTCGTAATTTAAACTGAAATTAATTTTCAGTGTACAGGCATAATCATCAAGAAGTTATAAAAACAAACATCGAAAATTCTATGCAAATACCGAACGATTATGTTTTGACCTCGTGAATTGTTAAATCATATCCCCTGAATTTTCAACAAATAACTACAATTGAAAGATAATGTGGAATTTGTGTTTTACTTAAGCATTGAGGTACCCAGATTATTTTAGATACGGACCTTAAGGCTAGATCGTCACGCCAGAGAGATGGCTGAATCTCCATATCAAACCTTTAAAACTATGTTCCGAGAGCAATGGTTTTGCTTTCCTTCCAAAGGAAGATGTGAAGAGATGTTTTGTTCTATCGGGAAATCCCAACGGTGCCGACTACCCAAGCAGCACAGAATGGCCAAATATAGTTACAGAAACTTGATTGTAACTTATATGAGTCACAAAGCAGTCACTTTAACCGGCTTGGAACTTGGAACCGGCTTTTGAAGTAGCACACTGCGGTCAGAATTAGTTGTAGTAACTTGATTAGGGCCAGTTCATAAACCACGTAGACTCATTTTTGAAAATATCAGACCCCCCTCCCCCCACGTATACTTTTCTGCATACAAATTTTTGAAATTCTGTTAGGAGCGAAGACTTTGGTCAAACCCCCCCTCCCCCCAAAAAGTCTAGGTTTATGAATAGCCCGTTATGACTTAGCAAGTCATATTTGTGTTGTCTCAACCGAATGGCAACAAATGTGATAAATAGGGTCTTGAGGGTTCGATAAGGAGATCAGGCGCGAAGTAAAAGTGGAGACGGAGACAGCGAAGATAGGCAAGTCTGTAATACCTCTGAAGAGGGAGATAGTAAGGGTAGGCTTAACCATCAATTCCACCAAAGCTAAGTATATGGTTGCTGGTAGAGATAGAGAATGGCCTAGTGGTGTTGGTGCTAAGGAAGTGTTTGATGGGGATGTGTTTAAAGTTGTTGAAGAATTTGTTTGCATTGGAACACTTGGGACATGTGACACCGACGTATCCCGTGAAGTGAGATGACGTGTTGTGGCTGCGAATAGGGCCCTTTACAGACTACGTAACGAATCTGCAATTATCATATAATTTGAGCAGTTTTCAATGACCTTTTTTGCCACTCGATCTTTTGTACAAGGTTACTGTAATCTCTCGTATCGTATTTGAAATTACTGTAAGCCCTCGTTCAATCGAGAAGTGCCAGGAGTGATTACTGTCAAATCTAGTGGGCAAAATCTGGTATAACACCGTTCAAATGCACTCCGCTCGTTTTGAAGTTCTATTTTTCAATTTCAAAGCCTGCCGTTACGCTATACGAAACTATCAATACTTTCTCTTCATTTTTATCCGTTCTAGCAACAAATTAACTGTCCACTTCTAGAGCCTCTCATGTAGATGGGAATTATTTGCTTCTGACAAATTTCATCAAAATCTTGAGAATTTAAAATTTCCTCAAAGGCATCGACACTATTGTAAATATCTTGAAATTCGACGATTTTCTATGAAAAAAATCTATGGGTAAGAATCAACGCATATTATATTTGCTCTTAATGGTACTGCTCACGAACAGATTATTCTTCAATTTATTGTCGTTATCATTAAATGATGTTAAGTACATTATTGTGTTTGTTTTCCGTTACAGTAACATAATTTCTATAGATTTACTATGTGTCATATTTCAAATACTGTATTTTGCATCATGCATTCCTTACTAGTAATCTTCATTGAATTTGGAGCGTATGGTACGCTATTTCCACGCATCCTTCCTCCCCTGGATATTCATAAAATGCGTTGGGGGCTCAAATGTATTCATTTGAATCCAACTGGTCTTACGGAATCATTTTTACGGAAATTGCAACGCAGTAGGCCTGGCTGATTTGACGCTTGTGTTATTTGATATTAGGTTCTCGCCGAGCGATCTCACAAACACTAGCGTGCTGCTTTACACGTATAGGATCGATTTGTTTATTGTTTTCAACCACGACATCAACTGTCAAAATTTTCAGGTTGACAACGGTTTGTTTTTTATTTTCAACCAGCGAAACGATTGTATTAGTGAAACTGCTTACTAATACTAACGGCGACAGAGAAGTCTATGCCGCAAGCATCTATATTGACACACAAATAATTAGACGTCAACCAACCCAATTATTTCCAAGATATTTTCTTGTACTGACGGCGTTTATATTTGAATAGATTAGATTAGATTAGTAAAAAAAACTAAAGCAGTAAAGCTCCATTGGGTTGTTCGAAATGATGACGTAGGACTACGCTACTAAATATAAGCCATTTTGATTGTACGATGCAAAATGTTTTGAATGATGGCAAGGCTAAACATGTATGAACTTTTCAATAGTATGCAACCCGAGACCAACAATGTCTTCCATTGAAATCGACGCGTAGAAATATTTTCGATCGATTGCCGCAAAACTTTGGAATATCTTTTCAGAAACGACTAAGATATTAACGATCAAAATCTGATTACTTTTCGTAATGGTTGCAATTCGATTTATTTACAATTGTACCCTAGTATAGAAAACAAAAACGTAGTCCTACGTTAAAAAGCATAATGCAATCTTATAAATATCGACAGTTTATTTCAATGAGTGTACATATAAAGCATAAATCATCAGCTTCGGGAGCGAAACAGTTTCATCACCGGTAGAAAAATGTACAGAAAGGTCATGACATTTTCGTTCCATTACCAGTTTATTTGTGTGCGTCTTCCATATTGGCATTATGAAAAAATTTCACCACCACTGACTGGTACTGATAAAAATGTTCTCAAAAGCACTTGAATGGAAAAAACGGATTTCCAATAAATATCTGTTGAAATTTTTACTTAAAAAAGACCTACTTCTGCTCTCATACAAATCTGTATATGAAAATATGGTTTTCCCTTTCCGGGTCCTCAAAAAAGGGTTACAAATGGTTCAAATTGTCCCCCTCTCAGTTGCAAATTTTTGTCTGGTTTTATAACTGAAGCTGGTTCTCTCTTATGAAATTCGTTTCGTACTGCATTCTCGTGCCTCTCTTCTTTGTAGGCAATATTATCAACGCCAGTATGTTTTTTTGCTCTATCGTTACGAAGATTTTTCCTATCTCGTCCGTTTTTATCGCCTGCGCTTGCTCCTCTTCAAGCCAGGAGGAAGCGCTTCAGAGGTTTGCAAGTTTTCCCGCTCGACCTATTGCCGTGGTAAAGGTTCGTTAAAATCACCCGGTGGCATCCGCTTCCGAAACCATACCGGAGCCGGGTACCTCCCTGTGGAAAACGATTTTCATGACAACTAGATTACTAGAATCACCCCAAGCATCTTGCCGTCCGTCATACAGCGACGAGGAGTTTAATAAACTACCACTGCTGCACAGTGGTCGGAAAAGCCTTTTTTCACGGCGAAATTAATAACTCTTAAGGGTTACGTTTGCGAATCATGGTGTCTTCTACAAAGTTGTATCTGAACAACTTGTCCATCTTGTAGTGATAATTTGGTAGTTCCAAACTTTACCGTTAGGGCGGCGCTGTTGCTAACTTTTGAACGAAACACAATAGAAGGGTGATATTGAATGCAAGTTTGTAGGAAATATAATTTCAAGCAACTTTGTTTCAAACACCATTTATCTATCTCTTCATTCGATCATGATAGAGCTTTTTTCCTCCTTTATATCAGGCTGTCTCTTAAAAACGATTTATTTCATTATAAATTTTTTGTTTCTCATTTTTGGATTAAATAGTCTTCAATCAAAACATAGCAATTGTTATAGCGCACATTTTTGCTGAACAAAGTTTTTGTAATTCAAAAGTTACGAGTAATTTTTGCTATAAAAATGCGTTTTTTCTTTTCGTCCTTACGATTGTTTAGGAGAGAATTGGCCAGAAAATCATCAAATTCTTGTTTTAATGGGTATCAAGGAACATAATGCTATATAAATGAGCCCGGGTACACCTGGGGCACACGAGCGTGGACTGCTTGAAATCGGCAATTTTTTTCGTTAAAATTACCCCTAACTTTTGAACAATAAAATATACTTATACACTTAGTTCAGCAAAAACTTGTATTATATTTTTCTCTACACTTCGCCCGAAGATTATTTTTTCTTAAGAATTGAAACTAAAAAGTTAGAATAACAAAACTGATTTTTTAGGGACACCCTAATGCACACCAGCAAAATAGCTCTGAACTATAGCAGTAAGAGCTAGACGCTTCAGTCGTGAAGCATGGGGAGGTACCCGGCTCCGGTATGGTTTCGGAAGCGGATGCCACCGGGTGATTTATACGAACCTTTGCCACGGCAATAGGTCGAGCGGGAAAACTTGCAAACCTCCGAAGCGCTTCCTCCTGGCTTGAAGAGGAGCAAGCGCAGGCGATAATTTGCGGCGATAAAAACGGACGAGATAGGAAAAATCTTCGTAACGATAGAGCAGAAAAACATACTGGCGTTGATAACATTGCCGACAAAGAAGAGAGGCACGAGAATGCAGTACGAAACGAATTTCATAAGGAAGGACCAGCTTCAGTTATAAAACCAGACAAAAATTTGCAACTGAGAGGGGGACAATTTGAACCATTTGTCACCCGTTTTTGAGGACCCGGAAAGGGAAAACCATATTTTCAACCTGTTGATATACAGATTTGTATGGGAGCAGAAGTAGGTAATTTTTAAGTAAAAATTTGAAATTTTTATTCTAATAAAATTTCATAAGAACGGACAAACCAACGCAGTCCTACGTTTACCTTGCGGTTATATCCCTGATATAACCCACCTCTAATTTTCGCATCCATGACTTAAAATAATTGCTTTTGGCTGCTTGAAATAAAAATCTTGTTAATATGTGTAATAGAGCATAAATCAGTGATGGATTTGGTGAGTTCGTTCTTGTTTAAAAATATTCGTTTCCTGGCACGGAAAACATCACTGGCCGTACAATTGAAGTACTTGAGTGTGTACTTGGATATTCATAATAGTAGTTTGAGGCCCTCCGGTCAATGTGCGGTGGTCGAAAGATTATTTAGAATTACCTTTGTATGGGTCCCCTCACATTGCTCAATTTCAGGTAATGAGAAGGTGGACTCTCTAGCAATTGTGGACGCACAAGAAAGCAAGATTTTTTGAAAAAAAGAATTTCACATGATGATTTTCTCTCATAAGTACGTCAGAGTTTTCTTCAAAGTTGGCAAAACGATTGGACAAATAATTCTCTTGGGCGTTGGTTACATTCCATTATTCCAAATGTTTCTTCGAGATCGTGGTTCAAAGGTCTGGATGTTAGTCGCGGTTTCATTCGTGTGATGTCAAGACTTATGTCCAACCACTACTCGCTAGACGCACATCTCTACAGAATTAACCACGTTAATAGCAAAATATGTAGGTATGGAACCGGTTATGATGACATCGCTCACGCAGTTGAGCATTGTTTTGGTACTGATTGTGCCCTGGAACAACTATTGGAACCCTAGTGCCCAGGGAAGCCAACCCTTCCGCGAGGTAAGAGATGTTTTGGGAATGCGTGATCTTCCCTACATGCAAGCGATTTACATCTTCCCTTGTTTGTCTTATCTAAGAGTGTAATGTCATCACATCCCCTTTCTGGCGTTGAAACGTCCAGCATCAATCGATTCCTTGACTATTTTTTTCCCGCATAATATGATCATTTTAAGATCCGCAAACAGCCACATTAATAAGGTGCTGTTTTTAGTCACTATTTCCTAATTATGTATTGAAGCGCTTACCCTTATTTGTTTTTAGGCAGTTTCTCTCACACCAGCTCAACGAAAATCATTCCATCGTAGTTATTCAACGCTCCAACAACCGATGTGTATTGTAGCGTGTATTCAAAGACCAAATTGGGTGCATTTGGAATAATAAACGGTCAACAAGAAAGGCGTCCCACGAAACACATCTTCCAGTGGCTTCAAAGGATCCGTATCTATTGCTACTTCGCAGAGCGCCGCACTCTTGCCGTACTGCAGTGACTCAATCATCAAACAATTCATCTTTAATTGGCTTTAATTGATCGCGTCGTCTTGGTCATCGTCGTTGCAGTCGGTCGCCCATCAGAGAAATCCCTAAAACTCTCGATCGATGCAGCAGCCAGCCAGTCAGTCAGTGATGCACCCAATAAGACACTTGACTGCATTCCTCTGCCAATGAGATAAAATAGAAAACCATTCATGGGAATGTTCGTTTCAGCTTTCAAGTGGTGTAATACGGTAATCAAGGTTCCAATTCCGATGGGAGGGTGTCAGAGTTTAAGTAACTAGGAAAGTACACGCAACAATCGGGGGCCGGCTACAGCGTGAAGAAAGAAATTAAAAGTGAAGCAATTAATTTTAGCTCTCGCTTCTAACTACAACAGGCAGTACTATGTACGTATGTGAAGTAAGGTCTTATGTTGTTTTGGGTGTCTTCTACAACGGATGATGATGATGATGATGGTCGTTGCTTGGTTGGAATCGCTTCATCAAGTTGATTTCGTGTTTCATTAGTTTTAGTGGTTTTAAAAGATTGGAAATAGAGGTTTTTCCGTTGCTTGGGCAGAGGTCTAGTTCCACGCAAGAGTGAATGAGTTCCCTGACTGGTGGAGTAGAATGGGATAAACGAAGGAATTAACAAAGTCGAGAGAAGAAAAGAGTTTGATCAACATCATGCGGGGGGGAGGGAGGAAGAACAACAAGAATGCACAACGCCGAGATGAGGCGAGTGTTTTTCTGCTGAATGAAAGGTCTGGTTGAGGAACAGCTTAAAAATGAATTTAGGAGAATTATATGCTGCTACGCATCAGCATCAGTAGCAGCAACAGCAGCAGCAGCAGCATGGGTTGAATTTTGTTTTGAATCCGAGCTGAGGGAGGATGTTGCGCTTTCAGAAAGGGACGGGAGCCTTAGCGAGCATTCTGGTGGTCAGTCATTCGAAGACTCACGAACTTCAGAGTAAGCATTCAGAAGCCCTACCGTTCGTTGAACTTTTAATTTTTGATAGGTGGTATTTGTGGATCGGTAGAACATCATCGCCATGCAGTAAACGGTAGCTAGATTTATTTTCCTCCCGGGAAACGGCACCGAATCAAACTCAAAAATTGAAGGGCCCTAGCGCCTCTTCTCAGTGCGTAGTGGCAGTTAAAAATACGCCAATTTGCTACATATGGCGAAGTCAGTATCTGAACCACTTTTCTCCCATCCCGAGTGTCGAATCCCAAAAACATACCGAGAGAGCACTGTACGTGCAAGATGCAATTCCCACGACCGACTGCCTTCTCGGCTCTGGGACACTAATAGGCGCGCGGGTTGTCCTCTTATTACTTCTCATCGTTCCTGCTTTTCTCATAAAACGCGCAGTGCCAGTTCTCTGTGCACAAGTGCGTACATAGCCATACGAGCGGCGAAGACGACGACGACGACAACGACAAATGTTGCATCTTGATTTTCCAATGAATTCTGCTTCTCTCCAGATCGGGAACCAGAGATTTCACATGACAACAAGCTGCTCCGGCAAACGCAAGTGACTTGCTCCAAAACAACCAACAGAAGGAGATGACATAAATGGGAACGAAAAATGGTTCCAGTTCTTGCAAACTTGGGTATAATTTATGATTTCTTTTTAGTTTTACCATAAGGAGCGACCCGGTTCGTGGCCATCGATGATGACGAAACATGCTGGTGGTGCGCAGTCGGTTGCGCGGGGGTGAGGTTGATATGGTTCGCTGCGCAGGTACCTCTGCAGCTCGGTGACAGCGTTGACAAAGAAAGCGCGGGTATGTTTTGTCTTTGCCAGCGCAAAGTTGTTTATGTTTCAACACTGGTGCTGGCAGAGGCGTCGATTTTGGCCTGGAAGCATGTCGTCGGTAGCGGTTCCATCGTTTCATTAGCGTTGGCGAGTCGGTGGAGTTCAATGGACATCCAAAAATGGGCGCCTCTAAAGTGGAATCCAATTACCTTAATCGAAACGATGATTCGATGAGTGAGTGATTGGGCGAAAATGACAACAAATCGGTGTTCATCGTTTGATAGTGATTCTCCACCATAATTCTATTTAAATGCGTTCGAAGGAGGACTGAATGGAGAATGACTGAAGGCGGTGTTCATTACAAGAACTTTTAAGAGAATTTCAAACTTATTGCTATTCGATGGTTAGTTTATTTTTGGAATTAGTGCAGGGTGGCCACAGACTCGGGAAAATCGGGAAATGCGGGAAAAATGCGGGAATCCAAAATCATCGGGAAATATGCGGGAAAAAGTCGGGAATTTAAAAATTCATCGGGAAATTTTCTCATATGGAAGGAACCATGCCCTCACCTTTTTCAAATTGATGATTTGGACAACATTTATTAACTTTTGGTAACAAGTGCACGATCGCTAACGTATTCTACTAGATACGACCTAGGACAGGACCTGTCAGCTCAGAGAGAGGTGACCTCTTATAAATTTATGATTGCTATGATACGGGGGTCGCTCCAATGTTGCCAGATATGTTATCACAGTAATCCCATTGAAAATAAAGTAATTAAAAAAATTTCTTTTGTCGTTCGGGAAATGAAGCTGTATCAAACTAAACGTTAATTGATAAGGTTTCATTGAATTTCATTTATGCTTACGCTGCAAATTCTGCTATGGGAAGAAAGCTTGAGCAAGCGAATGTCTTCCTCGCATGCGTTCCCAATGGAGGCCTTCACCTACTCTCGGCGAACGATTGGATCTCTCGGAAACCGATTGAACACGTCACTGCGACCAATTTTTTTCGGTTTACACTTCATTTCGAACTGATTTAAAATAATCCACTGCAAAAGTGAACTGTTATTTCCGCATTTGCTCTACACACCAAATAATATGAACTGATTCCAGCAATAGTTTTTGCAGGAAACACATCAGCAAAACACTTGTTACTGATATACAGCATCAATATTTACTGAATATCCTTAAGCATTCACATTTATGCTGTTAACCAGCATTCTTTTTGACATTTTGTGGAATCCAGTATTATTTACCGAAAATCAGCAAATATTTTCTTACTGATTGTAAATCAGTAACTAATATTTACCGAAGACCAGTAAACTATTTTGGGTGTCAGTTTGATGGATTGCTGATAAAAACGAATGAAGCTTTCGTGTCTCTTTGTTTTACAAATTGAGTTCTTAGCTTTAGATCCAACTTTATTTCACCGGAATGTTTCCATCAGCTAAAAAGGTCAATTACGGTGCTTGGAGTATGAATGCAATACTGGGCAAGTTTACACATCTACATCCAAAAATACCCAAACGTAAGTAAAATAACAAAATGTGAATTTATGTATATTGATTGATGTTATTTCCTTCGGAACGCTTACTTCTCATTATTGCAGAAAAAATCCATCACGTGGTGCAAAATGCATCAACAAGGGTACACAATAGATTGCGAATTTACTCGAAAAAATTGTTTTAATGTTTCACATCGATTATAAAACATGGGCTTCTTTAACAACTAAAATAAATAAAAAGCTTAGTTTAACAAATTGAAAAATAAGCCGAAAACCAAGGGTAAGTCGCTTGGAACAGTGTGCCAGCCACGAGGTCTTACACACTAGACGAACATTTTTCCTAACAGCGGCACTTCGATTTTCAATCCATACCACATGTGTGGCACACTAAGGCACACTTTTGACAGTTGAGCTTATAGAAATATGAAACGAGCAACTCTGCCAATATACAGGGTTACCCATTCGAAGTGTTACCTATTCAAATGACTATAATTTTTTAGTTTGATAATATTTTTATTCAGTCCAATGGCAAAAATGTATGAAAATAATCAAAAATTTAGAATCCATTCACTTTAGCTCGATATGGCCACCTTTTGCCTTGACTATGGCCCTCAAACGGTCAAAAAACGAGTTGCATGCTGCACGAATGTGAGCTTGTGGTATTTTTGCCCATTCAAGTACAATCGCTTTCTTGAGCGCATCCATACTGGCGTATTTTTTAGTCCGCACCTTACTCTCTAAAATAGACCAGATGGAAAAGTCCATCGGATTTGCGTCTGGTGAATTCGAAAGCCATTGCGTCGACGAAATGAAGCGTGGAACATGATTTTTTAACCACTCTTGGTTAATTCTCGCTTTATGTGACGGTGCCGAGTCTTGTTGGAACGTCCATTCTTTCCGGCCGAAGTTTTTATGTGCCCACGGCTCTAAAGCACCTTCCAAAATGTTTTCACGATAATAAGTCGCTTTTATTTTGGCACCAGGCTCGATGAAAACGACTGGAGAGCGCCCATCAGCTGTCACGGCAGCCCATACCATCACTTGCGATGGGAAATTACTTCAGGTGGTCATTCGTGAGGCTTAAATTCTCGTACGTGCGTTCGGTCAAGTAAACACGGTCATTTTGAGAGTTTATGAATTGCTCAATAGGGAAATTCTTCTCATCAGAAAACACAATGTTCGGAAATTCGCCACGTGCGTACAAGTGTAACAACTCCTTCGCTCTTTCGAGTCTAACTTTTTGCTGCGGTGTAAGACCGTGCCCTTTTTGGAACTTGTAAGGCTTGACCTTTAGCTCATTTTTCAATAGTCGTTGCATTGAACTTTGCGAAATTTTCAGCTCTTTAGCCATTTGATTACCACTTCGACGTGGATTTCGTTCAAGTCGAGCCTTCACTTTTCGAATCATCTCAGGTGATGTTGCTGTTTTCTTATGACCACCTCCATGGCGTTTTGCGATGCTACCAGTATCATTGTAACGATTTATAGTGCGATACACAAACATTTTGTTCACTTCGAGATGTTTTAGCTGACGAACAATTGCTGCTTGTGATTTTCCAGCCAAATATAAAGCAATCACACTATTACGTTTAAATTCCATCACGTATAACTTTTTTTTCACACGACACAGACTAAAATGCTTTTGTACGCTTGTAAACAATTGAATGAACTGTCATTGGTGTAAATTTGAGCGCGCTGTCATTAATAGTGTGGTAGTTATAGCAGTTTGAATCTGGTAACACTTCGAGTGGGTAACCCTGTACATTGTCTGGCTGCCAGGCTCAGCAGAAAATAACAATTTGGGCTGTCAACACATCGGCACCTTCGGCACATTACGGGAACTTCCAGAACATTGCAACGCTTGTTGACACACTCAAAAAAAAATAGCACAGGAGAAAAGTGTGCAGAGCGATCCACCCCTTGCCGAAAACGTGTTTTTTTATTTATAAAATAAAACAGAAAACAAAACATTAGCTGTGCTGTATTTACAGCGAATACTGTAATTTGCCGAATATACAGCAACATTATTTGTCTTGATCTGCTGCTGGTTTATCCAGCAAATTGTGAGCATTTTACTGCAGGCTCAGTATAAGAGCTGTCACTTTTTTGAATATCAGTTTTGCTGGTTGTTCAGCAATCTTGGTTTTGCTGAATGCATTGCTGAAATTACAGCACAAAAAATCTGCAAAACTTTGCTGTTTTCCAGCAATAAAAATTTGGTGTGAGTTGTCACAAACGAAAAAAGTGAAAAAGCAGTGACTACTAGCAACACCGCCAAACCAACAACAAACTGCCTTCTTGTAACATAACTCGACGGAGGCGGTAGAGGCGGTTGTCAAAGCCACCAATGAAAAACGGTCTTTTTTGACTAGTAAATGGTCTTGTTTTTGCACTAGCAGCTGGCAGGTCCTGTCCTAGGATACGACGAGCAGTGTCCATGGTCTAGCGCAGATCCAAAGGATTTCGGTTCAGTGCATTGAAAATGGTGCTAACGTAGTTTCAAAATTAATTCTATGGGCCGAGTTGCCTTGCCTTTAGTATTTTTTCCACCTCGAAGACACCAACCAACGATGTACCTGCAATGCTCGAAAGCGGTAACGATTTCATCCTCGTTAATAAATAGATCAATTTAAGTAGCTACTTCCGCTGTATTAACTCATTCTTATCCATGGTGTGTACACAGCACCAACATGTTTTTTTTTTTAATTCAAGCACAAACAATTTGGATAATATTGTAATGCAATTTTTGGAACATTTTCGTAGGTTTGTAACATAGTACTGTGACGGGAATGTGGACGTGGAAGTCAGTGTTGCCTCTAAATAGGCAAGCGAATTCGCACACGTCTTTTTATTGTTTTTTTTCTTTTGAGGAAGCTACTTAACAAATCTCCATTAACATACCCTTAAAGCGTTATGTAACCTGCATAAACCCTGATGTTATTACTCACTTCACGGACAAAGCTAAAAAGCGTCTGGAACTGTGTCTGGTTACGTTCGTAAATAAAGACCATCTGATTGCTGCAGTTGCTGACAAACTGGAAGAAGAGTTTGGGCAATTGTGCTAGATGACATCTTTGAAGACTTGCAGGCCGGACTTCCAGAGAAAAGAACAGCATTTGGACAAATTTTGGTTAGAACTGGTCATTCCAAAATTTGTTAAAAAGGTATATTACAGTTCCATCTCTCTTTGTTGTTAGCGATGTTCCTCTATATCTCCTGTCTGTTGAGAAATTTTTGAGCGCTTCCACAACAATCAATCAGAGAATACACCATACTGACCGCCGTCCTCTGAATATGATTGTTTCAGTGTTTCTTGTTCCATTTGCACTGAATAACCTGCCCATATAGGGTGTCCCAGAAAGTTTAAGCACGATTTTGATACGCCATTGTTGCTTCCACATGGCGTTTAAATAGCTGCTAATTATTGTGTATCATTGTTTACATTTCAATCTATAATCCTGTGACTCTAGAGTGCCGGTGCATTTACTTTTCATGAAAATGCGAAGCAAACAGACCGTGCCCAAATGGGCCACTTTTCCCAACGTTTCGCTGAGTCAGTTGCGAAAATGGAAGATTTGAGCATTTGAGCTGTTCTTAACGCGATTTGGAAGTATGGCGAGGAGTCTTCCTTTCAGGACAAGAAAAAATCTGTACGTAAACCGGGTTCTATGGACCAAAACCTAGACCGGAAAATCATGCAAGTTTTTGCCCGTGAAAAGGGTACTTCCGTTCAATACGTGGCCAAAAATCTGGGAACTTCGGATACCAACATCGACCGAACAAAGCCACGAAATGAACTAAGGACTTTCAACAAGCAGAAGGAAAGCAATAGGCAGTATAAGAGCACGATCGGTTGCAACCAGTGCAACCTTTTACCAGTCGAGGGGGTATTCTTCCCCTTGCCTACCCTGCATTGGGTAGCTTGGTAAAAGATTACTTGGTGCCTTTGTCCGATCGGATACTACCGTTCAAATGCCCTCCGCTTGTTTTGTATCTTTCAATTTCAATGCCTTTCGTTACCCTATACGCAACTATCAATATTTTCTGTTCATTTCTATTCGTTCTAGCAATAAATTACTGTCCACTCATGGAGATGAGAAATTATCTGCTTCTGACAAATTTCAGAAAGCAGAAGTAGCCAAAACGATGTGAAAAACATGCAGCGTTTTTCCAACCAAGGGCCCGAAAATTATACGATAAACTGAATCCTACGTGAAATTAAATTATAAAACCAGGTGACCAGTTCTACACGGTTCGTGCTTGTCAAACTATTGACAATGCTGACATGTCAATTTGTACCGAAAAATTCGGTAAAAGCTATCGTTTGGCAAGCAATTTGTGGAAGGTTGAGTGTGGAATGCTTTCGAATCCATTTGTAAAAACCGATACGATGACTGCTAATGTTTACGTTTGGGAATGCTTGGTGTGGCTTCCTATGGTCCGGAAACATAATAATCCACCATTATTTTGGCCGGTTTTGACGCGTACGACACGGTAGCCTTGTTCAATGCCAACATAGTCAAATTCGTACTCATATGAAACTTCCATACTGTCCCCAGGTAAGACAATTTAAACTTTTTGGGCTCTGACAAAGGCATATTTGTACAAACATGTTAAGGCAACGGATTCCATCAAAACTTTTGAAAGAGACGGGAAAAAAGAATTAAAAATCATTGGCAAACAGTTTGTGCAACAAGCATTGTTAGATCAAAACTTCGCTCTTTGGCGTACGATTAAATAGATCTTGGAAATGTCACGTGGATGAAAACTGTTGTGGAGAACAAAAAAATGCAATAAAAACGCAATTTACTGAAAAACCGAGCTCAAATTGTTATTTACTAATTGTGCTTAGACTTACTGCACAACTTATAAAAGTCTGCCGTGTTTCAATTGCTTAACCATAAACTTAGGAGGTCCTACCATAAACTTGGTAGAGCTCGTCATTGTAGATGCATCAACCGAATGTTTTGCACCATGTATCTGTGTCATGATTTCATGACGAGTATAGTCTGTACATAAAAACCGCAAATTATTTACTAATTTTGGTTCGATGTTTATGCTTCTAGAAACTTAAAAGATTATTGACTTAGATATAGCGGTTTTTGTTCTCGTTTACAAAATGCGAGACAAGTTTCGCAAAACGCAAGAAGCCCGATTCGTAGCAGTTATCCGTCTTTTTGCTTAATTGAATCAAGTCAGAAGCATTCCAGATTAAAAAATTTCCTCAAAAACTGCAACAATATCTAAAAATTTTACTTATATTCACTCATTTTCCCAGTCGGGAAAAATAAGGCGAAAATGCGGGGGAAATGCGGGAAAAATGCGGGAATTTTTAAATTAAGATTGTGTGGCCACCCTGTTAGTGTTTACTAACATATTATATGTAAGGTTTTTTTTTACATTAATATCCTTTGTCCAGGGTATTCGTGGAATTTTACAGTCCGATTTTTTCTAATACCTTCAGTATAGACTTGTTTAATAGCTGCCTCTCTAAGATGTGTGCTTGAGGAGGTCTCCAAATAATGTTCTTGAGATATCTTGCAAGGTGAGGGGTCATTAGGTCAAATGCCCTTAGAAAAAATAACACTAGATCGAATGTCACGAGGCCAATTGCCATAAGGACAAACGTCATTAAAGGGTTTACGGAATCAAATTGCGACACACACAAGTACTCGGCAAAACTCGCCCGTTCGACCAGTCATCTTTAAGCTCTCAGGGAGTAAAATAAAACATGTTATGGATATTTTCCCATGCTTGTTTTATTCAATTCTAATTCCATATCTGAATGCACGAACCTTCTTCTTTACACTACTCATAAGGTCCTGTGCAACATTTGGGTCAACTTTTTCATTTCACCAACATTTGGACCATCGTGTGACCTCAGAACAAGGAGTAGATGCTTTTGGTGGCATTTCTTTAGGTACACCTGCTCATAGACCGTTCTAGCTGTCACGAATAGGGTGCTCCGCTGTCCACACGAGCAAATTGCTTGCCAAATCATATATTTTAAAACCGATTTAAAACACGAGACACCGTAGAATGTTTCATTCCCAGCTTCCTGCTGATGGCATGATGAGAAAGATCCGGATTTTCGAGATACGTGCGCAAAATTTCTTTACGTCACGGCTGTTCTTCCGGCTCCATCTTGGCAACGATTGCACATCTGCTAGTGAAACTTACACAGCGTAAACAAATACATATTGAACAAATTCCACCCAAAATTTGAATAGAAAATACCCAACCGGTAAAAAGTTACAGCCATTTAAAAATGGTGCAATTTGATTTCGTACAACCTTTATGTCAAACGACATTAGAAAGAATGCCATAATGTCAAATGGGTCATTAGGCCGAAGTGGTTACTAAACTGACTGAGTTAGTGATAGTTTAATTAATTTCTTTTATTACATATCTCTCTGATCATATTTGATTTTTTCCACCGAATTTTAAATGTGTTGTCTTTATTGCAAAAGGTTTTTGATTGATTCACAAATGAATCAAAAGTAATAGTGTTGCGAAGAGCAGTACATACATACTTCGATGTGAAAGCAGTTTTTATTATGAGACGCTACATCACCCGACCGACAACCCTTTCTTTGCTGCAGTTTGTTTTCATGCAGAGTGAATTTCATTTGCAAGCGTTTGACAATGTCTAGGTCTTATTGACAATGGAAACCAAATACTGTAGAAGGGTTTTGTTTTAAGTGACGGAAATAGTAACTTTCGCTGGATTAAAGACTGGAGTTGGAAACCGCTGAAAAATATACTCAATTTCCTAATTTCAAGTGTCATAAGCGATGCATTGTTTGAGGAGCAAGTAATTTTTGTACAGAAAATAAGAAATGGATAGGGAGAGGTAGTCTGAGCTTCCATACAGGGTCGAAGGGCAGCATAAGGCAGGACACTTTTTTCTTAATTTATTGAGCGTTGATTATAAATGGATGTCAATGAGGTGACAGTTTGTTGGGGATGGGATAACGTGATAACGCTAATTCCTACTGAAAATAAAGTGGGTTTTGGCCAGATGGTATTGAAACAGAATGAGATCGATTCTAAGAAGGAATCATAATATAAAAAGAAAATTGTTAACAAAAGTTTAGCGGAAGTGGAGAAAGGAACAAAATCAGCATTAGTAAAGAAGAGAATGAACTTAAGCGGAACAATCAGTTAGCTGAAAATAAGATTGTAGAAAAAATCAGATTGAAAAAAATCTAGTTGGAATGTTGAAGGTTGCAAAACAGAAAACAAATGGTCTGGTATCGATGGTACGCTAGAAGAAAAAAATCAAATCAATAAAGCAAGAGGTGTAGCTATAATAATCAGGAAGGGAGTAGGAATAAACTTATTACATATCAAAGTAACGGGCGACCCCGGCGTAGTGGTTGACATCCATACCTCTCACGCCAAAGTCACAAGTCCGATTCTCACCCCGGGACAAGTTACGAAATACCCAAAAGGTATTTGAGTGACTACGACGGGTGTTGAACTAGCCGAGGGCTGAAAATCTCGATATTAAAGAAGTAAAAAAAAACATATCAAAGAGAGGACAACATACATTTTTTGTGTAAACTTAGAATAAACAGTAGTAACTAAGAATTAATAAATGTTCATGTGCTTAACGTAAGACAAAACAGACTTTCATCTAATTTCGGTCAGCTTGTATCTAAAGTCATGTATAGAAAAAATCTTTTGATACTGGGTAATTTCGATACACAACTAGGAAAGTAATATGAAAGCAATTGAGACAACAAATACATAGGCAACTGGAGAGGGCACATTTTTTGTAATGAAAATAGAGAACTTCTTGAATCATTCATACACACAACAAAACCTTGGGTCCTCTCTTAGCTCAGTCGGCAAAGGCGCAGTTACAAAACAACACCATGCTGGAGGTGGCTGAGTTTGATTCCCGGTCTGGTCTATGAATTTTTTGTTAAGGAAAATTCGACTCCCTGGGAACAGCTTATGATCTTACTTGCCAAACAATCATACTAATGCAAAAATGGTAACTGGCATTGAAAGCTCTTAATTAATAACTGTGGAAGTGCATTTAGAACACTAAGTTGAGAGCAAACAATAAGCTTATTGTGGAAGCAATAAGCTCAAAATTCCAAAAAAAGAAGACAAAATCTAATCTAAGGCAAAGTCATATAAAGGTTATAAAATAAAATGTACTACAGGATATTGGACACAAGTGAATACGTGCCATAAATTGATGCAGGTACTGATTTTGTTCAATGAAGGGAAGTTGCAGGAACCAAAAACAAAGGAATCATCGACCTTAAGTATGGAACTATTGAAAGTTCCGAATATCAAACGATAGTTTAAGGGAAAATCAAAAACTATAACAATCAAAAACACTATTTAATGTTCAACTGACCAAAGTTACAATAATCTTGTAAAAAAAAAACTAAAAACAGCTGGTTTAAGCACACCAAGGGCAAGTAAAATCCTTAGCAAGCTCAAAAGGAGAAAAGCCTTCTATAAATTACGAAGAGCATTGAAAATATCCAAAAACACCCTGACAGTCTCTACGGGGGCGACCCCGGCGTATTGGTTAACACTCATGCCTAAGTCATGAGTTCGAATCTCACCCCCGGAGAAGTTACGAAAATGCCCAAAAGTAGTGTTTGATGGACTACGAAGGGGGATGAACCAGCCCGAGGCTGAATATCTCGATAATCAAGACAAAAAAAAATTCCTGACATGCAAAATTGTAAACTTTAATTAGGTTATTGTGAACAAGAGCTAAACAAAGCTATAAGAAACCATAAATAGTACGAAATTATGATATTCTATAGAAAATTAAACGAAACCTAAGAAAATTAAATCAAACTCGATGTCTTCTATTCCATTGAAATAAACCACCTACACTAGTGAGTGACCCCAACAGCATCCTTTCTGTTGGTTTAAATTGTTGCGAAAATTTGAATAATTTTAATGAGTATGTCTGTACAGAGAACAAACCGGGAGCAAAGTTAAATATCTTATTCAGTGCCGAATTCAGTTGAATTAAGCACACAGTTTACCAAAACGGATTCTGCTGCAAACCCACCAAATTTAAAATCCATTCCAACATTCCACTGATTTCTCGTGGAAGTGCAGAGGTGTTCTCGGCTCCCAATAAAGCGAGTATCACGTCAACATATTCCTACCCATTCCCTACTTGACCGACCCCGGTATTGTCTTAGTTTAGGATTACCAGTTTTGACACATTGAGGATGTATGCTAGTCCGAAGCATCATTTTTTGATTCTCTGTGTAATAACAGCTGATCTGGCAATAACGGAGTATCAACCTCGGGCGGTCAATCATGCTCATGCTCATGCTCATGAATTTCTTCCTATTCTTATTTGAAAGATTTAAAACATGTATCTATCGCGGTTTGAATTTGAAAATCAATAAGCACTGCTTATGATAGAAAAAAGGGAAAAGTCTTCCATGACAATGCAGTAATGATTTGTCCCAAACATAACGAATAAAACTTAGCTCAATCTTGAAAAATAAATATTAGCATGATTCATGATCCAACAAAAACAAGTTAAGAAATCAAAGAAGGGAAAATCACCCATGGAATTCATGTTTCTCATATCCCCAATTAATCAAGTTGAATTCTCATATTGCGAGTTCATAATTTAGGAATAAGTTAACTTAGTTCATGATTTAAAAAGGAAGAACCTCCCATAAAAGCTCATTGCTTCAAGTCCTGCAAACTTCTCAAAAATATTATCCTCGCATGAAACATTTCCAAAACTATCCAGCTTCATTAAGTTTCATTAAAGTTTTATGAAAGCCACTTGGTCCTCCGTTAGTTCAGTCGGTAGAGGCGTGAAAAACTAGAAAGCAACACCATGCTGGAGGTGTTTTGGAGATGGAGGTGAAGGTGGTTCGATTCCCTGTCTAGTTTAGGAAGTTTTTGTTAAGGAAAATTGCTCGACTTCCTGGGCATAGGGTATGATTGAACTTGCCACACAATCATACTAGTGCAAAAACTGGTACATGGCATCGAAAGTGCTTTGTTAATAACTGTGGAAGTGCATTTGAGAGCAAGCAATAAACAATTTGCGAAAGTACTAAGCTTGAAACGCTAAGAAAGAAGAGGAAAAAGCCAAGAAAGAGCCAAGAAGAAAAAGGTGCCAATTGGATTCATATCATAATCAAGTTTATGAGAACGTACACATCTTGTTTACTACCCTCAACTTCACTACTACCCAACGCCTTGAGTACCACTTTGCTGTCCGTAAAAATACAAATAGGTATTTGTAAATCTATATTTCCACTTCAGACAAATGTTAACGCATTTTATTATAGCAAAAATCTTCACTTGGAATACCTTTGGACAGTTTCCCATCGTCCCTGAGATTTCTATTCGAGTGCCGAAAATTCCTGCTACCGTTTTTGTTAATATGTTTGATTGAACCATCTGTGAAGAATTTTATGGAACCATAACGGGCAATGAGACCTCCGACTTCTCAATCTATACGTGACGTCTCACATATTTTGGAAGGGATGTCATAGGTTTCCACAGGTTTCATCCAGTCCAGTACATCACTGGCCCAATTTGAAAGTTTTGGGTAATGCTCAAGTGACCACCATAAAACAAAATGTTTCATATAAAACGGGCCAGGTAAAATAACGGTTCTTATACTAGATTGATCCTCCGGGAAAATTTTGAGCCAAATCGGTGAAAATTTATAGGTGATTCAAGTCAATTTTGTAATTTGTAGGAGGGTATTATATGGCTTCTTAAGTTGTCATCTCCAGACTGGTGTCTTGCAAGTCAAAAGTAAACCAATAGTTATATTGTTACGAATGTTAATTAGAAGGTTTAGAATTCAAAATTAATGTTATTTTATAAAGCATACTTAAAATTCCCGCGTATCTTTCCAAACTTTAAATTGTTACTGCTCGTAACCTCCACAAGACCGCGGATATTTAGTATATTTTGTCAAATATACTATATTAACAATATAAGTCACTTCCTTTTTCCACATACACATGTTAGGCGACCCGTGTAGCGATGCCAACAGACCCATCTGGTGATAAAAAAGGTTAGCAAAACATATTTAATCATCAATTTGGTTAATTCATTCTACCGTGTATCCACTAAAACTAATATACTCTATTTATGAGTATTGTTTGCTCACACAGAGAAAAGTTTGATAGTCAATTTTATCATTATTAGAGATTAGGATATCTAGGGCAAAATAATGATTTTCAACCAACTGAAATCATGGTTAAAATGACCATTCAAAATAGTTGATTCAATATTCACTATAATGTCAGAAAAGTTCATGTAACCATGACCATAGTCAATAATGTGATGATGAAAAAATTTCATCGGCCAAAAATGTGTGACCTTGATTTATTTGTCGGTACAATCACATAATTTTTCTCAGTACACTTTTAAGAATAACGCAGATACGTCAAAATGTGCTTTTTTATGTCTTGTTAAGATTACGGAATTGTTACATGATACAAAACTATCTATAAGCCAGTTGAATCTTTTGGCAACTTTTGGCGAACCAGTTGAATCTCCTTACTTGCTTCCACTCAGTTGCCCCATTTAAACACCATATTACAGTCAAGTATGGTTAACGAGTTCGAAGACTGAAATATAAGGGTGATCAATATAAACCATATAAAACCATGTACATAACAGCACGACAGCGTAATTTTAGAATGCTTATCTCAGTAAAAAATGAATGAAACGGTAAATGTTAAATCGCAATCACAGCGAAAACCGAATTAGTTCCGTTGACATAAATCAAAAACATCATCTTGTCTGAGCTGCTTACCAATGGAAGTGACCAACACCAGGTTGACAAGTATTATTTATAGTACGTTTACACTACTGCTTATATTACGTGACATAGGGTATCTTGATATCAACAACTATTCATCATGTTTTCACTGGAAATAATGTTCATGCCATTTGATATCAAGATACTCTATATCACGTAATATAGTTTGTAGTGTGAACGTACTATTAAATTCGGTTCCTTTTCCGATGTTGTTGTGTTAGGGCCAAGGAATCAATTTTTTTCAGAAACCGTGAAAAACTAGCAACCAAAGAGTAGGTCGATATGCGTTTGACCCAACCATTTGCCAACAATAAAATGTTACGGTATTTGTTGCAAACTAAGATAAAAAAGTGTTTTTTTTCAGTATCATTTTCAAGCCAAAATTTTATCTAATTGAATCAATGCATTTCTTCTTCATTATATTTGAAAATCACTCTATGGTAATGATTCATAATAATTGCAAGCCGTGAATCTCGCTTTCTTTCCAACAGACGATCTTTTTCCTATCCTGCTCAAGTTGCAGCAAACCATAGTTGCTTTTGTCATGACATTCTCAGCTGGCAACAAGTCGAAGTTGCGGCGAGTTGTTCGGAAATCGTTTCCTTAGTTCTGACCTTAGTTTAACAATTTGTGATTCGTTTCAATTTTTCTACTGAGTACTTTTGGAATATTACGCTAGGTAAAACAAAACTGAATAGCTTAGTTTGAGCGTGTGCATTTAGTAGTTGCCGCGCTTCTCACTTATGGCGCCACAAGCGCAAAAAAGGATCGCCTGAAAAAATAGGGAAATGAATTATATTGTTAATATAGTATATTTGATTTTGTAGTGGTCATATGATTATTTACATTGTATTAGAACATTTTGATGATAGTTAGGGTAATAATGGAAAATGTCATGTAAGTTTAATCCAGAGAACGCCTTAATCTTGCCCATGCAAGATTGCAAACAATTTCGTTATTTACGCCTCCTTTGGTACACAACTAAACGAGGGGATATTTTACGCGCCTGGTAAAACTCATTATTTTTTCTGTGCAGAAAAATATTTTTGATTTTTACAGACGTGTAACATTTCCGTAAGTTCAATTATAAACCAAAGCAAGTGTAAGCAATGAAATTGTTTGCAATCTTCAATACAAAAAACCTGATATAAGCAATATTTAGCTTCAAATGACAAGAAATATCTCACGATTTTTTGAAGAAGTCTAATATTCTATATATGTGAATTACATGTTTCTTTTAAACTGTGACTGTTGCCGGGAAAAGGTCTAAAAAACAACCAGTGGTCTCTTGTTAACAATAGTGGTACTGAGGCCACTTTTCTCCTAACATAATCTACAGACAGTTACAATGTTTGGAATTAGTGTCGTGTAAAAAGAATAACGTTAGCCAAAAAAAAAAAAAAATTGACAGTCATCTTCTCCCAGGTAACCAATAAGCATTAGCATATGCAGTAAATCAACCCTAAATCTGCATTTCAGATGCTTCAAGCATCATATTAGCATTATATCAGCATCTTGAATGCTATCTGTTGTGAATTTGAATTTCAAATGCAATTTAAATGCTTGTAGCCTGTAATAAGCATTTCGAATGCATTAATAAAGCTTTATCATAGCATTACAGTAAAGCAGCCGTATATTGGGCCAAAAGTGGCATTTATACTGCCTTTAAGGCGACTAAATTGCTTGATAGGCTGCGGTTAAGATGCTTTGGAACTGTGCATTGGTTACCTGGGTTGTCATTATTGACGGTGAAACTTATGTCCAGGAAGATTTCAAACTACAAACATAACTAGTTTCTGTTCTGCAGGGGCTGAAATTATCACCGATCAATATTTGTGGATAAAATAGGCATCTAAGTTTCGCAAAAACAGCTTATTTGACTAGAAATTTGCACAACGAAAAGGAAGAAGCTCCACAGACACAATCAGCAAGAACATTTACCAGAAAAATCGATTGCTACCATCTAGCAAACGCCTGGTAAAGAAACCTTTGTTCTAACTTGATTCGTTTACATGCAACTATTTCAAAACTGTGATGACGTTAGATGAAATGAATCGAATTGTCTAGAAATACGTCGAAACGTGAGATTTTGAGTTCCAATCAAGTGACAGATATGGGGAAATTGAAAGTAGGTACCATAAAAATTCCAAACACTTAAGGCTGGATATGAGTGAAAAGTTTGTTCCATTCATGAAAAATTATCAAGAATTTATTGCAATTTCTAGACGTCCTGATTATTATGAATGCAAGCCTTAGCCACATTCTAGTTACTTTCAATAATTTTTTATCAGAAAATATTGTATTCCTAGGGTACAAAGGTTTGGCAAAAATTCGGTTAATGTTATCTCAAATCGCTACTTCAGAGACAACTTCAAAGACGAAACCTTGAAAATATGTGAATCGTTGCTCAGTTGATGTTTAGAAGTTGGAAAGAATCTTCGGGTTGGAAATTTGTTTGAGTTTCCTAATCAACCAAGATGTTTGTGCTTTTGAAGCAACGCTCAACTAGGCCTTGAAAGCTCTCGATGAATAACTGTAGACATGCAAGTTAAGCAATAAGTTGAGAATCGGCAAAATTCGTTCCTCTTCTTATTATTACCCTTCGTTTTTTTGGTTCTGATACATTTCCAACCAGCGAAATTTGCTGCGAATCGAATTTACCACCTCCGTCTTGAAAGTACTGTGACTTTACCGTGTACGCTTTGAATGCCACTTCTCTAATATAATCTAACGCAAATTCTGCCAGTACGAGGAAAGGTTCTGGTCAATATTGATTCTTGCAGCATATCAAAAACATGATTCAAGCGTCAAAGCAGCCAGGCCTACTGCGTTGCACTGACCGCAAGGATGATTCTCTTAATTGAGTTGGATTCAAATAAATAGAGTTGCACCACAACGCATTTTGAGAATCTAGAGGGAGTAAGGATGCGTGGGTATGCCTTACCATACACTCCAAATTATGCCATGTTGAATGCAATAAAAATTTGGGCGGCCTATCGGGGTCATCCTCTTTCAAAATGCTCTTTGGAAATGAACAGCTATCCAACCCTAGGTCAGAGCAGATAATCAAGAAAGTTTTCATGCCGTCCACGCCCAGCATCTCCATAACGAGCCAATGAGGAGTGGGATGATGAAATGTAATCTACTTAACGGGAGGCCAGCGACTCACCGACATCCTCGTAGATCCTTGGAGATCGTGTTTACTTTTTCTATGGAATTGCTGTATATTTTGATGGTCAATGGACATAGTAAAAAAAATACTCCGGTTCAAAATGCTCCGAAGAACCCTAAGAAAAACAGAAAAAAATGTTTCATGTAATATAGTAAGAAGAAAAATTACAGTGTTTGCACCTTAAAGAAATCCATAACCAATTAAGCTCCAACCAACCTCAAGCGACACTCGCCTTGATGCTTCACTACACATTCAGCCCTAATTAAAGCAATTTAGAAATCACTCCCGCTTGAACGCTCAACCTGGCCTACGACTCGTGGGAAAACTGAAAGAAATCACAGCCAATCTGCCAGTCGGCCAGTCAGGTTCTAATGACAAACACATGATACCAACTCCCAGGATCATTCATTCCTTCTTATCATTCCTTCTAGCCCCTCCTTCTCTTTTAACAGCAACAGCTCCGAGATTGTGATTTATTCGATTCCCATCACGATTCACCCTTTTCTGCTGGTTTTTATTTTTTCCAGTTTTCGGAAAAGGGGTGGATCGTTGAACAATCCTTCAATTTTTTTTTACCGGTGTAAATCATGTCAAAAGACAAACATTGACAAAGACAACTCGTTTGTCAAAGGGCACTCGGGAGCCTGGCACAAATGTTGATGGATTGATCACTTGTGCCCGAGGCCCTCAAAGGGGTTGATCGAATCGAGGTTGCTCAATTAGTTTCCGATTCATCTTTGTGGCAGATAGCTTATTTGAATATTCGTTCCGGAAAGGGTGCGGCGCTCAAGAGATCCTGTTCTACGCTTCAAGGACCGGAAGGATGTTGTCAAGGAGGAGGTAGAAAAAACGGTCTTCGTCGTCATCACCAGCGAGACAGAACAAATGGAGACGTTGGTTTTTTCTTTTCTTGTTGTTGAAGCAAGAATGAGATGAACTAGTTGCTTGAAGCTGTTAGCTCTTCCTGAAGAAGTGTCGAGTCCCGGGATATGGTTGTCATATTTCATTCTTTTTGGTTTTTTTTTTCCTCTCTTTTAACTGGTTGCTTCTAGTCGTATTGACACTGATAGGTAATGATGGAAAAACGGAAGTTGGTAGTAATTATCACTTACAGCCACTGGGCTAGTGACGGCGATGGCGACGACACAGTGGAAGCGAGAGACGACAATTGAGGAGGTAGGATCACTTGGGAATGCAGTGGGAATTAAACGTCGATGTGTCCGGTTTGGATCCGCTCAAGTTCAGGGCTGTCTGCTTGGGATGTGGGAAATTATTTTATTCGTCTGGCCGGAATTGCGGTAGTTTAGCGATATAGTGACAGATGCTTGAATCGTTGTTGACACAATTTCTGCTCAGCTTGACCCACGGGCGAGTTCCATCCATCTACGTTTGCAAAAGTAACATCTGATCGCAAAGGCTCACCGCTCCGGTCGAAATAATATCCACTCGTTGCCAAATTATCACTTCCGATCCATTTATGGCCACCGAAAACTGCGGCCCAGCATCTTAGGAGCATTTTTCTGCACCATTTCTTGATACCTTTCACCAACTAATGATCGTGACGCCATTCGGATCTAATACCAACCACGAAACGGTAATTAAAAACCGCATACTCTCATTGGCGGCCACCGCCGCTAAACGCATTACTCGAATTTGCCAACTGCTATTTTTCCTCACTTGTCGAACTTTCGCGCTGGCCGAAGATAAGTGGCATTAAATGAAATTAAAACTATGAGGAACTGCCCGGTTTCAAAATTGGTTCGATTATGAAAAACTCCTGCATTGGCCACTCGGCGGCTCTGGGTGCACTCGCTGCATGTGTAATACCCGTACTTGTCGATGGCCTGATGGTGGTGGTAATTAACGTGAAAGAAAAAATATGCCCGCGAGCATTTCTTCAGTTTATTTTCCACCCATCGTTGATCGGCCGAGTGCCGGGTCGGATGCTGTAGCGTGTCTTCACTGCGCTAGCTTACGTCGAAAAGTGAAGTCACCGATGACATTTTCTGAAGGAAAGTATAATGATGATTATTTGGCGACATTGGCAGTCTCCATTCGCCAATTTTTCCTTGAAGTAGACCAATTTCTGCGAGAAAGCGGATTTTTCGATTATTAGCACCGCACCGGTGGACAGTGCTCCGGAATGACAACAGTGATGACGACATGAAGGGATCAATCAACAACCGGTTTCGAGGGTTTGTACTAAGGAACGGACGAAAATGGATTGTTAATTTTGTTGGAGAATCGCGATAATAGTCAATTCCAGTTTGAAAAAAATGTGCTCTCAGGTTGTTAGTTGCCTAAAGTTCGTTCAAAGTCATATTTTATCATCTAGAACTCCATAGCTGAATGAGTCATCAAAGGAACTATTTACATTATGGATTCTCGTGTAATTTAAGGTACTATGAAAACGCACAGTTTATTGACTCTTCTGCCCTCTCCCAAGGATTGACTGCTGGTTTCTTTATTTATTTTGACAATTATGATTTACCACATGTAAGATAATTTACGGTTGACGTGTTCTAACTATTTATCTTTCTTGAAATGATCGACGCTAGAATTCAAAAAATGATCGCAATTATGCTCAAATTTCATCGTCTCTAAGAAACTACAAAGATTTCACATGCCAAACTTCAATTACATATTTGATGCATAGATTATCCAAATGATTAAATTTTGGCAATGGATTGAAACAACTTCACCTTCAGCTACACTCATTTTTACAGGAAAAAAAACTTTGACTGTCAAAAACAAATTATAAATTCCCTCACCTGCCCATACGTAGTCTGTTTTTGACTTTGCGGACGACGTTGATGGCGAAAACGTACATCAGACCTAAGGCTAAAATTAGTAGCCTTGGGCTTGTGGTCAATGCATTAAAAACTTAATACAGAAAGGGATGAGGCTCATGAGAATACAATGTTAGCCTTCCACCAAGAGTTAACATTGACGGTGAAGATATCGAGGTAGTAAATGAATTCGTGTATCTAAGCTCAATGATGACCGCCGATAACGACACCAGCAGAAACATACGAAGGCGCATTATGGCCAGAAATCAAGCCTGCTTTGAACGCCAAAGCACGGACCAACTTCACTGAAATACAATGTTGACCATCTACAATTAATTAATGTCTAAATCGGTAGTCCATTACGGCAACGAAACATGGACATTACTAATGGAGGACCACCGTGCCTTAAAAATCGGTCACCTAAAATCGGTCGACTACGATGAGCTAGGCATGTCGTAAGAATGTTGGAAGGCAGTCCAGTTGAAATGATTTTTAAAAACGAACCGGCGGGAGCCCGAAGAAGATGGGCGCAATGAGCAAGGTGGATCGATCAAGTAAAAGGTGACTTGCAGACCCTTCTCATACTGCAAGACTGGCGAGGTGCAGCCATGGACCGAATCAAATGAAGACAAATTCTGTACATGGCAGAAGACACCTTGCCGGCCTTGGCCTGATTGGTAATGTAGGTGCCATAAATCTAAAGGGTGTTACGATCAAAATTTGGTCGACTTAAAATTTACACATTTTTTTTCATTGTGCATTAAAAATTTTGCATACCCACTTCAAAATGACATGTGTGTGTGTAGTATCATGCCTTTATTTTGATTTTGAGATTAGCACTTCAGTTATTAAAATGTCGTCGAAGGAAGGGAAGCAACGCATCAAAATTTTGCACGTGCATGGCGAAAATCCAAACTACTCTCACGCAAAGTTGGCGAAATTGTTGAATGTGGCTAAATAAAATGTAACCAACGTATTGAAAGTGTTTGGTGAACGTTTGTCGACAGCCAGGAAAGCTGGTTCGGGGGAAATCGAAAACCGGAGGCCACAGCGACGACAAAAATAGTTGTCCGCTGTGTCGAGCGGAACCCCAACCTTTTCGTCCGAGATGTCGCAAAGAAGCTGGGAGTGGCGCCTTCAACCGTGGATAGAGCTAAAGAACGAGCTGGACTGTCGACTTACAAGAAAGTGGTGACTCTAAATCGCGGAAATCGCGGAGATATTTTCAAGCACATTAAACTGTCAAAGTTCGGAAGAAATATATGGTGTGTCGGGCCATTTGTACCTGTGGCTTGAAGAGCAACGTTTACGTTGTAACCGGAACCATCAACCAGGAAATTTATCTGGGTGAGTGCCTACAAAGACGTCTACTGCCATTTCTGAAGCGACACAATTGTTCCGTTCTATTTTGGCCGGATTTGGCATCTTGCCATCACGGAAAAAAGGCCATGGAGTGGTATGCTGCCAACAACGTTCAAGTGGTGCCCAAGGACAAGAACCCTCCCAACACGCCAGAGCCCCGCCCAATCGAACAATATTGAGCCATCGTCAAGCGGGACCTTAAGAAGACTCAAAAAGCTCTTGTGAACGAGAAACAGTTCAAGGCAAACTGGCGTTTTCGGTGAATATAGTGGACAAGGAAACTGTATAAAATCGTATGGCAGGTGTTAAAAGAAAGACTCGCAATTCTCATTCGTTAAAAGGAAACTTAGCTGAATATTTCTCCTGCATTCTGTATTAACTGAACTTGAAAAAGAAAAAGAATGTGACTTATTAACATCAACTTTGATCGACTCACACACATTACTGTTCGACCAAGTTTTGATCGGAACACTCTTTAATACTGCTCTTAGACGGCTGCTCTGGCATACCATTCCAATATCCGGTAGAATTGGTTGAAAAAAGACATCAACATTTATGTTCATATAGACATTGTTCTGAAGATATCGAATTAAACTAGCGTACCAAATGATTGATTTGGTATATCATATCAAAATCATTATTGTATTTGATATATTAGATATCTCTTTATATGTGCCAGAGAAGGTGCCTTTATGCCAAAATAGCGCTGCTCCCCATATTTTGCTCTTTTCTGATTTCTTTGATTTGTGACTTCATATATTCGAAGTTAAGATGCAAATCGGCAATGGTGGAGGTCGTATTCTACTAACTTCCATTTTAAGAGTTTGAATCGAAAATAAAAAAAAATGAGAGAGAGAGAGAAGTAGGCTGCGTTGAAAATCAGATATCCGTCAAATTATGTTCATCATTTCGGTTTGGGTATTTTTTTGCTTGTGAACAAATCTGGCAGACATTACTATTTTTCGAGCCATGGTACGAATAGTGTGGCTCGGGTTCCCTATCAGCATCCTCTTCGCTTTCCTGTCCATAGTGCGCTCCACACGTCCTATATTTCGTTAATTCTTGGTTTCTTTCCATAGCCACACGTTAAGAAAATGTTGTGAACTGTTGATCCACCAAAGTCTCATTTGGTACAAACACCCAGCTCTGTTTAAGTGAAATATTTTGTTTATGGCTGATACATACATTTCAAAAGTTAAAGTGTTTTGAATTCGTCCAGATTATCGCTGATTCAAACCTTAATTCTAGACTTAATATCTAGAAATCAGAAGGAACCGAACAACTCCGAAATAATAAGTTGTTCGTCGATCGGCGCAGAACATCCTCAGAATCCATCCAGAACTTGTACAGAGAACATCAGAAAACACAGATACTGTTGTGAGATACCATCCAGTTTTTCAAAATCACCTGATTTACCTCCAAACGATCAAAAATAGCGTTGCCGGATGAGAGATAGAGCTCTTCTTGGAGAATGCTGGAGTTGTGAAGTCAGAAGATGACAAGCAAGCAGTGCTGCCAAAGATGCTGCAACAAGGATATGCATTGTGGAACGATATAAATATGATTGAATACAGCAAAATCATCTTTTTCGAAACAAGAAGTGTATCTTCAAGGAACTGAGATGTGAAGAAATGGAGCAGGTGTACCGTTTTCAAGAACCCTAAAAAGTCTAAAAGGAATACATGTTTCACAATACTGCAAATCGTCACAAATACAGCGAATACCAAATCTGTAAGCACCACAAACTGATCGACTTCAATGTCGCATGTGCTACTATTGCGCTTAAAGAGCCTATGGGAGATTTTGGACTGATGAAGGCTTCGACAGTGCTGTGTGAAGTGCAGGTGCCTCATCTAGCTCTTTTGAAACACTCAGGAACCTCGACAAGTCGACGAACTTTTTTGCCTCCTTGAGCTAGAATGTGTTATGAAATGTTGTGTTAAAAAAAATAATTTGGACATTTTTGGAAGAACGTTGTGATTGTTGATTAAAGCCTATCCACGTTAAACTTCGGACACTTTTCACTTTGTTTACTGTAGATTTTGCGTATGTCAGAAAAGTTTCACTTAAATGACAGCTAAAAATCTCCACTTTATTTCGTGGTACAACATGTTTACATTTTTGTTACACTCAGTAAAATGGCGTCGAATCAAGTGGAAGTGCGCCTAGGTCTTGCCAAGAAACTAAAACTACCAAAAGTACCGTGTTTTGTGTTTGCAAATCATTTGACCAGCGCTTAACTGTGGATCGGAAGGTTGGATTAGGTTGGTTGGAGGGTTGGTTGGAAAATGGATAAGAAGGTAGCAGCCATTATTGAAAAATCCCAAACTTTCTGTGCGATATGTGACTCGAAAAGTTGGGAAGATAAAATCATACGTACAAAAAGTAAAGCAGAAGCAAGTACTAAAGGCGTAAAAAGTGAAAAAGGTGCCCAATTTTGTGCAAACATTTTCTTGTATCATAATGGACGACAAAACATACGTACTCGAAGACTTTAAACAGCTTCCGGGTCTGGCTTTTTACACCGCAATGCAAAGGAACACCGCTGCTGAGCATTCCCGAACAAAGAAGGTGTTCAGATTGCTGAAAAAGAATTTGATTCGGCAGGCCATATGTAGTTGTGGTCGAAAATCTAAAAGTTTCGTCTCTAAGAATGTCTGCCAAGCGATTGCTACCGTTTATCACAAACCACGACTCTTCAGTGCTGCTTTGGCCTGATTTGGCCCCTTGTCACTATACGAAGTCCGTCCTGGAATGCTATGAGGTAAAAGAGATCAAATACGTGCCAAAAACAGCGAAACTACCAAACTGTCCAGAGCTTCACCTAATAGAGAAGTTCTGGGCTCTCGCTAAGCGGAAACTCTTCGGAACTAAGAAGAAAGCAAATGGTACTGATGATTTCAAGAGAAGATGCAGATTTGTCATTTGACATGAGTTTGGTAGCTCAGAGAATTGTCTACGAACTGTCAATGAAATCACGAAATCTTTGATACAATATGCACGCAACCCACGTGCATTATTTTGTTCTCGGGAACCTCAAATGCTATAATGTTTTTCATCGATGTTTATGCTTCTAGCAGCTTGAAAGATCAATGACTTATATAGAGCGATCTTTGTTCTCGTTTGCATAATGAGAGACCAAAGGAGGTTGCGCAATACACAAGAAGTACAATTTGCGGCTGCTTTCCATAATATTTTTCAATAAAACAAGTCAGAATTTCAGATAGAACCATTTCCTCAGAAACTTCAAAAGTATCCATTAATCCAATTTATATTAACATATTTTCCCAGTCGGGAAAGTCAGCCAAAAATGCGGAAATATTTCTTGTAAGATTGTGTGGCCACCCTGAAGATGGTTAAACCAAGTGTAGTGGAATTTTGGAAGTGTAGGACAGTCAAGGAAACAAGCAGCCTTCTACCGAGTTTCATGTCGAAACATCGATACTAATTGTTAAAAAAAACTACTGACCAATATTTAGGGCTGTTCGATGCATTAAAAAACAGAGACAATTTTCGGATGGATGAAATAAAAATGATCAAAAGATATCATAACGAAACAAATTTTGTTGCTGTATTACTTCATGATTTTGAAAAAATAGCTCAACTCTCTGTCGGTAGGCCTTCCAACTGTTGGCTGGAACTTTGGCCATAAAGGGCGAACACGAAATTATTGCGACACCGAAAATGTCATGCCAATTTTCTTATAATGTTTAGAATCAAACCAAAATTTTAGGGTGGTTTTATACATATATTTACTTCAAAAATCAAAAGAAAAGTTAATCGATGGAGCCTTGAGTGTAAAATTGAACGCATTTTCACTAGGTGCCCTCCATCAAAGTCTTTACAGTGTCATTCGGTACCAGTTTCTCAGTTTTTTTCCATTTTCTTAACATGTCCTTCTCGTCTTTGACTGTCTTCTTGCTCTTCCGAAGTTCCCGCTTCATCATTGCCCAGTACTGCTCCACCGGGCGCAGCTCCGGACAGTTTGGCGGATTCATGTCCTTTGGAACAAAATGGACAGAATTGGCCTCATACCATTCCAGGACACTTTTAGAATAGTGGCATGATGCCAAATCTGGGAGCAGAGCTTCGTCGTGCTGCTGCAAGAACGGCAAAAGGCGCTTCTCGAGGCACTCAGATTTGTAGATCTCGCCATTTACTGTGCCTTTTGTCACGAAAGGCTCACTCCTCAGTCCGCAAGGCCATCTGCCAAATGAGATATTTTGAGGCGAACTTCGACATTTTCTTCTTCTTAAATTTGTCGTCCACATACAACTTGCTCTTGCCGGTGAAAAACTCCAACCCCGGAATTTTCCTCAAATCGGCTTTTATATACGTTTCGTCGTCCATCACACAGCAGCCATATTTTGTCAGCATCTTCTCGTAGAGTTTCCGTGCCCGAGTTTTGGCCGTCGATTGTTGCCATTCATCGCGGTTTGGGAAGTTCTGTACCTTGTATGTATGTAGTCCAGCTCTCTTCTTTGCATTCTGGACGTAGCTCTGCGACATGCCGATCTTTTTAGCCAAATCATGGCTTGAGACGTTGGGATTTGCTTTAATCATCCGCTTCACCTTTCCCTCCGTCTTTTTGTTCTCCGGTCCCGGTTTTCTTCCAGCTCCTCTGCCGTGGTCCAACGTCAACCGCTCCTGGAACCGCTTCAACACTCTGGAGACGGTTGAATGGTGAATGTTCAACATTTTTCCCAACTGCCGGTGGGACAGGTCAGGAAATTCCAGGTGTTTGGAAAGAATTTGTTCTCTCTATTCGCGTTGGTTCACCTCCATTTTCGTTGAATCAAAAAACAAGACTTCGAGTTTGACAGAATGTAAACAATAGACATCAATGAAAAAGTGTGCAAAATTTGGTTGATTTTTACCCCATGGTAAAAAAGTTATGCCATGTTGAATGTGTCGCAATAATTTCGTGTTCGCCCTTTAAGCAAGATGAAAGCCAGCTTCTCATCTGCTTGTTTGAAACACAGCAGTTTTCTCCAACAAGTTTCCAAGTCATGATCTTCGATGGCCTGTATCTCATATTTTTCGTAAAAGTACGAATATTGTTTGGAAATTGAATTGAACTCCTTCAAAGTGTACAGCTTCTTGGGTTCAACACACGATGCAGTTCCTGTTGACAACTGACTAGAACGATAGCCATTTGGTGGCAGATCGATGCATGAACGATGTTTCAAATCCAAGATATTTTGTATCATCTGGAATTCCTTGGATCATTTGAGGCTGCATGATAAGTAACTATAAATATATTGCATCAACTGTTCCAGTGGCAGCGTTTTGCTTGTAAAGCTTGCACAAATAACCGAAAAGTGGCAAGTACATTTGATAATTATCAAATGAGAACACGTTTCAGCAGCTTTTGACGGATTGGTCAGAACCCATCATTACCGATGCTCCATCTGATCGACAGCCAACAAGCCTTTTTTTTAATCGTGCCATCGATCTGGTATTGTTCAACAATTGCACAATATATATTGAAATGGAGTTTTCATAGGAGACATTGGGTCGCAATCATAAACAATGGCTTCTACCGCAAATTACTCGAGAATGCTAACTTCATCATAAGGAATTACCACGATGATTGTACAGAAGCGGAGTTCCCTTTAGAATAGAAGTTGTAGTTTACTTGAGTGAGTTTGCATTTTCAAGAAATTTGAGGAAGAAGCCATTGTTTACGTTTGCGACATTGGCCCTTATGAAAATTTCATGTCGATATATAGGTTTTCGCACGGCAATATGATATTAAAGATAACCAAAAATCACTTTCAAAATATAATACTTCGAATAACAAAAATAAATATCGAGAACATTCTTCTATTCGGCATGAATGCATGAAGATATTTCTAAATTAGAAGAACAATATTTTTATAGAAATCCTTGTCCTCTGTCGAATTTTGTGGAGCAATCGATTGAGGAACTTAAAAAAAACACTGCACTGAAGAAATGTTTAGAGATTTATATCTAAGAATCCTTGCAAACATTCTAGACAAAACTTATAAAAAATCTACAAAACCCCATGCAGAATATTTAACGTAAAGAATTGAATACACGAGATTATGAAACTCGTGCAAACAAAATTTCTTAAATTTCTTCAATAAATCAGGGTTTTTTCCAAGAATTAGTTCAGCAATTACCTTATAGTCATATAGTCAGGTGTCTTCCAGGGATTCCTTTACAATCACAAAACTTCATAAGTTCAGAGATTCCACCATAAATGTCATCACAAGAAAGTTTAACAGAACAGCCAATGAACTGCCCGAAGAAACTGCTGAAAGAATCGCTGGAGGAATGGCTAGAATCTCCTGAAGAATACCTATAGAAACGCCAGAAGTAATTTCTCAAGCAATGGCTGAGAACTTTTCATAGAATCTCTGGGAAAAGTTTCTTTCAAAAATTATAAAGAAATCATTTAGCGGTACACACACAAACTGACTTTCAGACTGTCATCTGTTTTCAAACTATCATCTAAATTATTTTCTTTAGCTTCATGGGCCTAAAACTTAAAGCAGAATATGTAAATAGTTGGGTCCTAAAATGTAGTAATTTTTATATTCTAAACAAGGCTTATACTGAAAATATCATTTTATTAAGCTTTGGAAGCTCGTTCAAAATTTTTTGCTTTGAGTAATTGTTTTCTATTCGTTATTCTAGTTCATTACTACATGATCCGCGCCTTAACCCGGGATTTTTTTTAACATTTGGTCCGAGAAAACCGGGAAAATACCGGGAATTTGAAAATTAAAATTGAGTGGTCACCCTGCAATTGGTTCTGACAGGACTCTATACCAGTCAACAGGAGAATGTTTCTACAACATGGTATGCAGAGGCTCCAGTATCAGTTGTTAACAACTGCTGTAAAGAATCGATGAAATACACTCAGTAGCAAAAAAGAGCCGAGCAAAATTTTCTTCCAAAAAACGCGTTGTTCAACCTTCTGTAACTTTGTCAATTATCAATATATTTGGCTGAAATTTTGACAACGTTATAATTAATGTTTCGACCTTATGTGACCAAAATTGATAAAGTTTATAAATTTAAAGTTATCATAACATATGTGAAAAAAGTCATTTTGGACATACCAATTTCAAAAACCGTATTTCTGTGAAAAATTTAGGTAGCATATTAAAAAATTTCTTCATGACTTAAAAAGTACAGAAATTTATGTGGACGGCTTTTTTTGCACCGATATTTCAGCATGGTCATAATTGGGTGAACAAGGAACATACTCGTATGTTGGAGCCTCAACTTTGACGCCAGCTGTAGTCCAAAACACTTGATAGAAACAGTTCAATATTTTGTCCACATAAATTTCTGTATTGGTTTGTGATGAACTTGTTGCTCTTGACTAATTCTACAATTTTTTTTTCGACAGTGCATTGCCCGATTGTTCAAAGCGTCATATTAATTGTAATGATCAAATCATATTTAATGGTGGATTATATTTGAACACTCTGATATTCTACTCACAAGCCTTGAAGAAAATCAGGTTTTAAAACGAGGTTTTCGGCAAACGAGTCAAAATGACGGTTTACAGAACTGATCCTTGATAGCCAAATATTAAACTGCACACCATGCACCCTGGAGAACGCATCATTGGTGATAATAGATCAAAATCATATCTCTCTTCAAATCAGACTCCTCTCTATGATTTATTGCTTCACTTAATTTCCCAAATGTTTATGCAATCAAAAATGATTTACGACCATGGCGCATCATTGGTAAGATCTTCAAAACAAAACCAACCCATTTCTCTTTTTTATTTCCCTCTTCGGTTCTGCCATAAATCCATCGTCGAAAATGCACTTCCTTTTTCTTTGAAACATTTTCAACCGCTTCCTCTCCGGGTGCATCTTCGTCGAGCACCACAAGCTGCGATCCAAACAAAAATATGTATTATGCTTATCCCCCATTCACAAATGGATTACTTCCGATCTTCCGGTTTAGGCTTCTTTCTGAAAGTTGCTTCTTTCTTCAAGACACTTACGTTGAAGAAAGAAAAAAATCATCCACATATTTGCTCTGCTTTAACCCTTACGCACCACCAATCAAGCGCTGCCACAGGCCAAACATTAGATTCCTCCTTCCCGAACAAGTAGAAGAAGCAGCCGAAAGCCGACTCATCAACACAAGCACGCGCACGTTTGTATTAGTAGCCAATTTCCGCTCTGGCCGAGCTCCGAAAAACATGAGGTGAGACACCCGAAACAAAAAAAAATCTTCCCATCTTAAAAGGTATCCCCATGCGCGCTTGATGTTCGGGGTCCAAATGGGCACCATATTTTGAAATGAAGAAAAAGAACGAGAGAGAAAAACGCTCCATGATTAATATTCATCACGAATAAATCAACGGACGAGAGCAGCCGACTTCGCGTTGAATGGACCGCGGAATGGCCGCGCGCGCCTTCGGAGATTCATTCATAAACTTCCTTAAAAGCGCGCGAGCCACCAATGAATTGGAGAAAAATAGAAAATCAAAAGAACACACAACAAAAAAAAACCGGCCCGCAAAGATCGGAACTGCCAGATATTACAGAGCAGAGTAATGAAGGTGGGGTAGGCATCGAGCCCGCGAGTTACCCGATCGGACGACGACCAGAGGAGGCAAAAAGAGCAACATAATCCAAAAGGTTTTGCTCGACGTTCACCTTGAGCTGTATAATTAATTCTTTTGGTACCTTTGCCTCTTTCATCATCATCTGTGTCTCTCCGAGACTCGGACGCACAAGGGTCTGAATGTAGATCGCTCGAGATCTCTTCTAAACGTTGCTGCCGTTCGCCGGAATACGGCCATTAATCTTTGTTTTAGGTCCAGGGCATCTCACGAGCGAGCGCGTCAGTGGTGGCAGATTGGGTGTACGCTTCCAGGGCGATATTCACCTTTTCAGTCGGAGATCTTCCGAGTCTCAAACGATCGGTACATACCGTCCTAATCGTGAGCTCCCTTTCGATTAGGACCTTCTTCCCGGCATCCGTTGGCATTCATTCGGCTCTTATTTTTTCATAAAACTCTCAAGACCTTACTTATTTGTTCGGAGAAGTATCTCTCGAATCTATAGGATGGATGCTTAAAAGATGTGTACACAGATCGTTTTTTTTTTTGGTGTGTCTCGTCCTCTTGTCTCGTTCCTCTCCCGGCATCATGGCCTGGGCTGGGACTGGGGGTGTTGTTGTTTTTTTTACGTTGGCTCTCAGACCTTCGTGCGCCATATGTTACTCCTGGAACACATTAAACCAAGGCCCTTTGCTTTTAACGACGATGGTGAAGACGACGACGACGACGACGACTAAGACGAGATCGAATTCAACTTTGATGTTCCTGGAAAAAGATTTCCCACGCCAGATTTCTGCGCACAAAATTTAGGAGACAAATTGTAATCCAATTATCCTCCGATCTTCCGCAAACGGAGCGCCATGAGGAAGAATATTCAAAGCAATTAAACCTGCTTCGACTACGGAACGAAACATATTTCATTTTCGAATTGATGAACGCATCGGGAGTAAATGGGACCATTTCATTCCCGTGGTCGTTATCGAATAATATTCACACTTGTTTGTTTATTTACAATCCGATCCGACGGCGGTCGTCAGCAATATAACGATGGGTGGCGTGGGACGGCAAAGGACGGCTGGAACCAGACGCCGACGGCGGGGAAATCAAACAAACACAGATGGATCCATATGGGCAAGATCAGCAGTTTTTCGGTATATTGTTGTTACCAGCGAGCGTTTGTTATGCACATGAGAAGCGTGTTTGGTTTGTGTTGAGAACCATTGGGCCTATCAGTCATATCACACGTTTTATTCTAATTGTATTATACTATTCTCGCGTCGGATCAGTGATGATGGAGCTCAAAACAATTCAAAACTTCGTGGATATTTGTTATTACTGTTTGTGTACGTGATTTAGCTTGAAAACTAGACTTGCCACATGCTGTCGAA